>CM064878.1:32905624-33019710 GCA_003313485.2 Penstemon barbatus | reverse complement strand
CATCTGATCCTTCAAGCTCTTCTATATACTCATAAGATGACTCTTCGTCATCTTCATCTTCATCAGCTTCTTCTTCCAAGATTGCTTTGGCAGCTTCCATTTTCTCTTTGAGTTGCTGTTCTCTGATCAGCTCCGTTGCTTTCTTGGCAGATTCAGTCTCCTTGTACTTGGTAGTTTCTTTTTCAATCTTTTCTTCTTCTTCTACCTTTCCAAGATTTTCTTCAGTCTTGTCAGCAATGTCTTCAGTTTCCTTGGCTTCAATAGTTGCTTCAGCAGTAGTTTCCTTAGCTGTTTCTTCAGCAGCAGGTTCCTTAGCTGTTTCTTCAGCAGCAGGTTCCTTAGCTGTTTCTTCAGCAGCAGGTTCCTTAGCTGTTTCTTCCCTTTTATCTTCCCCCTTTTTGTCATCATCAGTTTTGATGACATCAGAAGGTGTAACGGCAGGGTTGAGCGCAACTGTTGGAATCTTCACTCCAGCACACAAAGCCTTGAGATTCTGATTGATAACATCGTGACTAGCTGTAAGATTATGAATATCAGTGCTGATGATGTCAGTCTTGTCATTGAAGTAGTCAATATTCAGGTTTACAGTTGCAATTTCGTCTTGAACAGCTTGTACAACACTTCCCACTTCATGCAACAGCCCCAAATTGACGGCCTTCTCTTCTTCACTGACTTTAATGAAGGTTGCAGTCAGATCAGCGATCTTGTGTTCAGCTCTTGTAAGTGCAGCGTGAAGATGATTAACATCGATCTTCACATCCTCCACATTTCTATTCATGTCAGTTAAGCTGTTCACTAACTGCAAGGAATGATCTTGAGGAATGGGAATACTTGTGATTTCAGTCTTGATGATCTTTTCTGTAGACTGTTGCACAGTTTCCAGCTGAAGCTTATTTGATTCTGTCAATTCTTCCTTAAGCTCTGTCTTCAGCTCCTCTTTAACCTTCAACAGCTGCTGTTGATGCTTCTCTTCCAGTTCCTTTAGTTGATTTTCCATCAGCATCTGGATTGCTTCCATCAGTGATGAATGTTTATCAGCTGATGAAGCAGAAGCAGCAGCTTCATCCCTTTCTTCAACTTCCTGGTGGACAGGAATGTCTTCCATCTTGTCGTCTTGATGATCTTCAGAATCCTTAGCTTTCCACTCAATGGCCAAGGGTTCATTTGCAACCTTTTCAGCAGACTTGTCTTCAGTCTGATCAGTAGACTTATCAGCAGGTTGATCAGCAGGCTTGTCTTCAATCTGATCAGCAGACTTGACTTCAGGCTTGTCCGCAGTTTTAGGTTCATCAGTAACATCATCATAGACCAAGTTTGTGATGGTGCCATCATCATTGAAGCAAGTAGTTTGTCTGATTTGCCTCACAATGATCCAGGGGTTAACAAAAGCATTATTCCCCTTTGGCACTTCATAAAATGGTTGCACTTCCTTGCCGAAAATGATTTGCTGAATACTTGGCAGCAGTGGCAAGTCACTTGAACAGCCTTGCTGATACTTTGACTTTTTAGCCCATCTCTTCAGGGCAGCCATAACAGCAAACTTAATTGCTCTTTCTTCAGCATCTTCAGACTTTTTCTTCTTATCAGGCAGAGTGCTTTTAATTTTCTTGGCCTCCTCCAATGCAAAGCCTTTTGCATTACTATGCATCACATCTCTTACATAGCTGGGATCTAGGGCCTTTTGAATGGAGTTTGTCTTCAGCTAAGTCAGAACCCAACGTTCTTCCTCAACCAACTCCTTCATGCTTTGAAGTTCTGCTATTGACTTATTCAACCTGTTGTCTCTCCAACTGATATATCTTGGTTTCTCCTGGTTGAACAGAGTCCTTAACATTAGCTTTTGATCATAGTAAGCTAAGGACTTCTCAAACTTCTTGAAAAGCTCCTTATCAGCATATACTATTTCAAATGCTTTTCTGACTTCAAATTTGTCTTTGGACTTGACTTTGGGGGCAGGCAGTAGGATCTTTTTCTTGTCTTCTTCCTCATTCTTGCCTTCTCCAATCTTGATGCCACCTCCATGGACAGGTCCATAGGCATCAGTCTTGCTCTTTTCAATCACCATAGCCAGTTCAGCATCCTCAGCAGCTTTTCTCTCTGCTTCAGACATTCTTCTCCTGGCTTCATCCTTTTCAGCTTGAGCCTTACTTAGCTCAAGTGCTTTCTTCTCTTCCATTTCATCTTGTTTCCTTTGTTCAGCCTCCTCCCTTGCTTTCTTGTCAGCTTTGGAAACTTTCTTTTTCCTTAGCACAAATTTTCTTTTGCCTTTGTCAGCAGGGGCTGGTCCAACAGATGATATGGGATCAGCAGCTATAGGATGTATGATTTGAACGTCTGGATCTTCTTGAGGTTGAGCAGCCTCGGCAGTTGGTGCAGATTGAGTAATCTGTTGCTCATCAGCTTTGTCAATAGTAGAAGCTTCAGCAGCCTCAACTGGTCTTTCAGCAGATTCTGGACTTGATCTCACCAAGTCCACCAACTCAGTTTCTTTCTCTATGAAGGACATCTGCTTCCTTGCAGATTTCTTGGTTCTTCCTTCACGATAGTTTGAAGCAGCTGTATCTCTCTGTTGGCTTCTTGTTCTTTTAGAGACACTTTCAGCAGGCTTCTCTGCTGATGGAGTTCTTGATGGTGATGAAGGGGATCCAGTCCTTACATCAGCAATTATGTTCTCAATGATCTTAGTGGCTTCAGTAGCAGAAGTCACTTTCTCCATCTGCTTTGTTTCTTTCTTTTTAGGCGCATCAGCAGCCTTCTTCTTTTTAGTCTCAACAGCCAGGCTAGCTGTTTTGACTAATCTCCTTTGTCTTTTGGCAGGGACTTCCTTCTGTCCCTCATCATCAGCTTCCTCAGGCTCATCAGCCTTCCTCTTCAGAACTGGCAGATATTTGTTCATGGCCTTAGACTTGTGAATCTCCTTGCCATTCGTCATTTTACAACCCAGTTTAGATAGCAGATAACTGATCGTAATCCTGTGGTTGGTGTGAGGACCTTTTCCCTTCTTGTCATCCAGGAAATCAGCTAAGATGTACCATACTATGATGGACCAGTTGACTTCCATTCCATAGTAAATGGCAGCCATGATGCTGAATCTTTTCATCGTAACAGCATCCAGAGAAAAAGTGCAGTTTTCAATCAGTTTTGATACCATATCAGCCATCCGCTGATATTCATCCCTTAGTTGCTTCTTCCTTATGTTTCCAGAAAACACTTCTCCCTCTTTGGCGCAGATCGCCCAGAACTGTTGGTGCTTGTCCTCTGTCAGTACAGTGACGTCATGTCTTCCATAGTTAGGAAGCCCAAATCTCTCATGAAGAACAGCAGGGGTGATGGTGATAGATTTGTCTCCCACTGTAGCCTTAATCTCCAGTGAGTTGTAGTCAGCTTTCGCTGTGTTGTAGTACTCCATCACTTGGTCAGTCCAGATAACTCCTTCGTGGTATTCCATGAAGTTCACCAGCGAAGCAGCTTTGAACTTTTCGAGCAGTTCTTTCATCAGATCCGTACCGGATTGGTAGTAGGAACCATACACGAGATACATCCCTTCAGCAGCCATTTCAGATCTGTAGGAGTTAGAAAGAAAACGGAGAGAGTTTTTGCAGAAAATTGCTCAAAAATTCTCACAAGTACTTTTGAAATTTTAGGGTGCGTAAAGAATGACTCGACTGATCAGATGAGAATTTATAGAGTTGGGGTATGTCGGTTTCCGTGATATCCGCCAACCGTTAGATTCATTTTTCTGTCAGTGATGATCGTGTGGCTTCTGTTGCGACCTTTCAAATTCAAAAGATATTTAATGAAGAGCGGGAATATGTACCGCCCGACATTTATTTATAAAAGCGTGTTTTGAATAAAACGTTTTAAGTAGCTCGCTTTTATTTAAATAATCAGATGAGTATAATAAACACTTATCTGATGGACCACTGTCCTGATGACAAAGCTGTTATCAGAGAATGCCAATAGCTGATAACCTTCCTCAGCTGTTTGTCAATCCAGCTAGATAAAATAATATTGATCTTCGATAGTTGAGTCTTCTGTTGAAAACATAACTTTAACTAACTGTCATTAACAAATTTCATCTTTAATTCAGAAGTACCGCTAGTCTTACACGTTCCCCCTGAGTTTAAGAATTCATAAGTTAACTAGTCTGTTGAAAGTTAATCCTTGAAGATAAGAAGGATGAGTAAGCTGTTGAACTCTAGTCTTCTGATGAGTTCCCCCTCAGCTTATGCATCTAATTTTAATAATCCCAGTTCAGCTCTTAGAGTTGAAAACCTTGTCTCACTTAGAGGTTTTGTGAAGATGTCAGCAATCTGATTTTCAGTAAACACATATTCTATCATGACATTTCCTTTCTCCACATGATCTCTAATAAAATGATGTTTGATCTCAATATGTTTAGTCCTTGAATGACTTGTAGTATTCTGAGTGAGACTGATTGCACTTGTATTGTCACAGTAGATTGGTATTCCACTGATTTTGATATTGTAATCTTCAAGTTGATGTTTCAACCATAAGATTTGTGCACAGCAAGCTCCAGCAGCTATATACTCAGCTTCAGCAGTAGATATAGAAACTGAAGTCTGTTTCTTACTCATCCATGAGATCAGACGACTACCTAAGAACTGACAGGCACATGTTGTGCTTTTTCTGTCAATCTTGCAGCCTGCAAGGTCAGAATCTGAATATCCAATAAGCTCAAATCCAGACTCTCTAGGGTACCACAATCCCAATTCTTGAGTGCCCTTAATATATTTCAGTATCCTCTTGGCAGCTAAGAGATGAGATTCTTTGGGGTTTGATTGGAATCTTGCACAGACTCCAACAGAGTACATGATATCAGGTCTGCTGGCTGTTAGATATAACAGTGACCCAATAATGCCTCTATATTTGGTTATGTCTACTGATTTGCCATCTTCATCTTTATCCAAACGAAGACTTGTAGACATTGGAATTGTAGCAGTAGAACTAGTTTCCATACCAAATTTCTTGAACAGATCCTTTGTGTATTTTGCTTGGCTGATGAAGATTCCATCAGGCAACTGTCTAACTTGCAAACCAAGAAAATAGTTAAGTTCTCCCATCATGCTCATTTCAAACTTGTTCTGCATCAGCTTTGAGAACTTGTCACACATCTGTTGATTAGTTGAACCGAAAATAATATCGTCCACATAAATTTGCACAAGCAAAATATGTTCTTCCCATTCAATAGTGAACAAGGTCTTGTCAACTTTACCTTTGCGAAATCCTTTAATTAAAAGAAAGTCAGATAAAGTATCATACCATGCTCTTGGAGCCTGTTTCAGTCCATAAAGAGCTTTCTTCAGACGATATACTTTGTCCTCTTCTTGATAAACTTCAAATCCAGGAGGTTGTTCAACATAAACTTCTTCTTGCAATTCTCCATTGAGAAAAGCTGATTTCACATCCATCTGATAGACTGTGAAATTCTTGTGAGCAGCGTAGGCAAGAAAGAGTCTGATTGCCTCTAGTCTTGCTACAGGTGCAAAAGTTTCATCAAAGTCAATGCCTTCTTCTTGGCAGTAGCCTTTGGCCACTAGTCTTGCTTTGTTTCTGGTGACTTCACCATCTTCATTCATTTTATTCCTGAATACCCACTTAGTGCCAATGACTCTTTGATGACTTGGTCTAGGAACTAAGTACCAGACTTCATTCCTTTCAAATTGATTTAGCTCCTCCTGCATAGCTTCAATCCAGTTGGAGTCACTAAGAGCTTCTTCAATCTGTTTAGGCTCAATTTGAGATAGAAAACTAGCAAACATAGCATCTTGTGCAGCAGCTCTTCTTGTTTTCACTCTGTTTAAAGGATCACCAATCACTAACTCTGGTGGGTGATTTCTGAGCCATCTTAGATCAGGTTGCAAATCATAATGTTGTCCTTTGTCTTGATCTTGCAACACTACTGTTGGAGATACAGTAGTAGTCTGTTGAACATTTGCCGTCTGTTGAACAGTCTCTGGTCTGTCAGCTGTTAGCAACTCGTCTGTTAGACAATCAGCTCTGTGATTTTGAACAGCACTTGAGTTATCAGCTGAGTTGAGATCAGGTAGTATGATGGGTAGATATTCTTCATTTCTTCCAACATTCATCTTCTGTAAATCAGTAGACAGATCTTGATTAACATTTTGATTCTTTTCAGAAGATTGACTTGGCTCATCAAATACTACATGAATGGATTCTTCTATTAGTAATGTTCTTTTATTGAAAACTCTATAAGCCTTACTAACATATGAATATCCTACAAAGACAGCTTCATCAGCCTTTTCTGCAAATGCAGTAAGGTGATTTTTACCATTATTTAAAACATAGCATTTACAACCAAAAATCTTAAAGTAATGAATGTTTGGCTTCCTATTGTTCCAAACTTCATATGGAGTCTTGTTTTGGTGCTTGTTGATCATGCATCTGTTTTGGGTAAAGCATGCTGTATTTGTTGCTTCTGCCCAAAATCTTTGTGGCAGCTTAGCTTCAGCTATCATGGTTATGACAGCTTCCTTTAGTGTTCTGTTTCTCCTTTCAGCAACACCATTCTGTTGAGGGGTTCTGGCAGCAGAGTACTCATGATGTATTCCTTTGATATTACAATACTCTTCAACAGTAGAGTTTGTGAACTCTGTCCCTCTATCTGATCTGATCTTCAATATTTTGATACTCTTCTCATTCTGGATCAGTTCCATCAGATTTGTAAGATGTTCCTTGGTTTCACTTTTCTTCTTCATGAAAATCACCCAAGTATATCTTGAATAATCATCCACAACAGCTAGGCAGTATTTCTTTCCACCATTGCTGACTGGATCAATGGGTCCAAATAAGTCCATGTGTAGCAGCTCCAATATCCTTCCAGAAGATTGGTGCTTCTTGCTTTTGAACGATGACTTGATTTGTTTACCCTTCTGACAGGCGTCACAGAGCTTATCTTTGCTCATGACTGTTTTAGGAATCCCTTCTACCAAATCATTCTTGATCAATCTGTTGATGGTCTTGAAGTTTAAGTGATTCATTCTCTTGTGCCATAGCCAACTAACTTCACTTGGTGCAGATGCAACCAAACAAACACTTGAATTCTTGTCAGCAGAATCCCAGTCGACTATGTAGATATTTCCTTGTCGTCTTCCAGATAAAATTACCTTCTTTGTACCAATCTGTTCAACATAACACTTATCTGTTGAGAAGATGACTGAATATCCCTTGTCACAAAATTGACTTATGCTCAGCAGATTATATTTGAGGCCTTTGACATATGAGACGTCAGATATCTCTATGTTCCCTCTGATTAATCTTCCTTTAGCTTTAATCTTGCCTTCTTTGCTGTCTCCAAAAGTAACCTTTGGACCATCCACAGCAACTGCATCAGTCAGCTCATGTATGTTTCCACACATGTGTCTTGAACATCCACTGTCCAAGTACCATATCTTCTCTACTTTACTCCTACTCCTAATCCTATCCTACAAAACAAAAATAAAATTGTTTTAGGTACCCTTATTGAGAGGGTCCTGAAGGATTAGTTCCACCTTTGACAACCCAAGATGTTGAACTCTTAGGCTTCTTAGGTTTCTGAGTTTTAACAGGAGCATGAACAGTTTTATTTTCATCATAATTATCAGATAAGTCATGTTGATGATCAGTATGATAAGAATAGTGTTCATAAGCAGGGTAAGGTGCATGATAAGCAGGATATGCATGCATTGGATGAGCAGGATAAGGTGCATAGTAACTAGGAAATTGAGGTGCATGATACATAGGATGATATGCAGCAGGTTGCACATAATATGACTCATTTCCATACCAAGCATTTTGATTTTTCTTGTTCTTATGCTTCTTTGGTTTACTAACAGTTTGCTCATTAACAGACGACTTAGTTTTCTCACTAGTCTGATTAGTCTTAACCTTATCAGAAGACTTCCTAGGACTCTTCTGTTTGGGTTTACTAGTCTGTTTTCCTACACTAGGCTCTTTGCTCTTTTTAGCCTTAGGAGATTTCTTCTCCTTTACCACTTTCTCAGTTGAGGTAGGTTTAGAGGTTTGAACATACAGAATGACCTTACTATTGTCAGCAGATATGAATTTTTCAGTATGATTCAATTCTAATTTATCCTTTTCTAAAGGTGTCTCCTGTTTACTAGATGTAGGCATGGATGCAACAGTTGACTTATCATGAGACTCGATAATTTTCTCAAGTTCCATGATTTTTCCTTTATATACCTCACATTCAGCTTTCAGAGATTCATGCTCTTGCTCAAGCTGTTTATATTCAGCTGATTCTTTTGGCTTTTCAGCTGAAAGTTTCAGTGAGCTGTTTTGCTCTTTTAGCAGGATCATCTCTTCCTTAAGCTTAACAAATTCTCCAGCAATAGTAGTATTATTCAACATCATTTGCTCTAGAGAATCAAACAGTTCATTGTTTTGAGGAGTTACCTCATCCTCGGAGTCATCAGATTCCTTAGCCATCAGGCAGAGGAGAGCAGGTTTCTCTTCATCAGAAGATTCTTCATCAGATGTGTCTGAATCTGAATCAGATGAGTAGACGGCAGCAAGCTTTTCTGCTTCAGCTACCATTGCTTTTCCTCTTTGATGCTTTCTTTCCTTTCTGATTCTCTTCTCTTCCTCAGTGTATTTTTCTGCTTTTGGATATGGGCAGTCCCTGATGAAATGTCCCAATTTCCTGCAGTTGTAACACATTAGTTTTGCTTTATAATCATCTTTTTCTTGAGAGGAAGAGTTAGGTTTAGAAGTAGAAGCAGCATGATTGTATTTGTTTTTCATCTTTCTCCTATAGAACTTCTTGAAGTTGTTCATCAACAATGCTACATCTCCAGCAGTGTACTCCTTCTTGTTGAGTAGTGATGCTTCATCAGATGAGTCCACATCTTGACTTCTATGTGCTGGTCTCCTGGTGTTTTCAGCAGCAACTAAGGCAGCTGTGGGTCCTGAAGTTGAGGTTTCTTCAATACCCATTCTAGGCAGTTTATACTCGAATGCCTTGAGTACGGAAAACAGCTCTGTAAGAGAAATCTTCCCCAGATCTCTTGATTCTTCCATAGCTGTCACCTTCATATTGAACTTGGGGGGCAGGGCCTTTAGGACTCTGACGGTGATCTCCTTGTCAATAAAGGTCTTTCCCAGCTTAAGGACTTCATTCAACGTTCTGGTAAACCTGGTATCCATCTGATCAATGGTCTCTCCAGATTTCATCTTGAAGTTGTCCAGCTTCTCCAAGGCAACACTGAGCTGATGCTCTTTGATGGCGTCGTTTCCTTCACTCATGTCACGAACCTTGTCCCACATCTCCTTTGCAGTTTTGCAATGTTTGACCTTGTCAAACCGATCATTATCCAGGGCTTTGGTCATGATGAAACGGCCAACTTTATCCAGATTGAACAGCTTTATCTCATCGGCTGTCATCTCTGTCAGATCTTTTTCCACCACCATTTCAGCTTCATCTACTATGATGGTCTTGGTGAATTTGAATGGACCTTTAATGATACATGTGTACATGTTGTCATTATAGGCTGCTAGAAAGATTTCCATTCTAATCTTCCAGTCCTCAAAGGACATACCAGCAATGTGGGGAACATGACTGATACAATCCATTTTTCAAAAAGTTTTGATTTTTCAAAATATGCACTTTTGAAAAAGTTTGAAAACCTTTGAAAAACACTCGGATCAAGCTCGTTGATCAGGCAGCTGATTCAAATGAACCACCTGCTCTGATACCACTTGTTGGTCCCAAGTGGTCAGAATAGGTTTAGAGGGGGGGGGGGGGGTGAATAAACCTCTTTAAAAATTTTCTTCAAATTTAACTTTAAAACTTTTACTCTTAACTGAACAGACTAAGCTGATCAGATTAGTTAGTTACAGTTCTGTTCGCGAACAAATCTTTGAACAGACTTGTTGACCACTCGTCTGATTATTACTTAGCTGATTTTGCTAAAATCAGTTTTAATACTTAGAGTACTTGCAGCGGATTTTCAAAGTGTTTTTCACAAGTAGTCTTAGCAGTTTGAAAGATGTTTCCCCAGTTTTATAAACTCCTTTTTAACTCTTTTTCAAACAGTTAACTTAAATGTGTTTTTATGCCAACAGAAAATATGCAAGTAAAATGCAAACAAAAACACAAGCAATTTTTATAGTGGTTATATGGATTTGAATATCCTTTAGTCCACTCTTCCAAGTCACACAGATCTTGGGTTATACTATAATCACAAAGTTTACAGTATACTCTGCTTGCGTCGAACAACAAATGAAACGACCACAAGTTCGCAATAGGAAATCACACAGAAGACCTATTCTCTGAAGTTTGATCACTCACAAAGATGGATCACAACTCCGCACAACACTGTTGTTTACAAAATCACTCAGAAGATGTATTTTTCTTGATTCTTCAACTCTGCTTTCGTCAACAAATGACTCAGCTGATGAGTGAGCTGTTCTTGAGACTCAAAGAATTTTGCTTCGGAAATTTCTCTCAGAAAGTGTGTTGCTTATTTCTTCTTCGTCTCTTTCAGCTATTTATACTTGAGGATTGAAAAATGTACGTTGAAGAGAGACAAGATTCAAATTCCTCGAGTACTGGTCCTTAAGATCCGCGAACGGCTCTTTTGCAGTATGTCCGTACTATGAACAGTACTATTCTGCAGGCAGCATTAAATGCACCCAGCTGATGTGAAGCATTTCTTCAATCATTTGTCTTTAATAACCTTGTACTTCAGCATTTATTACTCCAAGGGGCATTTATTACCGTTGGGAACACTTCATGATCTTCTACACTTGGCTGACGAAAGTACACGTCTGATGGCGAACTCGGCTGATCTCAAACTTGAACAAATCTGATTTGAGTCGGCTGATCTTCATCAGTCTGATAACTTTACTTCAGCAGATCAGAAGTCTTGGACCTTGAAACTTTGACTCCTCTGATTTCTTCTTTACTTAGTCAAAATTTCTTCTAAGGGATCATCAGCTAAGTTACTCCATACTTAGCCAATCTTTGAAGTTTTGGAATCCTTCAAAACCTCCCTTTACAAATTGTCTTCAGAGCCTTCATCTTCATCCTTATCCAACAGTGTGACTTGGAAGAGTGGACTAAAGGATATTCAAATCCATATAACCACTATAAAAATTGCTTGTGTTTTTGTTTGCATTTTACTTGCATATTTTCTGTTTGCATAAAACACATTAACTTAACTGTTTGAAAAAGGATTTAAAGGAGTTTATAAAACTGGGGAAACATTTTTCAAACTACTAAGATTACTTGTGAAAAACACTTTGAAAATCCGCTGCAAGTACTCTAAGTATTAAAACTGATTTTAGCAAAATCAGCTAAGTAATAATCAGACGAGTGGTCAACAAGGCTGTTCAAAGATTTGTTCGCGAACATAACTGTTAATAACTAATCTGATCAGCTTAGTCTGTTCAGTTAAGAGTAAAAGTTTTAAAGTTAAATTTGAAGAAAATTTTTAAAGAGGTTTATTCACCCCCCCCCCCCCCCTCTAAACCTCTTCTGACCACTTGGGACCAACAACCCTCATTTACAATCTATGAAAGCTCTGCTGATCTATTAACTCAGTGATGTTTTAAACATCTTCGTCAAATGACTACGGTAATAATGGTGTAAATTTCACCTACCATTCAAACGTCTGCTCGAAGAAACCAATAATCCTCTATTTTCACACAAAATTAATTAATAATAGAAAACATCACTAAAGCAATAAATTAGAATAAAAGAAAAATGGAACCAACGGTGCAGTTCGTGATCATACCGTTTTTAAAAAAAGGTACATCGGAAATGTAGTGTTCGTTTCTAATCGATACGAGAGCATGAACAGAAAAAGAGGAACTCAATAAACGGTGCCGTTTCGTGATTATTTCATTTTTTTTTGAAAAAGGAAAGAAAATTGGAAGCAATAAGGCACATCGGAAATAGAGTTGTTGTTTTTAATCGAGAATAAAGTATGAACAGGGAAATAAAAAACTAATCACGAGAAATATAAATTTTCGATTAAGTTGGTATAGGATATGTTTCTATATTTTTTAAAAATATGTTAACCATTAAAATAAATCGCCTCATCCTTGTCAATCAGTATTCATCATGACATTTTCGGGAAACGATAGACGTGCAGTTAATTTTTTCGGGTAAATTTAAGCAAGCTATATAATGATGATGTTTTCTAAATCATTATTCGTCTGTTCGAATAAATAATTCAATATTTTGAGAAAAGGAAGAGTAAAATTCATGTTATTAATTTAAATTTTTTTAGGTGTTTCTTTTTAACAATACAGGCAAGTTTAGATGATTATGAAACTTAAATAATACTTTTGACTTTTTTTTATTATTCTTAATTGGTAATATAAGAGGATATCTGTTTCTTATATAAAGTCTATAAATATGTAATGTCGAATTACGTGATATTGTTTTACATGTAAAATCAATTGTTTTTTATAGGTTGATACATAAGCTTTAATATTTGTTTTAAAATTTTATTTTTAGTATACTTATATTAATAAAGAAGTTGAGTCTATCTATAACACAAAACGAAGAATAAACAGCGTTTTATCGACAATGCATACAAAAATTATTAAGCAAACTCAAATTTTCCAACTGCTCATATTTATAACGAAATTTGCATATTTATTATATACCTAATTTTATACTTGTCATATTGACTTATATAATATTATATATTTTAATAAATTTAGATTTTAAAATTTTGTATAACAACAAAAATTTTAAAAATATGTTCATGTTATATATCAGTTGAACATATTAATTAATAATTTTGGCACTTTACTGATTCAAAATATAATTTATTTAACAGTTTGCACCATAGAATATGTTTTACTGATAAAAATCATCAGAAGAGTAGTTTATTTTCAATTTTATTTGACTTTCTAACTTAGCAATAAAATATCTTGCTCCCTACAGATTTAGAACGCTAGGATTTTGCTCTCCTTGCTTATAAAATGTTGGTGATTCTCGCCCCAAAATTTTCTCTTTCTATACTTTTCAACCTAAAAATATAATTTTTACGACATATTGAATTTTTAATATATTTCTGTTTATTTATATTATTAAGATTATCGTATTAAGTTGAGGTTGAAAATTGAAAGAAACAGTTTTTTCTAAAAAATAACCAAGAAAAAAAAAACTGCAGGATGAAAATCGACGAACAAAAAAATGTTTACTGATAGCAAAATCTAATTGTATGATTCATATATGCAAGTATTTAAGAACAAAAAAAGTACAAATATCCTTGTTCATAATAATTATGAGAATCTGTAGGTTTATTCAGGTAATCAAGCATTTCCGTCGTCCTTGTTTTGTATCCACGAGAAAATCCATCTTCATAACTTTTTTTCTTTTCTTTCTCGATCTGCACATCTAGAGTATCTTGTAATTTCTGGTTTATAATACAAAGACGTTCTTTTTCCTCAGAGATATTATTGTTTTCGTTTTCCATATATGCGTCTATCTTCAGCAGGTTCTCATTTTCTGCTTTAAGTCTTTCTAGCTCTTGATACATATGTTCATTGAATAGCTCCAGCTGAGCAATTCGATGCTTTGTGTAATAAAAATAAATTCCAACAGTCAAGACTTTAATATAAGTAAAAGAAAATAATAAAAGAAATAAGGATTTAGCAAATACCAGTTCAAAAATAGTATGTATGACTGATTAAATTAACTTCAAAATGTGAACAGATGGAAGTTTTCCGCTTAAACCAGAACATGATAACTATGATACAAGTTTTGCTTAAAAAAACAATAGTTAGAACTTTGCTTTGGAGAACCAATATAGAAAATCAGTATTACTCTATTGAAAAAAACAATATCATAAGTTATACAAAGGTTATCTCGGTATGAACATTAATAGAAAATTTGTTCACAATAAACCACATATCTTTCCAAATATGGAGCTGTAATATTTTGTTTAGATCTAATAAATTGTAATCAATTGTTGTAAAAATTATTGATTACTAAACTATTCATTTTCAAATATTTATATTATTATTAGGTTTTTTTAAATTTACTGAATATTTGCAAATATTAGTTCTTATTATCTTAGGTTGAGCTTTGATAATTTTGAAAGAGAACATCGATACTTTTGCACTTCACTAATTAGCTTCAATTTTACTTTTATTTATTTACAAAATATTGTTTTATGAAGCAATATTAAAGAGTTATCAATTGTTTTTAATATTAAAAGTATTGTTAATACATAATACAAACCTCTAAAGATATTTCAGATAATGTCATTTTCAAAAGGAATCTATATTAATTAATTTTTTGCGTTGTATTATTTGATATGTTTTATTACCTTTATTTTTTCCGATTGATTACTATTGTTTTATTGCTCTTGCGATATTTTTTTTCATTTTAAATTATTAGTTTGATTTTGCTAAATATGTTATTCCTTAACTTCTATTGTTTGTTGACCGCTTCAGATCGGAAAATCGCAAAACAGGTTACTGCAAAGTAAAAAGTGAAACGTAAGAAAAAAATTATAAAAGGAAAACGGCGACGTTTTATGATGATACTGTTTTTTAAAAAACCGCAAAAGTATACAGAGACGACCAATAATAGAACGCACTAGAAAACAAAATAAAATCAACGACGATGGTCGGGAAGGTAGTACGAATATAATTTATCTACAAGAAGGTATAAACAAAAACGGTGAAATAAAATCAATAGCAATTAATTACGTCACCAAACGCCGCCGAGTTTCATAATAGTTAAATACTAATAACTTTGCTATAAAAATTTTTATTCAATTGTTATGATTTATTACTAAATAAATTATTTATTAAATTAATAATATTATTTTATTATTATATATGATATTCAGAATAATTATAAACTTTCTTATATATCACCAGTAATGTTCTATAACAAAATATTTAAATATATTTGCTGATAAATTAGGATGTTTTAAATATGCATAGAGTTAAATAAATATTATGTTATCGAAGAATAATATTAACTTATAACTATTTAAAATAAAATAGCAACAAGGTACACTGCAGAAAGCTTTACAAAACACCACATTCTTTGAATCTTTTACAATATTTGGAAAAAATGAAACAAATAGTCATAAGACAAATCATTATTTGCTTGTTTATTGCCAGTGCGATTTACGAAATTATATTACTAATATTCAATAACTGCCATATATTTTTTGTTTAAATATTTTATTTTCGTAGTACATGAAAAGTCATATTATTTTTAATTTAATGGACACTTCCAACAGTGTTCAAACGAGAAAGCATGTGAGCATTTAATAATGGCGGTTGACTCTTTTTTTATTTTGGTTTTCGAGAATAGATGTGTCGGTTAAGGAAGGGTCGTTTCTTATACTAACTATTTATACTCTATTAAGCCCACCTATATTTGATCTATACTTTATTTTAAAACAAGTTTTCCAGAAAAATATCATATATTAGCTGACTTCTATGTATGGACTATTCAGAAAATGAGGTACAAATAACATATAATAATATCAAATAAATAAAATAAGATTGCTAATAAAAAACGTTAACTTGTCTGATATAATCAGCCAACAATATTCCATTCTCATGTAATATCTAAATTAATATGACTGATCATGTTAAAAAAAAATTCAAAGCAATACATTTAATAAAAAATCTACATATAATCAAGACACAATACCCGACATAAAACTCATTAACCACAACTTTACGTTTCAGCACTCTTCCTATAACTAAGCTGTTTTTGAGCTTCAGCAACAGTATCACATACTTTGTCCTTCATTAGTTTGTCGATAACTACTCTTGGAAGATCCTTTTCATCAACTGTGGTTGCAATCCAACCATACATCTCCCTAGGTTTTCCTCCTGCTTCCTTCAACAGCGATAGAAAGCTCTCCCTTCCGCAACTAATATCTTTAAAAAATTGAGTCATCAGAAGGGCATTATGGAGGCCGACCATATCCCCATCGAAGTCAACCAGATGATATCCGGTCCGGCCATTTCTTTTAGTTTCCCAAACTTCCCGAACTTTGATGGGGCCAGCATTATTTCCGATCAAATTTTCCTTGACAATCTGTGATGTCTGAATCAACGAATCTGGTTCATAAAAATAAACAATGGCCGTAGGAGGCCAGATATACAACACCGTTGTTGAAAAGCAAGAACGGCTAATTAAGAGGGATTTATCGTTCTCTGCATGTTTTACTGATTGAATAAACTTGAAAATAGCATCGTGACGAGCGTTTTTTAAAAACTTACCCTCCATGTGGCCTTTCACGTGTTGTTCAAAATTGGACAAGCTCCATTGTCTATATTTCTTCCCCGAACATGCATAATCTGGGCATATATGTATTGGTTCATCGACCTTGAAGTCAAAATTTTCTTGAAGATAAAGAAAAAAATTGGAAGATTCCTTTTGAAATTCATCGGTATCTATTTCTTCATTCTCTGAATAATCCGGAAGTGTGCTATCATATTTTCTTTTTTTGGAAAACATTTTCTAAAATAAAGTATAGATTGAAGATTGAAGTGGGCCAATATATTTTTAAAGATAAAATTGCACGAAGATATGCATGGAATACCTATTCATAAGAGTATAAGAACCGACTCTTCGTTAACCGACCGTTCGTTTCGTTAACCGACCCTTCTGTTCGCAAAAAAAAAAAAAAACAAATCCAGCTGCCAATATTTAATGGTCACACTCTTTCTCGTTTGAAAACTGTTCGAACTGTCCAGTAAATTTAAAATAATGTGACTTTTCATATAATATGTTATAAAAATAGTTAAACAAAAAATATATGGCAATTCTTGAATATTAGTAATATAATTAAAATTCGTTTAAAAGCTTATAACCAATCTATCATTTATTAAATGAGAAAATAATCGAAATGAAAACCAATAACAAATGAATCCGAACAAATTTAGTTGACTGAAATACTGACTTATAAAATATAGAATAAATCGCAGAATTAACGGCGCTAATTAAAGTCAAACTCATTAAGCGTGGAAACAAAATAATATAAATTAAATATTATAAACAAAACATAAAGAATATATTGAATATAAATATATAATAAAAAAAAATTATAAAAACTCGCAAATGGAAAGAATATTATTAAATAATAAAATATTGGTATGGATGGCGTTAGAAAATACTTACAAAAAATTATGAGTGGGATACTATCATGGAAGACAGTTATCGTACCCTTGATGATGCTATAAGCGATAGTGCGAAATATAATGTATCTGTTTTTGGCTTCTTCTAATTGTTGTCCAAAAAATCTATATATATTCTTTATAGGATAATTTGTGTTAATAGTTTTATTGTTCTTTTCTGTTTAGCAAAAGGCCGACCAAAATAGTTCATTGAGTAAACCTCCAAACAAGAAACCAAATATAGAGCTACCGGAGGCTTGAGCTTCTTCTATAGTGGAAGGCAACATATCGACCACTTGGATTATATTCATTCATCTCCGTCAAGACAGTTTATAATATAGAAATATTTAGAGGTAGATGAAGAAGTTTCTACATTATAAACTGTCTTGACGGAGATGAATGAATATAATCCAAGTGGTCGTTATGTTGCCGTCCACTATAGAAGAAGCTCAAGGGTCGGGTAGCTCTATATTTGGTTTCTTGTTTAGAGATTTACTCAATGAACAATTTTGCTCGGCCTTTTGCTAAACAGAAAAGTACAATAAAACTACTAACAAAAATTATCCTATAAAGAAGATCTATAAAAAATTTTAGCAATTATTAAAAGAAGCCAAAAATAAATACCTTATATTTCACATACTCACGTATAGCATCAACTATGGTACGATAATTGTCTTCCACTAAAAGATCCCACTCGTAATATTTTTTGTACAAATTTTCTAACTCCACCCATACCAACCAACTTTCGTAGAAACTCTGATATGTTTAAAGTTAGATAGCAAATATTGGGGTATAATATGATCCAAGTGAGCCAATTTATAGTAACAATACTAAAGATCCAAACGCTACTAAATTATGTGATAGATGGTGTAGATTATATAACGGGAAACGATCCTAACTTTTCAACTACTCGTATTTATGGTGAAGGTTTAAAATCATATACATAAAGTAAAGTTACTTTAAAGCTTAAACATTATCTGAACTTGCACGTCTTGTAAAACACACTAACAATAAAGAAGCAAATAGCTTTCTGATTATGACTGTTCATATAATCTTCCCGAAATTTTTTTTTATATTCCACATAATATTCTGTCTTGTAAAATGCACTGTAATGTTCCTTGAGGATATTTTTTTTAATAGTGACTAATTAATATTATTTCTGGATAACTTAATTTTCACTTAAATATGTGCATATTGAAAATTTTATAATATATTATTGAATATATATTTTTTTTTTACTGTTCTGTTTTTTTAAAGGAAATTTTTTAGAAGTTAAATTTAAGAATATTTTCTATGCTAAAATATTTGATAAGATAATTGATGTTGATATGTGAATGAAATATTAGTAAATAAACTATATGTTTATATATTCTCACTTCACATATATCTTATTAATTTTTTGTAAGCAACTATTTGAGTTCATAACGAAATGTTGGATCAAAGCTAACACAACCGAATTGATTAAGAAAAAAGAAAGAACATGTTTGCATTTTAAAACTAATTTATAAAGAAATAAGCTGACAAACAAATGAAAAAAGTATTTTCTATAACATATTTTCAATAGCAGCAACAGTCGTTGAGTTTGGTTTAGATAAATCTTATCTTATATATATATTTGTAGTTTAACAATATTTAATACTATTTTCTAAGTTTTTGTTTAAAAAATTAATTTATTTGTATTAGGTATCTAAAATTTAAATATATATTGTTCATAATAATTTAAATAATCATTCCGTCTTTATGCGGATGTAGTGTTTTATCAACATCGAATCGTCTTTGAATTTTTACCAAAATAATACGTCTGAGCCTGCCAGAAGAGTTTATTTTGTGAAATTTTGCATTGTCAAATTAAATTTTTTTATCAATTGCTTTCGTTTAGATTACTAATTAATATATTTAATTATGCGGTTTATTATTGATCGCCTTAGTTGTTTGTTTTTATTTATGCTGACCGTTATTTATAATGTGTTAATTTATTACTTTAATGATGAATTTATTTTTTTCTTGCTTTTTTTTATCTAATTAACTTTTTTCTCACGTCTTTTTGTTAGGTAAATAAAATTTAGAAAAATATTATAGTATACTAATTTAGTAAAATTTAGATATTCAGATTCATTTTAATACAGAAAATTGTCCTTAGTTGAATAAATGAACACTATATTTCCGTACATATCGCAGTCCGTTGACTAAACAAATTATCTACCTGATTGATATTTTTTCTAATTACACTTGCTACGTTGAATATGCGTTTTATTTGTTCCTTTACCAAGTTCGTATGTTGTTTTTTGACCAAAATATGTGGGCTACTTATTCCCGACGAACATAAATATATGTTCTTCGACCAATCTCTTCAGCGTTTAATGAAAATGTTAAGTGGCTCTAGAATATTTCTAATCGTCGTGTCATCCTTCCATTTCGAATTAAAAAAAACTACTCGTATTTATGAGTATAGTTCAAAATTACATTCATAAACTAACATGATCTCATACGAAATCCTCAAAATAATTAGAACAGATAAATTACAACGTGAAACATAGGAAAGAAAAAGGAATAAAACGAATACAAATATAACAAATATAAGATTAGATAGATTTTATTAACAATATATAGGTCTTGACTCCAAATTGGATTTTCTTTCCATTTTCCTAAGGCATCCAATCTCGTCTTTGTACGTACTTTTAGTGCTCTATAAAAAATTAGGTAAAGTATTTCTTATTTCGTTTTGCTTATATATCAATATATATTATATTTATTTAGAAGAATTGTTTCCTCTTAATCGAGCAGTTTGAACCATACTAAATAATAAAATACCGCTAGATAATTTAGGTATTTAATATTTAAACTAATTAGTTTTCATGAATTATGGAGATAATAATAAAATAATATCGTTAATTGAAGATTAAGTCAATAAATATACGCTATTTGTTTATTTGTTTAAAATTTAATAATATCTCAAATTAAATTAACGTACTTATATTAAAATTTAAAAAAACTAATTTATCTACTACTATTTAATTCATATATCAACAACAATGACCTATAAAAATCTTTAAATATATTTGCAGATAATTTATAATGTTTTAAATATGCAGAGTTAAATAAATATAATGCTATTGCGGAATAATATTAACCTATAACTATTTTGAATAAAATAGCAACAAGGTACATTGCAGTAAGTTTTACAACACAGCTCATTTTGGGGAATTTTTTACATTATTCAGGGAAAACGAAACAAACAGTCATAAGATAAAACGTTATTTGCTTATTTATTGTCATTGCGTTTTACAAGACATGCTGGTGGACATTATGTTGAAGCATTTAAGCCATCATACTGTTGGATAAGGATGAAGATGAAGACACTGAAGACAATTTGATAAGGGAGGTTTTGATGTATTCCAAAACTTCAAAATCGGCTAAGTATGGAGTAACTTAGCTGATGTCCCTTTTGAAGGAATTTTGACTAAGTATAGAAGACAACAGAAGAGTCAAAATTTCAAGGTCCAAGACTTCTGATCTGCTGAAGGAAAGATATCAGACTGATGAAGATCAGCCGACTCAAATCAGATTTGTTCAAGTTTGGGATCAGCTTAGTTCGCCATCAGACGTGCACTTTCGTCAGCCAAGTGGAAAGGATCATAAAGTCTTCCCAACGGTAAAAAATGCCCTTTGGTGTAATAAATGCTTAAGTACAAGGTTATTAAAGACAAATGATTGAAGAAATGCTTCGCATCAGCTGGGTGCATTTAATGTTGCTCGCAGGAAAGTACTGTTAACAGTACGGACAGACTGCAAAGAGCCGTTCGCGGAAATTAAGGACCAGTACTCGAGGAATTTGAATTATGTCTCTCTTCAACGGACATTTTTCAAACCTCAAGTATAAATAGCTGAGAGAGACGAAGAAGAATAACAACAACACAATCTCTGAGAAATTTTCGAAGCAAAATTCTTTAAGTCT
This sequence comes from Penstemon barbatus, assembly GCA_003313485.2. Lineage (NCBI taxonomy): Eukaryota > Viridiplantae > Streptophyta > Magnoliopsida > Lamiales > Plantaginaceae > Penstemon > Penstemon barbatus. The sequence continues at coordinate 32,998,601 of CM064878.1, read as the reverse complement.
CAAGAACAACTCACTCATCAGCTTAGTCATTTGTTAACGAAAAACGAAGTTGAAGAACAAAGCTAAACACATCTTCTGAGTGAATTTGTAGAACTGAGTGTTGTGAGAAGTAGATATCCATCTGTGCGAGTGATATTACTTCAGAGAGTAGGATTTCTTTGTGATTTCTTACTGCGCACTTACGGCCTGTTCATTTGTTGCTAGGCTTAAGCAGTGTGTACTGGTTACTTTGTTTTTCTAGTATAACCCAAGATCTAAGTGACTTGGAAGAGTGGACTAAAGGATATTTAAATCCATATAACCACTATAAAAATTACTTGTGTTTTTATTTGCATTATTTCTTGCATATTGTCTGTTGCATAAAAACACTTTAAGTTAACTGTTTGAAAAGTTTTCTAAGAAAAGGAGTTTTGTAAAACTGGGGAATAAACTTTCAAACTACTAAGTTTACTTGTGAAAAACATTTTATAAATCCGCTGCAAGTACTCTAAGTATTAAGACTGATTTTGACAAAATCAGCTAAGTAACTATCAGTTTATTGGTCTACAAAGCTGTTCAAAGATTTGTTCGCGATCAGCCGAGGAACCTACTGTTGATAACAGCTTAGTCTGTTTAAGTTAACTAAAAAGGTTTTAAAGTTAAAATTTGCAAAAAGTTTAGAGGTCTATTCACCCTCCCCCCCTCTAGACCTCATCTGACCAATTGGGACCAACACATACTTTATGTATCTAATTTAAAACTTCCCCCATAAATTATAGTAATTCAAAAGGTCGGAACATTTCCCCTTATACAATCTACACCGTTTGACTAATATTATTAATGTCGTTGGAACTTTACAATGTCAACTATAAATTGGCTCTCGTAAATTATATTTTCTATTTAATATATAGTTGTATTGTTGATTCAGTAAGTATATAATCTATACATTCAACATATAAGTTGTTGTGTGTGAGATTTGAATTATATTATAATCCAAGATTTGGCAATCAACTTTTATGGGTGGAATTGGATATTTTGTGGTAAAAAATTACATTAAAGCTACTTAGAGGTCATTTCATTAGAGAAGTGAACAGTTGGAGAGCAATATTAGACCAAAATAGAGCAGATTAATTCAGCAGATAAGTTGTTGTATGTAGAATTTCAATTATATTATAATCCAAGATTTGCTAATCAATTTGTATGGGTGGAATTGGATATTTTGTGGTAGAAATTACGTTAAATCTACCTAGAGGTAACTTCATTGTAGAAGTGAACAGTTGGAGAGCAATCTTACAGCAAAAGAGAGCAGATAAAAAAGTTATAAAGTTGACAGAAGATCACCAGGTATTTGTTTATGTTGAGTTAAATAAACAATAACCTTTTAGGCTTTTATGGATACTTATAAAACTTCATTTCATAGTTGATCAGACTCATTAGATACTCTTATCATGGATTGAGTTTAATGAGGTACAAAATATACTATTCATCGCGAAGATAACATGAAAAAGGAATTGAAAAATCATGTAAGGGAATGCGATTTGTTAAGGAAAGAAGTTCGTCATTATAATAGATCTCTGGTCTTATACAGACTTTATAATTACAAGTTCGTAGAGAAGTTTCAGGGAAGTCAAAGGGAATGTGAGGAATTGGAGGAGAAAATTTTGAGTTTGGTTGAAGATCTAAAACTTCTTAATGATAATGAGAAAAAAGCATAGGAGCGGAATGCGAAGGTTCGTGAGCAAAATCAATGATTTGAATAGTAAACAATTGAACAATGAACGTATGATAGGATAAACTTAATATTTTGGACGTAAAAGTCTTTAGGGCCTTCACATCCTGCTCCTCTGCCATTTTCTCATTATCATTTAGAAGTTTTTTATCCTCAACCAACCTCGATTTTTTCTCCTTTAATTCTTCACATTCCCTTTGACTCCCCAAAAACTTCTCCACAAACTTGAAATTACCAAGCCTGGATAAGAGCAGAGCTCTATTCAAATGACAGGCTTCTTTCCTTAACAAATCGCATTCCCTTACACGATTTTTCAATTCCATTTCCATGTTATCTTCGCGATAAATTTGTACATTTTCTACCTTATTAAACTCAGATTCACGGTAAGAGTATCTAATTAGTCTGATCAACTATGGAATGAAGTTTTATAAGTATCCATTAAAGCCTAAAAGGTTATTGTTTATTTAACTCAACATAAACAAATTCCTGGTGATCTTCTGTCAACTTTGTAACCTTTTAATCTGCTCTCTTTTGCTATAAGATTGCTCTCCGATAGCTTTAACGTCATTTTTACCACAAAATATTCAATTCTACCCATACAAGTCCTTAATTATGCATTAGCACTGAGCAATATCCTCCGCGCGGGAGCGTGGAGCAATTGACCTAGTATATATATATTGTGACTGAATTAATTAGACCAAATCAATTTATTGTGTTCGAACTTTGTCGAATTTTCAAAGTCTCCAACCATCTCAAAAGCCCATGGGTTAGTGTGTACTATTTATGCATTTGTTGAAGTGGATAGATGATTTAGGAGTTAGTTTATATTGTTTGAATTATAATATAATCCCAATATCTTATTTTTATAGGATTATATCCTTTGAGTTTGAGTTTGGAGTTTTGAAATAATTTAGCTTTTTCTTTATGACCTTTTTATGTATTTATGTATTTGCATTTCTGGGTTGTGTAACTTTATAACCAAAAAGAGAAAAAACTTTTATTCTGATGTTTGAAACAATTGTATTCGAGTGTTCTCTTTTGCTGAAATTGTTGGATAATTTGTTTTGCAAGTAATGTCTTTGAGATTGATAGGAATCTTGTGGATAAGTAAGAGAATGACTATATATATCTTGTTGTTTCATGTAATTTTCTCTATACCTTTCATGCTATAACAGCTAGCTGATTCAATTTTATGTTTACTTTATGCTGTTAGGACTAAATATAACATAACAAACGGGTATAAACCTTAATGTCGGTCCGTCTCAGCCCTCCCAGTCTACTCAGCCTGGATATATTCGCAAGCAACTGGCATGTCTCTCGGGGAATTTTCTCAATATTATAATGTGCCAATTATAGATCACCCCAGGCCCCCGCAACATCCAAATCATGCATCATCTCAAGAGAATCAATCGGAGCATCAAAATGATGATTGAATTGTATTTCAAGTACTTAGGTATTTTTGGAGCATTTAGTTTTATTCGTGTAGTTATTGACTAAGAATTATTTGATGGTGTAGTTTTTGGATTATGAATTATGTTTATGAATTGGATCGTGGATTGTGTTTATGAAAAATGAAATGTGTTGATGAATTTTGAATTATGTTTATGAATTTTAGATTTTGTTTATTGAAATTTGATATTGCGTTTAGTGCTTAAACTGCAAAAACGAAAAAAATAAAAAATAAAAAAATAAAAAAATAAAAAAATAGAGAGAAATTCCAACCGATAATAGTCGGTTGGACATTTTCCAACCGAACACAATCGGTTGGAAAAAAATTCCAACTGAAGGTTTTCAGTTGGAAACATTTTTCAACTGATTTTGAAGCCGGTTGGAAATTCGGTTGGAAAGAAATTCGGTTGGATTTTCGGTTGCAAACCGATTTCCAACGGAGGTTTTTCCAACCGATATGTTCGGTTGCTATATCGGTTGAAAATTCAAGTTTCCAACCGATTTTTACCCATTTTCGGTTGGACTGTCGGTTGGATTTTTTGTTTTTTTTAGTAGTGCCATATTATAATCGAATTTTAAGATAAAATATAAAATTCAAAGAAATTTCAGCCTTCAACCTTCCCCACACTTATTTTCGTTTATGACAATTTTTTTATGCTATATAATCATTCAAATTGACTTACAAGTTAATTCTTTTTAAATAATCCACTGCATTCAAACATAGAAACGATCAAATTTCTGATATATAACGACTTATATATTTCAAAATATTATTCAAATATTGTCATAAAAACAATGATATCGATGTTGTGGTATATTAATTCATGTTGCTAGGTTAGATAGATATAAGATTACAATTATGAATGAAAATAGTAATCATATTATGTTATACTAATGACTAAATACTGTTGAATTAGATGTTTAGCTAATCGAAAGCTATTTGCTCGATTACAACACTGTTTTCTTATAATTATCGGAAGCTATCAACATTTCATACTCCAGCCAAAGACCAACCCAATTAGTCTTTAGATTTGAGTTGGTGCAGGCTCTGCGATTTTGCAACTTTAACGTATTTTTATTTAATAAATTAAATACACAAATTACTTATCACTTTTGTAATTTGTCATTATTCCTTCATCTATAAAGAAATTTTGTAAAATCACGTAAACATATATAATGGAAATAATCAAAATATAAGCTAACAAAATATGATTTTCAATGGATATTTAATTTTACTTAAAACTAAAAAGATCTTGATCACTAATGTAAGAAGTTTTCCCCGCAAAATATGCTAGAATAATCTATATAACTACTTTTGAAAAAATTATGACTATTTGATCGGTTTGGGTTGACTCAATCGGTTGAAGTGGTTAGTCGATTTCGTTGAACACATATAGATTTGAGAAGTGTGAGGAGATGGGCGAAACTTGCTTTGGACCTATACTGGGGTCTGGAACGAGACTAAATACATACCTGTTTCGATCCAATCTTAATAGTACGAGATCTAGACTATAATCAATCCATAAAGACCCTTTGTTTTAACTTGAATCAATCATACAAAAGTGTTATCATGTAACGGATTAAAACAACAAAAAATGGCGAAGTCGATTAAAAATATGTTAAACTGATATAAAAATAAAGGTGAAAAGGATATGTGATGACAAATACGAGCTACATGGCAAAAAATATATGAAATCAATAAAAAATAAATAAAACCATCAAAATTGTGAAACAGACGAAAATGGATTGACCAAAGAGATATATCTGTAAAATATCAAACATGTTTTATTTAGCAAACGACCAATTTAATATTATAATCTTAACAATTAACATATACTCCCTAAGTCCCATTTATTTTGCTCCCTTTATTATCCGGTCAAACTTTTCAGTGTTTTAAATGACTTATCATATTAAATTATTTACATTGTGGTGTATTAAATCTTTTAAATATTAATATACATGGTGTCATATAATATTAATATCAACTTATTAGTGAAGTATATTAATTAAATTATTTATTATAATTCTTATAACTTTAATCAAGTTGACCAGTTGACCGTACTAAGGTAGCAAAATAAATGGGGCGGAAGGAGTATTCAATTATAAAACTGGAAAATTGTAAAATTAGTCCCGTAACTATTGCTAGCTGGCAAAAAAAGTCTTGTAACAGTTCGGGCTGGCAAAAAAGTTATGTAATTACTCAGTGCTCAAGATATGTGAGATACCACTTATCATCAGTGAAATTTTTATTGCAATAAACCTTCTTGTACTTTCAAAAGTCCTGGACACTTTTCATTTACACTGTTAGTCACTAGCACCGTCAATATTTAATTGATTTACCTAAATTGCTCGTGAAGACTTTCAAGGAAATTTTGTGCAAACGTTCATAATTATAAGAGGGTTTTGTGCAAACGTTCAAGATACAAGGATATACTGTAATTGATAATAAATTTAAAGCTATTGTATACGAAAATTCGTAATTAGGTATCATCAGTTGATTTTGGGTTTTTGGTTTGACTTAGATTCATTTTAGTTTAGGTTCTAGTCTGATTTTAGGTTTTCATTAATTCTAATCTGAAGTTTGTTACTATAATTTCTTATAGGTGTTTTCGAAATTCTCGTATCTTGTTTTGTAATTTTCATACTCTTCCCATAAGCCGAACAAATTATGGATTTTAAATTTTATTTAAAACACCCTATATATATTATATTCTCATTTTATAGCTTTAAATTTCTATGAAGATACTCTTATTATTCTAATCATTGTCTAATGATGAGATCAGAAACCAAATGGGTGAAAACTGAGGACGATGTGAAGTTATGCGTGCCGCGTACTGATGGATTTTAAATTAGGTACCTTTTTTTGGCTATTTATGAAGTTACTCTTATTATTAAAATATTATCATTTTTTTGGATTTTATTAGGGGTTCTAGAAGGGAAAGATTGATGAGTAGATTCGATGATGTTAGAAGTAAAGAATTTGAATTATTGTTTGTGTGTTGTCTTGAGCTTATATCAATTTCTTTTGTGATTATGTCAGGTGATAATATATATGGAGAAATTGAAAGTGAATCAGTGCAAGATTTATCTAAGTTAACTTGGATTAAGAATTAGTGGCAATAAAGAGACACTAATTCAGATGATTAAGAAATAATGCTTTTATTTCATTTTAAATAGTTAATTTAATTACAACATTCCCATCCTTGATTGTGGACTTCATTGATCGAGGAACCATGGGACTGATTTTATTTTGGGGGGTAGAAATTAGTTTCCAGAAATAATAGCTAATTAAACGCATGACTTGAGATGTGACTTGATATCTTCTACTTGATATGTTGCATCTCGGATACGCCTAGGACTGTCAATTGAGTCGGGCCTACTCGAAGTTTGATAGCTTGACCCGATTAAAATTGGCTCGAATTCGAATATTTGTGAGCCAGGTCGAGTTTGAGCCATTATATTAAACCCGATAAATTTATGAGCTGAGCTTGAGCCTAGCATGGCTCAATCCGAATAAAACCCGAACATATAATTATTTTAAATATTACGATTAATTATTTGTATTGTATTTTATAGTTACTAATTACTGTTTTTATTTTGAAACAAGTAAAGTTTATAAAAAGTTATAATATAAATTTCATATATGTTAAGTATATCAATTACGTATTGAAGGTCAAAATCTAAAGGAGAAAAACTTAATCAAAAATGAAAACAAAAAAGACAAAAGTTAACATGAAATGTCAATAAAATGGATACTTTAAAATTTTAATGCATTTTCATATAGATCAAATGTATCTAAAAACGTTTTGTCAAATAACTCGATCTTCCAGTTAAAATGTTATTTTAATGATATATACTAGTATATTACGTAATAGTAGTCTATTGATACTTGTTTTGGTAATCTAAATATTTTATATGTCAAGCTATTTTTTTGTATATTAGCAAACCCGATATAGACCCGAAACCCGAAAAATTACATGGGACGAGTTTGAGCCAGAGAAATCAGAAAATTTATGAGCCAAATTTGAGCCTATAGCTATGAAGCCCGACAGTATTTGAGTTCGAGCTATTTGAAGCTCGGTTCACAAGGCCCGATTGACAGTCCTAGATACGCCCCACCAGACTTTTGTCGAATTTCCATCGAGGATCTTCGAGAAAAGCCCGCAAGGAGTTAGCTTGTTCATGGATACATGTAGGGGTGTACATGGTACGATTCTGCGATTTTTTGAACAAAATTTGTACAAATTAAACTAGAGTTTCATGAACCATACCTATAAGCTCGGTTTTTGCGGTCCCGGTACGGTACGATTTTGCTGCTTTTTCAAACTAATTTTTTTCATGCAATGTTTAAATCTGATGCATATGGACATGATGGGGGCTATTTCGCACCCTACATACTGTACGGATCGAGTAAAGAACATGAGATCGGTTCGACCAAATCAGACAGTTCGGGATCATCTGATCGACCCGGCCAAGTACAGCTCTCTTCGACTAGAAGACTATATTCCGGACCCAAGAAGGATATTTGGGCCGAGTCCTATTAGGACTATGTTTCCTTGTAACACTAGGTTTAGCATGATATAAATACCTAGTTAATCATTGTATAGAACAACGCTAAGAACTCTGAATTATAGGGCATATACGCCATTGAATTCTGCATAAACTGCACAACTCATTACTATTCAAGAAAAGAGCTTTCTCTTCATATTTGTGTTATTTTCTACGTTGGATTGAATATTTACTTTCTGTTCTTACAATATAGCTTTTCCTTGAGATTGATCCATCCTGAATAAAGTAACAGAGCCCCATAAATTATATATATTGAAAACCCCCAATATCACAAATTCACTGATACTATTAACCCGGCGAAAATCGGTTAAATCAGTTGGCGCCCACCGAGGGGCTAGGTTAATTATTCGATCGACACATGGCTTGCCCAAGGAAAAGTGCTCGTATTGGAGCAAGAAGTAACACAACCACCGGGCATAACACATCTGAAGATCTACAGGACAACAATGATAATAACGTTCCCAACACCAACGAGAATTTGCAGGATACCCACCCCGGTCAGCACGAAACCCAAGGAGGTCTTCCCGGTACGATACGGGAAGAACCGGAAGTCCCTGAGATCCCCGTTCCTCTCCCGGGCGCTCAGGAGAAACTGCGACAAATAGCAATGCTCTTTAAATCACTCTCTCCAGAAGAGTTACTCGTACTTGATCAAATTCCTCGAAACGTTAGGGCTGCCAGGACAACTCCTGCTCCAAGAGCGCCAAGGCCAAACGAACAACCCTCTCAACAAGCCGACAGCCCAGCAAGTGAGCGGCGCTCGCTACACAGTCCACAGCAGGGAAATTCTAAACCCTCCGATAACCATCCCCGAAGGAAACCAGGACAAAGAAAACCACAGCCGGGGCGCAGTGGGTCCAAGGAACGTACAATAATCCCTATCGAGGATGATATAGACGACGCAATCCCAGATCGACCACGAACAACCCGATTCTCGGAAAGAGAAATCGAAAGGATGGTGCAGAAGCGACTTGAACAACGCCTACGATCTGTTCAAAACCCGTGGGCCCGGACCGCGGAACTCCAGGAGAGCCTTGCAGCTTGTTCTCCTTCTGTAGAGAAATAAAAGAGGCGCAATCCATTGGACAGGTCCCGGGTAGACTATCCCGATATGATGGAACCACTGACCCGGATGATTATATTTTTAGCTTCACGAATATAATGAATTTATATGCTCACTCTGCCGAATTCACCGCCAAGTTAATGGTGACCACATTCGAAGGACTAGCGTTGGACTGGTTCGCCAAACAACCCGCCAACTCCATATTCAGTTTTCGGGAATTATGCAACAAATTGACGCAGCAGTTTGCCAGTCAGAAGAGGCAAAAACTCCCGATGAGCTACTTAGGAACCATACACCAACAAGGGGGAGAATCCCTAAGAAACTGGTTGGCGAGATTTAACGTGGAGTTACTCAAAATCGATTCCCCTAATATCGATTACATAATATCTATTCTCTTCGACCACACGAAGAATAGGCAGTTCGGAAATGCCCTCAGTCGAAAACAACCAAGAACATTTGCCGACATCATGAGCTTGGCATCTAAATATATGACCCAAGAAGAGATGAATTCCTTTAAGGATAAAGACAAAAACAAAGCCACAACTTCAGGCTCCAAACGGCATGAGAGGATTCCCGCCCAAAGATCCGTGGATTATGAGCGATCTTTTAGGAAAGGCAACGTTTTCCAGCGATTGGAATACAGCAAAGCCGACCAAGAAAGGCAGCCTAATTTCTACCAAAGACCAAGAAACCCCGAACTACCAATCAGAAGTAGGGTGAATCAAGTGGAACACCCAAGGTTAAATGCTCCGATGGAAGAAATATTGGAAGTTCTAGAAAGAAATAGCTGGATTCCCGAAGCGAGGAAAATCGCTCAGCCCAGACCAGGGTCTCGAAACTACGACCTATACTGTAAGTACCATAGGGCACACGGACATCGAACGGAAAATTGTTTTCACCTTAAGAGAGAAGTTGAAAAACTGATCGAACAAGGCAAACTAGACGAATACATAGAGCGAGATAACCGCAAAAGGGAAAGAAGTAGAAGCCCTCGGAATAATAATCAAAGAAGGAGTTCTCGTCGAAGGTCACCCGAGCATGGTCCTACACAGGAGTTGAACCACGACCAGATCAATGGGACTATCCATACAATATCCGGGGGACCCGCGGGTGGGGATAGTCGTAACGCTCGACGAAGGACAGCCCGATCCATAATTGGAAACTCAAAATACCCAAAAGAAATATGGACTCTGGAAAACAAGCCGTCGAACCACCAGCCGATCAGCTTTAACGAAGGCGAAGTACCTAAAAACATCGTTTGGGACACAAAAGAGGATAACCCCGACTTCCCGATGGTGGTGTCGCTAGAAATAGCGAATTATAATGTCAAAAGAATCCTAATTGATAATGGAAGCTCAGCGAATATCATCTCCCGGGAGGTTTTAGCCCAAATGAACTTGGGACAGATAAACCTACAGAAAGTAGCTACGCTGTTAGTAGGCTTTGGAGGGTCCGAGATCGTCCCCAGCGGAACGATAACCTTAAGTGTGTCACTCGGGAAAAAACCGCACCGGACAGTGAAGCTAGTGAAATTTCTAGTAGTAGAAACACCCTTCGCTTATAACGCAATATTGGGACGACCAGCTCTCAACCTGTTCCGAGCCGTTGTCTCTACTTATCACCAGAAGATAAAGTTTCCGACCGACAGAGGTATCGGAGAAATAACGAATGATCACTGTATGGCGTGGGATTGCTACAGCACCTCGTTAACCTTGAAAGAACACCCCAAATCAGTTACTCCGAGCAAAAGAAAACTTGAAGGCGATCTTGTTAGGAACAAGGTTGAAATCCCCAGTACTGATCGAATAGATAAAAAGGGAAAAGAACCGCTAGATCTAGCCTTGAAACCCCCAGAACATAAGGATGTAGTTCTAGTACAAGGAGACTCGTCCAAAACGACAAGAATAGGTACTGAATTGAGCAAGGAAGGGGAAGTTATGTTAATCAACTTCCTCAGAGATAATGTCGACGTCTTCGCCTGGAGCGCGAATGACATTGAAGGAATTGATCCTCGAGTAATCAAACATTCGCTAAAAATCGATCCTTTGGCAAAACCTGCCAGACAAAAGAAGAGAAATCATGGCCCAGTAAAAGATAAAATTATCAAAGCCGAGGTAGAAAGACTACTCGAAGCAAAACAAATCCGAGAAATACACTTCTCAGAATGGCTATGTAATGTTGTTCTAGTAGCAAAAGGGGATAAAAAGGACAACAAATGGAGAATGTGTAATGATTTTACCGACCTTAATAAATTATGCCCACGCGACCCGTATCCCCTCCCAAGGATCGACTTATTAGTTGACTCAACCGCTGGCTTCGCAATATTCAGCATGATGGACGCCTTTCAAGGGTTCTATCAAATATACATGGACGAGCGGGACCAAGAGAAGACTGCATTCGTAACCGAGCAGGGAGTATATTGCTTTATAGTGATACCATTCGGCTTAAGGAATGCCGGGGCTACTTACCAAAGGTTAGTAAACCTAATGTTCAAAGAGTTAATCGGAGAATTAATGGAAGTCTATGTAGACGACATGTTGGTCAAAAGTATGAACGAAGCCGATCACGTAAAACATCTTGATCGATGTTTTCGGATCTTAAGGAAATACCGTATGAAGTTAAACCCTGCGAAATGCACTTTCGGTGTTAAGTCAGGAAAATTTTTGGGTTATTTAGTACACCAACGAGGAATAGAAACCAACCCGGAAAAAATCCAAGCCATAACTGAAATGAAACCTCCCAAAACCATTTCCCAAGTGCAAAGCTTGGTTGGGAAAATAGTAGCATTGAACAGATTCATATCAAAATCAGCGGACAGAAGCTTGCCCTTTTTCCAAACGCTTCGTAAAGCAAAAAACTTCGTTTGGACCGAAGAATGCGATCGAGCCTTCGAACAACTCAAAGAGTATTTGATAACACTCCCGATGTTGGCCAAACCGACGGAAGGAGAACCATTGTATATCTACATATCGATCTCCGACACGGCCGTTAGTTCAGTACTAATAAAGATAGAAGGTTCATAACATAAGCCTGTCTATTATCTAAGCAAATTATTTCAAGGGGCGGAGAAGAATTATTTGGAAATTGAGAAATTCACCCTGGCCTTGGTAGTGGTTGCACGAAAACTTCGACCTTACTTTTTAACCTACAAAATAGTGGTTTTAACAAATCAACCACTAAGACAAGTCTTAGCAAAACCAGAAGCCTCCGGAAGACTAATCAAATGGGCGATCGAACTCGGCCAGTTCGAAATCGATTACAAACCAAGAATCGCAATTAAGGCCCAAGTGTTAGCTGATTTTCTATTGGAAACACCGACACAGGCAACTGAATCATCGAGCAGCCTCAATGACGATGTCTTGATCATAGAAGATCTAACTTGGTTAATGCATGTCGACGGTGCTTCATGCCGAGAAGGAGGAGGCGCCGGAATCAACTTCACCGGGCCAAATAAAGAAGATGTGAATTATGCGATAACGTTGGACTTTGTCGTAACCAACAATGAAGCAGAATATGAAGCGTTAATCGCAGGAATGGAAATGGCGATCAAAGCCAATATAAAAAGTCTTAAAGTATTAACCGATTCAGAGTTAGTACAAAGACAAATAGAAGGTTTATACGAGGCTAAAGAATTCAATATGGTTAAATACCTCGCTAAAGTGAAAACACTAGCTGAGAAATTTGAAAGTTTCGGCATACAGAACATTCCACGTTCGGAAAACAAATGGGCCGATCAACTATCTAAATTCACAGGATCCCATGATGGAAAGACTGAAAGGGTGATCAACTGGTTAATCTCTAATACACCGGCGATTGATATCGATGAAACACCAATAGTCGATATAATGGAAATCGAAGAAGCTGAGGAAAACTGGATGACCCCAATGATAGACTATCTTCGAGAAGGAAAGCTACCGTCTGACCAGAATGATGCTCGGAAAGTAAGATATCGAGCTCCAAAGTATACACTTATAGAAGGAAAACTCTACCGAAGATCAGTATCAGGAATTCTTCTGAAATGCGTCTCTGAATCACAAACCACCGATATACTACGAGAAATACATGAAGGAGATGCAGGAAATCACAGCGGATCAAGGGCATTGGCCTTAAAATGCCTCAGAACAGGTTACTATTGGCCTACCATCAATAAAGATGCCGCTCAGTATGTCCAAGAATGTCATCACTGCCAAGTCCATGCCAATGTATGTCATCGACCAGCGGAAAACATGCACCCAATCCCGATATGTTGGCCTTTCGATCAATGGGGAATGGACATCGTGGGACCATTCCCAGCGGCTAGATCCAAGAAGGCTTATGTCCTGGTCACTGTAGAATATTTCAGCAAGTGGATAGAATGCATCGCCCTCGCGCGAATAACTCAATTCCAAGTGATCAACTTCCTATGGAAATTCATAGTTTGTCGATTTGGCATCCCAAGGATCCTAATTTCTGATAATGGAACCCAATTCGCAGGAAAACAGGTAATAGAATGGTGTTCGAAACTGGGAATCCAACAAAATTTCACTTCGGTCGGGCATCCTAGAGCGAACGGACAAATCGAAGTAGCAAACCGAGAAATAATAAAATCCTTGGAAAAAAGATTAGGAGCGGCCAAAGGAAAATGGCTTGATGAACTCCTAGGAGTACTTTGGGCAAATCGAACCACAGTCAGAAGCTCGACCGGAGAAACCCCATTTAGCTTGGTATATGGTTCGGAAGCTGTTATTCCTGTTGAAACTCTAATTCCAACACCAAGAATTGAAATTTACGATGATCAGGAAAACGAAAAGACAAGAGAAAATGATGTCGACTTAACAGAAGCTTTAAGAGAAAAAGCCGATGTACGCTTGCAAGCCACTAAAGCAAATATGGAAAAGGCATACAATCAAAAAGTACGCATCCGAACCTTCAAAGAAGGAGACCTGGTCTTGAAAAAGGTAGAAGTATCCAAGCATGTGGGAAAGTTACAACAAAATTGGGATGGACCTTATGTCATCATTGGATTGGGAAAGAAAGGTTCGTACAAAATTGCACACTTGGATGGAACAGCCTTACCAAGAACTTGGAACGCAGTCAACCTTAGAAAATACTATGGTAAATAAATTTTAGCAGATTATACTGCATAGTTTTATTTTATTTCATTAAGTTTCAGTCTTTGTAATAAAGGCCTTAGCCTACAGTTCCATTATTAAAGATTTTAGCAATTTCTATAAATCGATTGTTCCGGTAAACACTCCTTTGAACTCTACTATCATATTGGTTGAGATTGGGACAAAGGAGTTAAGTATACATTGATCAGCACAATAAACACTCCTCAATCCGACCATAAAAACGAGTCGAGTATACATTGATCCGCTCAATAAAAACTCCTCGTCACTTATTCACGAAGATTAAAAAAAAAGGCTTTTGGTATTAAAAACCTAAGTCTAAGTAAAAACGAGTCGAGTATACATTGATCCGCTCAATAAAAACTCCTCGTCCGTTATTCATGAAGATTAAAAACGACTTTTGGTATTAAAAACCTAAGTCTAAGTAAAAACGAGTCGAGTATACATTGATCCGCTCAATAAAAACTCCTCGTCCGTTATTCATGAAGATTAAAAAAGACTTTTGGTATTAAAAACCTAAGTCTAAGTAAAAACGAGTCGAGTATACATTGATCCGCTCAATAAACACTCCTCGATATATTTTCAGCGATCAAAAAAGACTTTTGGGTTAAAAACCTAAGTCTAAACAAAACGAGTCGAGTATACATTGATCCGTTCAATAAACACTCCTCGATATATATTCAACGATAAAAAAAAAAAAGACTTTTGGGTTAAAAACCTAAGTCTAAACAAAACGAGTTGAGTATACATTGATCCGCTCAATAAACACTCCTCGATATATTTTCAGCGATCAAAAAAGACTTTTGGGTTAAAAACCTAAGTCTAAACAAAACGAGTCGAGTATACATTGATCCGTTCAATAAACACTCCTCGATATATATTCAACGATAAAAAAAAAGACTTTTGGGTTAAGAACCTAAGTCTAAACAAAACGAGTTGAGTATACATTGACCCGCTCAATAAACACTCCTCGATATATATTCAACGATCAAAAAAAGACTTTTGGGTTAAAAACCTAAGTCTAAACAAAACGAGTAGAGTATACATTGATCCGCTCAATAAACACTCCTCGATATATTTTCAACAATCAAAAAGACTTTTGGTATTAAAAACCTAAGTCTAAATTATAAACGAGTTGAGTAAACATTGATCTGCTCAATAAAAACTCCTCGATCTACTCATGACAATTCAAAAAGACTTCAGGTATTAAAAACCTAAGTATAAGTAAAAACGAGTTGAGTAAACATTGATCCGCTCAATAAAAACTCTTCGATCTACTCATGACAATTCAAAAAGACTTCAGGTATTAAAAACCTAAGTCTAAGTAAAAACGAGTTGAGTAAACATTGATCCGCTCAATAAACACTCCTCAATATATTTTCAACGATTAAAAGACTTTTAGGTTAAAAACCTAAGTCTAAACACAACGAGTTGAGTATACATTGATCCGCTCAATAAAAACTCCTTGATATATTTTCAACGATTAAAAAGCTTTTAGGTTAAAAACCTAAGTCTAAACAAAACGAGTTGAGTATACATTGATCCGCTCAATAAACACTCCTCGATGTATTTACTACGATCAGAAAGATTTCAGGTGATAAAAACCTAAGTCTAATTTATAACAAGTTGAGTAAACATTGATCCGCTCAATAAACACTCCTCAATTTATTCCTAACGATCTAAAAGATCCGCTAATACTCCTAAAAGTTTTGAAGATGAATTAAGTCTGAATCCATCTGCTCGGGAATTGCTCCTCGTGAATAAAAATTATGACAGAATCAAACGAGAAAGAAGATGTAAGGGATAAAAGTAATATTTTATTCATCAAATCAGTTACATACAAAAGACCTACGTTACAAAGGTCTACATACTACTTAAAGATCGTTACAATGGTTTAGATGAAACGATCGTTTAGATCGACGATCTTCACGACAATGTCCACGGAAACATCAATCTTCTCCCTAGTACCTCGTCGATTATGATCAACCACCTAAGAAGCATGCTGCTCAGGATGGTCAACTTCTTTGGTTCGATGGCCAGGCTCTGAAGATCAAATGTTCTTCCAGATGAAATGAGCATTACCAGACAGATAACTGGCAATACTCATTCACCCACAACAAGATACTGCTTTTACTTAAAATAAAACATTTCACTCTAGAGCAGCATCTCTTCGGGGCGGTCGAGAATTATTAATATTTACCAGCCCACCCCGGTAGTCTATCACTCCAGAGGTGACATCGAAGAGCAGGGGTGACTGACAAATATGAACCCTCCATGTGCAAACAGAAACCACGGACCTCAAATCTGTGAAAACAGCATTTGAGGCCTCATGGGACCCGTTAGTACAAGTTAGGGCTTCCATGGGACCCGTCAGTACAAGACAGAAGAACATCAAGCTATTACGGTGTGAATCACGATAATGTGACTTTTTGAATATTATGGGATCTGAAGGCAAAATAAAATCTAAGAAAACCGAGATCTCCATCCTTATTGAGAAATTGCAAATGAAGAATGCAAACCACCACCCTATTTATAGGGATAGATCTAATGAATCCAACGGCTGAAAAAGTATTTGATCAAGGGACAGAAATGCGATCTTTTGACTCCCCGTAATAAATGCAAGTAAGTTGGAACGGCGCCATCTAATCGGCTCAACCAGTCGACAACAAGAAAGGCCGTAGATCGAAGCGATCATCGAAATAACACAAGCAGATCTAAACGAGCTCCGGACTAAGGCGATTTACACACTCTTCGCTCATGCAAATATGGTGTTTGGACCTACGAGGGTCGTAATTGCCTCATACGTCATATGAAAAGCTATTAAATTGGCCTTACGAGAACTCCTTTGGAGTCCAAGATATCTGACATAGAAATCAGGAGAATAGTCCTCCTTATTCGAAACTGCAAAGAAGTAACTGCCTAACATACCAAAGAATTGCTGAAGGAGGTCTGAACAGGTCAGATCTGCCAAAGACTTCTACATTTTTCAATTCCTCCCATATCAAAGAACTGACATAATGATACACCAATTGAGGAACATATAGTTCAAAATTAATGCTGGGATACATGAAGATTTGGAAGATACTGAAAGGGATATTTTCCCTTAGTCTGATGTAAATAAAAATGGAGTTCAACAAAAAGGACAATAGCCTCCTTATATAAGATTTCGATCACAAAAAGACAAATTTACAGGGCATAGATTGAACATCGACCAAGATGGGGAAATTTGCTTTTTTGGTACCATAGGATAGACTGACTTGCACTTTTGGTACCATTGGATACGAAAATGCAAATTTGGTACCATAGGATATGTTTTCATTGCAATTTTGGTACCAAACCCAAATTTTCTACAAAGTTAATAGCAATTTACCCCCTATGAAATGCATAATATTCAATTTATCCCTCTATAATTTGAAAAAAAATCAATTTACCCCCTGTAAAATTTTCATGAAGCAATTTACCCCCTTCAATCGGAGATTCTAACTCACTTGCCGAAATTGAAAGTATGCATGCTAACTATTTTATTTAACTTAGGGGGATAAATTGCCACATTTATCATAACACAATTGGTAAAAAATCACATTATCATAATAAAAGTGGATTAAGTGCCGCCTATAAAAATATCAAGGAGGCGATGTGAATTTTTTACAAAATTCCAAGGGGTAAAATGCTCTTTTTTAAACCATAAGGGGTTAAATTGAACATTATGTATTTAGTAGGGGGTAAATTGCCATTAACTTTGTAGAAATATTGGTTTTGGTACCAAAATGGCAATGAAAACCTATCCTATGGTACCAAATTTGCATTTTCATATCCAATGGTACCAAAAGTGCAAGTCAGCCTATTCTATGGTACCAAAAAAGCAATTTTCCCACCAAGATGCTGAGCGTTGCTTAACGGCTATTCAATCGATTATGAATATGAATAAACCTACTATCTACATTCTTAAGTACAACGTGATTTCGAATATAACCCAAGGGACTATACTGAGTTGATCAACAAAGATTTGATTTGCAGCGCAAACGTTATATCATTCGTCTACTTAAACAGTGACCAAGCAAGATCAAGCTACCTTTTCTCTATCCTGAATATTCTCCGCAAAGATCAACTTCAGATAAGTGTGCTAATCTATACTGGTTATTTCATGATGATTATATTCATGCATAAAGGCAAAATGTGCATAACAAAGTATATCTACAGAAGAAAAATGATCAAGGCAAGAATTTGCCTACAAAAAGGTCATAATTTCAATTTAGTACTGCTCCCATTACAAAAATTTCAGCCCGAACAAATGTACAAAAGTTGGGCAGAAAAAAAAAAAAAAAAAAAAAAAGAGACAGTCCAAGGCCTGCCAGGTCGAACAAAGGTCACTGAGAAGAACGGTCAGTAGGTCGACTACTAGAAACAGTCAATCGAGGAGTCAAGTTGCCAGCAAACGCCATCAACTCCTCTTGACGCTTTAGATAATCAGAGTCATATCCTTCCTCATAGGACCGCCGTTGAGACTCCTCGGCAAGGGCAGCAGCCCGAACCAAGTCGTTCTTCTCTTGCTCCCAGACAGACTTCTCCTCCTGCAATTTTTTCAAATCATCATTGGCAAGCTGCAGCTGGAGAGTCTGCCCTGCGACCTTCGCCGACTCCGACTCCAACCGTTTTCGGTAAGCATCCTTACTATTCCACAGGTTATCGTTCTGCACACCCAGCTGAAGGGCAAGATATTTGGACTGAAAAAGAAGAAGAGTGAGATAAACCCTCACACAACATGAAAATCAAAATAAAGTAGGGAAAATTATCGAAAGATATGTCTACCTGCTCGCACATCTTAACAAGAGACTGAACAAGGCGTACATTGGAAGTACCCTCAAGTTTCCTCAGCTCACCAGGCAAGATAGTGCTTAAACCCAGATCCCAAGACAAAGCATCAGGCTCAACTGAGCCAGGCAATTCGCTGTTAGGAGCGACACCGTCAGGGCATGGAGTCTCTGACAACATAATATCCTTAACTTGCTCAAGGATGCATCGATCATCTAACAGACGAGGAGAATCTCTCTCGTTGGGGCTAACGGAGGTCTCCTTGCCCGAAGCAGAAATAACGGTTCGACGACCAGACCTCGACCCGAACCGACTCCCAGAAGGTCCCCCAGATTCAAAAGAAGTAGTCATCACCGTGGTATCATGAAATAAATAGTCAGGGCAATCCTGCAGAATGGATTGTGTTGTGAAAGGATTGACAAAAAAGCCATCACCAACTTGCCCTTCGCTGGCGATTGGGGCAGTAGAAGCAGACAAAGGAAGGGAAATAGCAAAATCCCCTCCATGAAAAACGTGCTCGAAGGAAGAAGCACTTGAAGTAACATGTATATTATAAGTTGGTTCCTCATTGGACACATCGCCAAAAGCTACCCGACCAGGGGAAGGCATACTTCCTACTTGAATGGAAGGAGAAAAGATTGGTTCTGAAAACGATGAGTTTACTACAGAAAAAGGTTCGGAAGGAATAACACGAGTATCATTCACCGACCTAATTATTGGGGACGAACGAGGAGGCTCCATCGACGGCCCGTCTCTTCGGGATTTTTTAGACCTATTATCCCTAGCGCTCTCACGACAAGGTCGTTTCGAAGTATTGCCGAAAAGATTACTCATGATCGAATTGTTGAAAAGTATAAAGCAAAGAAACGAGGAAGTTTATCGACTAGCCAAAGAAAAAGTATTCTATTAGAAGAGACGAGTATAACGGTAAATAACAAGTCAAGTTTTTACCTTTAGTATTTAGACTACACGAAAAGACGCTACAGACCTAAAGAAAGGGCGCGAAATAGAAAAACTGACCTTGGGACAAACACTAGAATTTGAAAAGACGCACGCATAATGATTACGGCGAACTTAATGACTTGTCTGAATTATTACGGCGAAGATGAAAAGACGTAACTGTCAGAAGATGAAACGCTTAGCATACAGAGGGATGAAAACGTAAAATTACAATTCAACCTACTGGTAAATAATTACAAAGATTATTTCAAAAGTCACTATATCAAGAAGCCTGGTCGCTATCTGGAATTCTCTGTTCACTACCGACGTTCTCGGTAGTGCCAATATCTTCTTCTTTCTCTTCTTCGTCTTCTGGGTCGATAAAAGTATTATCAAGCTCATCGTTAACATCAGAAGGAGGAATCGGCAATGGTTTTTCGAATTCTTTGACAAGGTGAGCCAAAGGAAAACCTTGATATACGACATCTGGAAGCTCTGAAGGAGAATAAATTTCGCCATAACGATTCAACCGAATGTGCGCCGCCTTAAAATACTCCTTTCGACGGTCGTCGATCATTTCTATGGCGACCAGCTGATGAACCGCCTTCTTGAAAGTACTCTCCAGAAGAGGACCGACCATCTGATACACCAACGCCGTATGAACAGGAGAGTTAAGGAATTCGCGGATAACTCTTTCATCAGGGTTCCTACCGTATCGATCCCTAAGTCCGCTAAGAGGGACATCCTTTTCATACTCCTCCAAAGAAGTTTAAAGACCTGATACTTGAGACTCTAGCTCACTAATTCGAGCCGTACTCTGAAATTGGAATTCCTCTAACTTTTTAGCCATTTGACTGGCTTGCTCTTGAGCACGGGAAATCTCCATAATCCTATTTATGATCTCTTGATCTTCCGTCTCAGTAGCACGAGTCTCTACGACAGGAGCGGAAGAAGAGGTTGAGGGACCAACCTCTGAACCAGAAACCTTACGAAGTAGAGCTTTATTTTTCTCATCTAGAAACTCACATTGCTGTTTCCAGAGTGCAGTTTCGTATGCGTATGAGACTAAACAAGTCTTAGTCTGAAAAAGCAAAGGGGTAAAACAAGAAATAAGTTAGCAAGAATGTCTTCGGAATAAAGAATATCTTATAAAGCGAGCTCAAAAGAATTTACCTTTTCAGCGTAAAGAGAAGCTCGCTGAAATTTCTCCAGAGGATCCTTACGGAAAAGTTTGTTTAAATCACGAGTAAAAACCCCGGATAATAGAACGCGAGTCGCCTTATCGACCGCATTCTCGCTTTCGTCATGGACAAGAGAATCTTTCTCGGAATAACCAGCGGCTCTCTTCCCCTCTAAATGATCTTTGATCATTTCAACCAAAGTAGGTTTCGGATGATTGTCGCCAAGTAAGGAAAGATCGTTGCCAGAACGACCATAATAGCTCCTTTTTCTCCCCACCGGGTTCTCGCTAGGATGAGGCATCGACCAACTACGACATCCACGAATTCCCAAGGATGTTCTAAGCTGAAGGGGGGGGAGGGGGGGGAATAACCAGGCCCAGTCCCTTGACGAACAGGGGAATCTTGGGAAGAATTTGGAGACTCCTCTCCATTCTCCTCGGATTCATGGCTCAACTCCAGTTTTCTCTTCCGAGAAGCTCTCTGCTCGATCGGGTTGTTCTCTATAGATTTAGAGGATTTGGATAACACCATTTTTCCCTTTGAAGAATGTCGAGAATTTTCTACCATATGAGCTGAACAAGAAACAAAATAAAGTTAGTTTCTCTATATAAGAAGATATTATCGTAACACTAAATTAAAAGAAAAATGCTTACCCAGTGATTCCAATGATGAACTGATTGGAAAAGTATGAACACTCAATCCCGCTTTACGAAGGAAACTTTCCCCAATCAGAAGAGCACTCTGATATTTGTTTGCACGCATATCGGGGATTTCAGCGATAAACTGAGCATCGTCAGGAATGAATTCACCAGTCGGCAAGCGACCTCCATATACCCATTTGAAATCATGATCCCACAAGAAGGGAATAGTCGAACCATCCTCCGAACGAAGATGAGGTGGGGGGCGAACAAAGAAAAAGTGAGATTTCCAAAAAGGGTTGCTAGAAACGGGGGCGTCAAAGATCGCTCGACTAGGTCTCTGACTGGCGAAGAAATACCCGCGATTAGAAGAACTAGAAATGTTGAACCGGAAAAGTTGTGTAAAGTTACGAAAGGAAGGTTTAAACCCTTTCGCGATCATCAAGACAGAAAAGCAAACCAGGAAAGCCACGGAATTTGGAACTAATTGTATCAAGGACACACTAAATATTCTCAAGATATCAAGGAAGAGGGGAGATAACGGAAGACGGAGGCCGCTATTAAAGTGAGCCGTATAAAAGGCGCGACATCCTTCCGGGGGTGAAGTGACCCTATCAGAAGGGGAAGGAAGAATTATCTCGGAACCCTCCGGGAAATATTTGGCATAATTGTTCACGACCTCCGGAAAAGTATCCACCGTATAAGCACAAGCTAGGTCCTTAATTGGTTCAGAAATCTGAGGAGCAGTACCTTTGCCCTTTTTGGCTCGGCCAGCAACCTCTGTGTCAGAAAGGATCTGTACTTTAAAAGTATCTTCTATAGGAACAACGAATTCAGAAATCGCAGATTGTTCGCCCAAAGGATTAGAGCGCAACTCATCCTCGTAATTAGGAGCAACATTCTCCCTCGAGGAAGAAGAAGATTTTCTCAAAGAAGCCATATTTTCAGACTCTCGAAGGATATAAGTCGATAAAAGGAAAACTTTATATGACGAACGACTAAGCAAGAAAATGACTATGAACTATAAGCAAGTATAATGGAAAAATGACGAACTCAAAAGTCACCTATTTATACTAAGATGAGAAGAGACGTTTCGAACTCATCATAATTAATCACGTTCCCGCCAAAAACGGAAGGAGATGAAAAGGCTCCAGAATAGACGCCTGGCGATTCGTAATCGGACAGAGAAAACGACTATCTATGATATGTAGAACTCTTTTCCTTACTTAAGATTTTTTCCCACTGGGTTTTTTCTTAAGAAAGGTTTTTAACGAGGCTCCATTCATAGAAAATAAACAGTCGTAAAGAATTATCTACTTCTACGAGCTTCTATTATCTATACGCTCGAAGAAGTGAGGGAATACTGATGGGGACTATTTCGAACAAATCAGACAGTTCGGGATCATCTGATCGACCCGGCCAAGTACAGCTCTCTTCGACTAGAAGACTATATTCCGGACCCAAGAAGGATATTTGGGCCGAGTCCTATTAGGACTATGTTTCCTTGTAACACTAGGTTTAGCATGATATAAATACCTAGTTAATCATTGTATAGAACAACGCTAAGAACTCTGAATTATAGGGCATATACGCCATTGAATTCTGCATAAACTGCACAACTCATTACTATTCAAGAAAAGAGCTTTCTCTTCATATTTGTGTTATTTTCTACGTTGGATTGAATATTTACTTTCTGTTCTTACAATATAGCTTTTCCTTGAGATTGATCCATCCTGAATAAAGTAACAGAGCCCCATAAATTATATATATTGAAAACCCCCAATATCACAAATTCACTGATACTATTAACCCGGCGAAAATCGGTTAAATCAGGACAAAACTGCTGAATTCGTAATGACCATTTGGGATGTGAGTCACAACTCACAAGAGTATGAAATCACCTTTTTTTTTTCAGATATGGCATGAATTGAAAGGCCTTCTTGGTAAATATAAAGTCGCAAACATTTGTAAGTGTTTGTAGGTTTTCATGAAGAACATAATTTGTATCATCAATTAATGTATGTTCATAAATTTATCAAGATTAAAAGGGAGTAATAGATAATTGACTAAAAACTTTAGAACAGATACTCTTGCAACGAAGGTAACTATTACCTTTGCGAGGTACCATGTAGCGATGAGATATAATCGTGATCATCACTGGGAATTACGCGAACACAAAGATCATCGTTTCCATATATAGCTCTGTTGTTCCTCCTTTATTCGCCTTGCTGACTCTGCTGCAGAAGGCGTACATCTAAACAATTGGATCATTTGAAGAATTTGAATGTCCCCAATTTCAGGTGGGATCTCCACCAAATTATAGCACCTATTCAGGTTTAAGCTCCAAAGGTTAGGAAAGTGTGTTTCGTTCGTTCTCCAATGCTCTAAGAAGCTGTTACAGTCTATTACCAAAGACTTTAATTGACGAAATTCGCCTTCATTTGGTTCCCACACAGGTCCAATGAAGGCTTCGTTTTCAGTTTTAGCACTTCAAGGTTCGGCAGTGAACAAATAATCGTCAAATTCTCCCAAGGTAAATTGCAGCCACTCAAACTTAACCTTTTAAGATTATTTGGGAAAACAAAGTTCAATTCCAAAGGTTTCGATGAATGATAAGGCTTGGCAACAAAGTGGCATTTCAATGTTTCAAGTTGATGCAGATGTACAAAATTGCTGAAATCGTAGGACAGCCAATTTGTATTCGAATCATAAACGTATGAAATAACCAGTTTTTTTAGATTTGGCATGAGTCGAAAGACCCTCATAGTAAATCTAAAGTTGTACACATTTGCAAGTGTTTGTAGGTTTTCAAGGGGAACATAGTTTGTCTCATCAATTCGTGAACCAGAAGGGTACCGCAAGATACATTTCTCAAAAACGATATGCCTTAGTTGTGACATTTCCCAGATTCCTGATGGTAAGTAAATAAATTCTGGATGAACTAACTGTCTTTCATACACAAGTAAGGTTTGAAGATTGCAAATTTTGGATATTGATGGACAAACCTCGCCCTTTTCACAACAAAAAGCAATGAATCTCAGATTAATTAGTTCTAGCAATTGAATCGGGAATTCTTCAAAGACTACTCGAAGTGCATTCAGCACCATCAGAAGTTTAAAACTCATTGTAAAAGATAAAAATCCATTCAATGACTAACTTGGACCAAAACGTAGAAGAGAACGAATAGGAGAGTTTGTAACATCTTTGGGATAATCGTAAAATTCTAACTGAAAACTTACACGTAGCTGATTATTTAAGATTCCAACTTCATTTCATACTTAAAAATCTCATGTGATGAATATGGCTAATAGGGTCCACATAAGTAGCAACTTCAGATAGTCGTGTAGTCAAAATGATTCGGCTGTCATTATTTTCCAGATGAAAATAACCTGTTCACATAATCCCAAGCATTGATATCCCAAATATCGTCCATGACAATGAAATATCTCATCCCTTTTAAACTTTTGTACAGATTTTCCTCTAATTTGTCAGTGCTCAATTCAACATTGGCATGCCCCATCGAACCAAGAAGGCCAATGACCATTTATTTCACGGAATATCCTGAGATATAGTTGTCCATGCGAGAATGTCAAAATCTTCATCAATGAGTGGGTCTTTGCAGATGCTTTGAGCAAGGGTAGTGCCTCCCATACCAACAATCGGGGTGGTGCTCAGTTAGACGGTGATCCAGTTAGTCGATCTTTAATTGGCCCAAATCTTCGTCAAATCCCACCATATAATTGGTTTTGTGGCTAACACATTTTTTAACGAACCACCAGGTACAGAGTTTGTTGGTTGTGCATTTACAACATTCTCATCCTTGATTGTTGACAGTACTTGTACCAAAATGGAATCAAATTGGTCTATTACTTCTTGGAGGACTTCATGTTGACTTCTTTGAGAAACCATGAGAATGATTTTAATTTGGAGGGTAGAAATTAGTTTCCAGAAATAATAGCTAATTAAATGCATGACTTGAGATGTGACTAGATTCAGTGATATCTTCTGCTTGATATGCTGCATCTCGGATACGTCCTCCAGACTTTTGTCGAATTTCCATCGAGGATCTTCGAGAAAATCCTGCAAGGAGCTAGCTTGTTCATGGATACATGTAACTTTTTCATTGAAAGGAAGAATTAAATATCGTCCGGGATCATACAGTATTTGCTCTAGTCATTGTATAAGAGAGACTAAAGCAGTGTGTGCCATCTCTAATTTGTTCTCACATGAAAAAACACAAAGTTGAAGCCATATACTGCAAGTAATTGAATTTGCAAGTTGACTAATTACCTGATTGTTATTGCAGACGTGATAGGCTGTAAATCTGTAATTAATGTCATATTAGAATGCAATCAAGTCCACATAAGTTTCATTATCATAAGAAAGTATATGTTTTCTACACCAAACATCGCCTGATCGGAATGATATCATTCCGGCCATTGCTTCGTAATCGGGAAAGGGTTAGGCATCATGTGCGGCAGTGATTCTCCGTTAGTGCTTCGTGGAGTGAATGTACTGCAAAAAATATTATAGTTAATTATTTTGTAAGTGCAACTATAATGATTGGTTGATGGATTGTGTAAGTGTAACTAGATGATCAATCATGTTAAATCTCAGACAAAATCATATCAGAAAAGAAAGTGTACTATGTAATTACTTACTCGGTTTCGTTTAATTTTGGTTTACTGAAACATTTGAGCATAGTTTGGATTGTGGTTTGTGGTTTTTAAAAAGTTGAGATATAACTGAGTTTTAATATTAAAGTTTAAGGGGAAAAAATAAGTGATCGAAGTATAGATGGAATGCGTCAAATCAATGTAACATATAAAAGTTAAAACCTATGTTTTGTTAAACATGTGTTCAGACTTAAAACTAAGATAGAGCCGGAAAAAAAAAATCATGTCTCCATATTGCTTTCCTCTTGATTAATTTCAAACTGAAACAAAACCTTGCAAATAGGACATATGATAGAAGTACCTTGCAAAGATTTATTCTACTCAATGACAGTCAATACAATGAAAGGTGCATCAGTTAGCAACTTAATTTTTCTTGACAATATCAATTGTTCGAGATTTGTCCCAAGTTCGGACATAGTTGGGGAAGTTATATATGTGTTGATTGATGGATCCATTTGATAAATAAGAAGACGAAGTAAAGCTTAAAGACGGGGAGAAATCATTACCATTTTCCATAGGGAATGTTTGGTTGTAATCCTCCTATACTAAACCGACAATAACCATCAGGCCAAATTACCAAAACAAATTTTCAACAAATTTTATAGGACTAAGGTAGCAACAAAAAAAAGGGGGCTGCTGCGGAAAAGTTATTTATAGCCTTGAATATATAAATACTGGTGAATTTAATATTTGATAGGACCCTCCCCCTTCCCCTTCCTACATGGTTGGGCGTGGCACCATTTTCCCCCTTTCCCCTTCCCCTTCGTTGCATAAATATTATTATTATAACCAATTATTTATTGCCTTGAATATATAAATACTGGTAAAGTTGGAGGAAAAACATGTGAAACCAATTAAAAAATGTTCGTAAAATCAGTAAATACATATGAAATTGATGAAAAATAGAGGGAAATTTCTGAAAAGCGAGTGAAATTGGTGATACTCGAATTTTCATGGAAAACGAGCTAGATCGGTTAATGAAAACTAGTGAATCGATAATAATCGGTCAAAACATGAAATGATCAAAATTTGAATGAAATTGATGAACGCTGATCAAGTTGGTGAAAGAGAGTGAGACAAGTCAAACATGTGAAAATGATAAAATATGGGTGAAATTGGTTGAAATTGGAGAACATGAATAAAGTTGATGAAAAACGAGTGATACATGTGAAAAGACTCCTGTGAAATTGATAAATACATATGGAATCAAATAGTTTTAGATGAATTTCATGAAAACCAGATAAGTTCGGTGAAATTAGAGAAAAATGAATGAAATCGTTTAAATGGGTGAAATCAGTGAATCAGGTAACAATAATAAAGTCGATGAAAACATGTGAAATCTATGAAATATGATGTGAAATTGGTTAAAAAAACATGTAAATCAATGGAAAAACGTTTGAAATATGTGAAATCGAGTTAAATCTATAAAAAAAAAATTATAATTGGCAAAAACAGAAAATGCATGCTTTATACCCAAAAAACATGAGAAATCGACAAAAAAAAATAATGAAAGTAGTTTGAACTGATAAAAAAAGGGGTAAATCGATGGAAAAATATATTAAATGGATGCATAATGAATGAAATGGTAAGACGGGTAAAACCCGTGTAAAATAAATGATTAAGTGGCTTAGTTACGTAAACAAATGCATTTTGAATGACATGGTATTACTTTCAAATTAAAGCAAATGATTCTATTATAATAATATTTTTTTAAATGAAAATTACTCTTATGGAATGAGTTAAATAATTTTGTTATGATTTTATTTTAGAAGGAAAAAAAAGGGGCAAACATCATTAATGGTCCTCCTTATCATTAACTTTTTACAGAGTGTTTCCTTGTTGGTCCCAAGTGGTCAGATGAGGTTTAGAGGGGGGGGGGGGGGAGGGGTGAATAAACCTCTTCAAAAATTTTCTTCCAATTTTAACTCTAAAACTTTTTTTCTTTAACAGTGAGCAAACTAAGCTGATCAGAATAGTAAGTTAAAAGTTTGTTCGCGAACAAATCTTTGAACAGCTTTGATGACCACTTGTCTGATAATTACTTAGCTGATTTTGTCAAAATCAGTTTTAATACTTAGAGTACTTGCAGCGGATTTTTCAAAGTGTTTTTCACAAGTAATCTCAGTAGTTTGAAAAGTGTTTCCCCAGTTTTATAAACTCCTTTTAAAATCTTTTCAAACAGTTAAGTAAAGTGTTTTTATGCAATCAGAAAATATGCAAGTTTAAAAGCAATGTAAAAACACAAGTAATTTTTATAGTGGTTATATGGATGTAAATATCCTTTAATCCACTCGTCCAAGTCACAAAGATCTTGGGTTATACTAGAAACACAAAGTAACCAGTACACTCTGCTTACGCCGATCAACAAATGAACAGGCCGTAAGTGCGCAGTAAGAAATCACAAAGAAATCCTACTCTCGGAAGTAATATCACTCACTTAGATGGATATCTACTTCTCACAACACTCTTGTTTACAAAATCACTCAGAAGATGTATTTATCTTTGTTCTTCAACTTCGCTTTTTGTCAACAGATGACTAAGCTGATGAGTGAGCTGTTCTTGAGACTTAAAGAGTTCTGCTTCGAAAATTCTCTCAGAAATTGTTTTGCTTGTATTCTCTTCGTCTCTTTCAGCTATTTATGCTTGAGGTTTGAAAAATGTCCGTTGAAGAAAGACAAGATTCAAATTCCTCGAGTACTGGTCCTTAAAAACGGCTCTTTTGCAGTCTGTCCGTACTGTCAATAGTACTATTCTGCAGGCAGCATTAAATGCACCCAGCTGATGCGAAGCATTTCTTCAATCATTTGTCTTTAATATCCTTGTACTTCAGCATTTATTACTTCCAGGGGCATTTATTACCGTAGTGAAGACTTTATGATCCTTTCCACTTGGCTGTCAGAGATGCAAGTCTGATGGCGAGCTAAGCTGATCTCAAACTTGAACAAATCTGATTTGAGTCGGCTGATATTCATCAGTATGATAACTTTCCTTCAGCAGATCAGAAGTCTTGGACCTTGAAAATTTTGACTCTTCTGATGTCTTCTTGTACTTAGTCAAAATTCCTTCCAAAGGGATCATCAGCTAAGTTACTCCATACTTAGCAGATTTTGAAGTTTTGGAATGCATCAAAACCTCCCTTCTAAATTTGTCTTTAGTGCCTTCATCTTCATCCTTATCCAACAATTTCCCCCTTTTTGATGATGACAAAACTTCAGCCAAGTACCTGTTAAAACTTAAGCTAAAGATTGTAATCCTCAAAATTTTCTGAGATAGAAAAAGTATATTGGATTGAACTTGTCTTTTTATTGATATTGAAAAAGAATTACAATTACAAGTTCATCAGATGAGATGTCTGAAGAATAGATAAAGTAAACTGATTACAAGGATTTAAAAATTTCTAACTATCAGCTTCTTCATCAGATTCTTCAAGCACTTCTTCGTATTCATAAGATGACTCCTCATCATCTTCTTCTTCATCTTCGTCAGCTTCTTCACCTTGAAGGATGACTTCTTTAGCAGCTTCCATTTTCTCTTTAAGTTGTTGCTCTCTTAGAAGTTCCATCGCCTTCCTAGCTGATTCTGTATTTTTGTACTTGGTCAATGGCTCTGATTGATCAGCAGCAGAGTCTTTGGATTCAGCCATTACTTCATCAGATTTGGCTTTTTCCTTAGTCTCTTCTCCAGACTTGTCTTTGCCTTGTACCTTTCCAAGTTCTTCTTCAGCCGTCTTGGTCAGTTCAGTAGTTTCATCAGTTTTGTTGTCTTCAGCAGCAGAGGTTTCCTTGGTTGATTCTTCCCTTTTATCTTCCCCCTTTTTGTCATCATCAGACTTGATGACTTCTTCAGGTTTGGCAGCAGGGTTGAGTGCAACTGTTGGAACCTTCATAGCAGCACCTATAGTCTTTAAATTCTGATTAACTACGTCATGACTTGCTGTAAGGTGATGAAGAGTTGTGCTGATGTTGTCAGTCTGATCATTGAAGTAGTCAATGTTAAGGTTTATAGTTGCAATTTCATTATTGATTTC
This sequence comes from Penstemon barbatus, assembly GCA_003313485.2. Lineage (NCBI taxonomy): Eukaryota > Viridiplantae > Streptophyta > Magnoliopsida > Lamiales > Plantaginaceae > Penstemon > Penstemon barbatus. The sequence goes on along the minus strand of CM064878.1, from coordinate 32,968,431 downwards.
CTGTGCAGCTTTTGATACTTCTTGCAACATCCCTAAGTTGACTTCCTTCTCTTCTTCACTGACTTTGATGAAGGTTGCAGTCAGATCAGCGATCTTGTGTTCAGCTCTTTGTAGGGCAGTATGAAGGTGATTTACATCAGCCTTCACATCTTCCACGTTTCTGTTCATTTCATTTAAGCTGTTCACTAACTGCAAGGAATCGTCTTGAGGAACAGGGAAACTTGTGATTTCAGTCTTGATAATCTTTTCAGTAGACTGTTGCACAGTTTCCAGCTGAAGTTTGTTGGACTCTGCCAACTCTGCTTTGAGCTCATTCTTCAGCTCCTCTTTGACCTTCAGCAGCTGCTGGTTATGCTTCTCTTCCAGGTCCTTTACCGAATTCTCCATCAGCATCTGGAAAGCTTCCATCAGTGATGAGTGCTCATCACTTGATGAAGCAGAAGCAGCAGCTTCATCCTTTTCTTCAGTCTCCTGGTGGACAGGGACATCTTCCATCTTGGTCTCCTGATGATCGTCAGAAGCCTTAGCATTCCACTCAATGGCTAAGGTCTTGTCAGCAGACTTGTCAGCAGTCTGGTGTTCATCAGTGACGTCATCATAGAACAGGTTAGTGATTGTGCCATCATCGTTGAAGCATGTTGTTTGTCTAATCTGCCTCACAATGATCCAAGGGTTGACAAAGGCATTATTTCCCTTGGGCACTTCACTGAACTCCTTTACTTCCTTGCCAAAAATTATGTGCTGGATACTTGGCAGTTGGGGCAACTCACTTGAGTGACCCTGCTGATATCTTGACCTTTCTGCCCATCTCTTCAAGGCGGTCATAACAGCAATGTTCACTGCTCTGTCTTCAGCATTGTCTTTCTTTCTTCTCTTGGCAGGCAGGGAGTTGTCTACATTCTTGGCCTCCTCCAGTACAAACTCCTTTGCATACTGATGCATAATGTCTCTGACATAACTGGGATCCAGGGCCTTCTGAATGGAGTTTGTTCTTAACCAATTGAGAACTCATTGTTCTTCATCAGCTAACTCCTTTGAGTTTTGAAGTTCAAGTATGGATTTGTTCAACCTGTTGTCTCTCCAATTGATGTATCTTGGCTTCTCTTGATTGAACAAAGTCTTTAGCATCAGCTTCTGATCATAGTAAGCTAAGGACTTCTCGAATTTCTTGAAGAGTTCCTTATCAACATACACTATGTTAAAAGCTCTTCGAACTTCAAACTTCTCTTTGGGTTTGGGCTCAGTAGCAGGCATCTTTGGCTTCTTAGGCTCTTCTTCATTATCAGCAGCCTCTTTTATTTTGATGCTTCCTCCGTGGACAGGTCCATAGGCATCAGTTTTGCTGAGTTCAATGGCAATAGCCAAATCAGCAGCCTCTGCAGCTTCCCTTTCAGCCTTAGACATCTGTCTTCTGGCTTCATCCTTAGCAACTTGAGCCTTGCTTAGCTCAAGGGCCTTCTGTTCTTCCAATTCATTCTGCTTTCTTTGTTCAGCAGCTTCCCTTGCCTTTTTATCAGCTTTAGAGATCTTCTTTCTCTTAATTACAACTTTCTTCTTTCCTTTATCAGCTGGAGTAGGGGCTGGACCAGCAGAAGAAATTGGAGCAGCAGCTATAGGATTGATGATCATCACATCTGGATCATCTTGAGGTTGAGCAGCCTCAGCTGTTGGTGCAGTTTGAGTCAACTGTTGCGCATCAGCTTTGTCAGCAACAGAAGCCCCAACAGCTTCAAGGGGTCTTTCAGCAGACTTAGTACTGGTTCTCACCAAGTCTACCAACTCAGTGTCCTTCTCTAAAAATGTCATCTGCTTCCTTGCTGACTTCTTAGACAGACCTTGAATAGGTCTTGAAGCAGCAGTATCCCTTAGTTGGCTCCTTGTCCTGTGAGAGACATTCTCAGCAGTTTTTTCAGCAGACGGAGTCCTTGAAGGTGATGCAGGAGACATTCCCTTTACATCAGCAGTGGTCTGACTTATGATTTGATTAACAGCAATGTCAGCCACGGTCTTCACTTTCTTTGAAGCCTTCTCCTTAGGTTGGTCAGCAACCTTCTTCTTCTTAGTCTCAACAGCCAAGTCAGCTGTTTTGACTAATCTCCTTTGCCGTTTGGCAGGAACCTCCTTTGGTTCCTCATCTTCATCCTCTTCAGGCTCACCAGCCTTTCTCTTCATAACAGGCAAGTACTTGGACATTGCTTTGGACTTATGGATCTCCTTTCCATTCAACATAACACAACCCAGTTTTGACAGCAGATAACTGAGTGTGATTATGTGGTTGGTGTAGGGGCCTTTTCCTTTCTTCACTTCAAGGAAATCAGCGAAGATGTACCATATGATGATGGACCAGTTGACTTCCAGCCCATAATAGATAGCAGCCATGATGCTGAACCTCTTCATGGTAACAGCATCTAGAGAAAAAGTACAGTTCTCTATCAGCTTAGAGACCATATCAGCCATCCTCTGATATTCGTCCTTCAGCTGTTTCTTCCTTATGTTGCCAGACAACATTTCTCCTTCCTTGGCGCAGATCGCCCAGAATTATTGGTGCTTTTCTTCAGTCAGCACAGTAACATCGTGTCTTCCTCTGTTTGGGAGACCAAACGTCTCGTGAAGAACAGCGGGTGTGATGACCACAGATTTGTCACCGACTGTAGCCTTGATTTCCATAGAGTTGTAATCAGCAGATGCCGTCTTGTAATACTCCATAACCTGGTCAGTCCAGATTACGCCTTCGTTGTACTCCATGAAATTCACCAACTGTGCAGATTTGAATTTCTCCAACAGTTCCTTCATCAAATCCGTACCAGATTGGTAGTAGGATTCATAAACTAGGAACATACCTTCAGCGGCCATCTTAATCTGTTGAAAGTTAGAGAAATAGGAAGAATTTTGCAGAGAATTTGCAAGTAAATTTTCTCTCAAGTGTGCTTTGAATATTTAGGGTTCGTAAAGAACTACACGGCTGATCAGATCTGGATTTATAGAGTTAGGGTATCTTGGATTCCGTGATACCAGCCAACCGTTAGATCCGTTTCTTGTCAGTGCTGATCGTGCGGCGTCAGTTACGACCTTTCAAATTCAAATCGCATTAAATGAGGAGCGGGAATTTGTACCGCCCTTCTATCACTTGTAAAAGCGTGTTTTAGAAGATGAAATATTTTAAACAGTCAGCTTTTACATAAGCGATCAGATGAGTAAATTTAAATACTTATCTGATGGACTAATGTCCTGATGACACAATTGTTATCAGAGAAAGCCAATAGCTGATAACCTTCTTCAGCTGTTTGTCAATCCAGCTAGATAATAAATCTTCATTCTTCAAGACTTTAATCTTCTGTTGAATACATAACTTCAACTAACTGACATTAACAGATTTCATCTTTTAATCAGAAGTACCGCTAGTCTTACACGTTCCCCCTGACTTTAAGAATTCATAAGTTAACTAGTCTGTTGAGAGTTAATCCTTGAAGATAAATAAGATGAGTAAACTGTTGAACTCCAGTCTTCTGATGAGTTCCCCCTCAGCTTATGCATCTAATTTTAATAAACCTAGTTCAGCTCTTAGAGTTGAAAACCTTGTCTCACTTAAAGGTTTTGTGAAGATGTCAGCAATTTGATTTTCAGTAAACACATACTCTATTATGACATTTCCTTTCTCCACATGATCTCTAATAAAGTGATGCTTGATCTCAATATGCTTAGTCCTTGAATGACTTGTAGTATTCTGAGTAAGGCTGATTGCACTAGTATTGTCACAGTAGATTGGTATTCCACTGATCTTGATATTGTAGTCTTCTAGTTGATGCTTCAACCATAAGATTTGTGCACAGCAAGCTCCAGCAGCTATGTATTCAGCTTCAGCAGTAGATATGGATACTGAAGTCTGTTTCTTACTCATCCATGAGATCAGACGACTACCTAAGAATTGACAGGCACCTGTTGTGCTTTTTCTATCAATCTTGCAGCCAGCAAGGTCAGAATCTGAATATCCAATAAGCTCAAATCCAGACTCTCTAGGATACTACAACCCCAAATCTTGAGTGCCCTTAATATACTTCAGTATTCTCTTGGCAGCTAAGAGATGAGATTCCTTGGGATTTGATTGGAATCTTGCGCAGACCCCAACTGAGTACATGATATCAGGTCTGCTTGCTGTTAGATACAACAATGACCCAATAATGCCTCTGTATTTGGTTATGTCCACTGATTTCCCATCTTCATCTTTATCCAAGCGAAGACTTGTAGACATTAGAATAGTAGCAGTATAGCTAGTCTCCATACCAAATTTCTTGAACAAATCATTTGTGTATTTTGCTTGGCTGATGAAAATTCCATCAGGCAACTGTTTTACTTGCAAACCAAGAAAATAATTAAGTTCTCCCATCATGCTCATTTCAAACTTGTTCTGCATCAGCTTTGAGAACTTGTCACACATCTGTTGGTTAGTTGAACCAAAAATAATATCGTCCACATAAATTTGCACAAGCAAAATATGTTCTTCCCATTCAATAGTGAACAAGGTCTTGTCAACTTTACCTTTGCGAAATCCTTTAATTAAAAGAAAATCAGATAAGGTATCATACCATGCTCTTGAAGCCTGTTTAAGTCCATAGAGGACTTTCTTCAGACGATACACTTTGTCTCCTTCTTGATAAGCTTCAAATCCAGGAGGTTGTTCAACGTAAACTTCTTCTTGCAATTCTCCATTGAGAAAAGCTGATTTCACATCCATCTGATAGACGGTGAAATTCTTGTGAGCAGCATAGGCAAGAAAGAGTCTGATTGCCTCTAGTCTTGCTACTGGTGCAAACGTTTCATCAAAGTCAATGCCTTCTTCTTGGCAGTAACCCTTGGCCACTAATCTTGCTTTGTTTCTGGTGACTTCACCATCTTCATTCATCTTATTTCTGAATACCCATTTAGTGCCAATGACTCTTTGATGACTTGGTCTAGGAACTAAGTACCAGACTTTATTCCTTTCAAATTGATTTAGCTCTTCTTGCATAGCTTCAATCCAGTTGGAATCACTAAGAGCTTCTTCAATCCGTTTAGGCTCTATTTGAGATAGAAAACTAGCAAACATAGCATCTTGTGCAGCAGCTCTTCTTGTTTTCACTCTGTCTAAAGGATCACCAATCACTAACTCTGGTGGGTGATTTCTGAGCCATCTGAGATCAGGTTGCAAATCATAATGTTGTCCTTTGTTTTGATCTTGCAACACTACTGTTGGAGATCCAGTAGTAGTCTGTTGAACATTTGTTGTCTGTTGAACAGTCTCTGGTCTATCAGCTGTTTGCAACTCGTCTATTAGACAATCAGCACTGTGATTTTGAACAGCACTTGAGTTATCAGCTGGGTTGAGATCAGGTAGTATGATTGGAACATATTCTTCATTCTTTCCAACATTCAACTTCTGTAAATCAGTAGACATATTTGATTAATATTTTGACTCTTTTCAGAAGATTGACTTGGTTCATCAAATACTACATGAATGGATTCTTCTATTAGTAATGTTCTTTTGTTAAAAAATCTATAAGCTTTACTAACAGTAGAGTATCCTACAAAGACAGCTTCATCAGCCTTTTCTGCAAATGCAGTAAGGTGATTTTTACCATTATTTAAAACATAGCATTTACAACCAAAAATCTTAAAGTAATGAATGTTTGGCTTCCTGTTGTTCCAAACTTCATATGGAGTCTTGTTTTGGTGCTTGTTGATCATGCATCTGTTTTGGGTAAAACACGCTGTGTTTGTTGCTTCTGCCCAAAATCTTTGAGGCAGCTTAGCTTCATCTATCATGGTTCTGACAGCTTCCTTTAGTGTTCTGTTTCTCCTTTCAGCAACACCGTTTTGTTGAGGGGTTCTAGCAGCTGAATACTCATGATGTATTCCTTTGATATTACAATACTCTTCAACAGTAGAGTTTGTAAACTCTGTCCCTCTATCTGATCTGATCTTCAATATCTTTATGCTTTTTTCATTCTGGATCAGCTCCATCAGATTAGTAAGATGTTCCTTGGTTTCACTTTTCTTCTTCATGAATATCACCCAAGTATATCTTGAATAGTCATCCATAACAGCTAGGCAGTATTTCTTTCCACCATTGCTGACTGGATCAATGGGTCCAAATAAGTCCATATGTAGAAGCTCCAATATTCTTCCAGAAGATTGATGCTTCTTGCTTTTGAAAGATGACTTGATTTGTTTACCCTTCTGACAAGCGTCACAAAGCTTATCTTTGCTCATGACTGTCTTTGGAATTCCTTCTACCAGATTATTCTTGATAAGTCTATTGATGGTCTTGAAATTCACATGATTCATTCTTTTGTGCCACATCCAACTAACTTCACTTGGTGTTGATGCCACCAAACAGATGTTTGAATTCTTGTCAGCAGAATTCCAGTCGACTATGTAGACATTCCCTTGTCGTCTTCCAGATAAAATTACCTTATTTATACCAATCTGTTCAACGTAGCACTTATCTGTTGAGAAGATGACTGAATATCCTTTGTCACAAAATTGACTTATGCTCAGCAGGTTGTACTTTAGGCCTTTAACATATGAGACGTCAGATATCTCTATGTTTCCCTTGATTAAGCTTCCTTTTGCTACAATCTTTCCTTCTTTACTGTCCCCAAAAGTAACTTTTGGACCATCCACAGCAACAGCATCCGTCAGCTCATGTATGTTTCCACACATGTGTCTTGAACAGCCACTGTCCAAGTACCAGATTTTCTCTACTTTACTCCTACTCCTAATCCTAACCTACAAAACAAAATAAAATTGTTTTAGGTACCCTTATTGAGAGGGTCCTGAAGGATTAGTTCCACCTTTGACAACCCAAGATGATGAAGTCTTAGGCTTCTTAGGTTTCTGAGTTTCAACAGGAGTATGAACAGCTTTGCCTTTACCACGTTCATCAGATTTGTCATATTGTTGATGATCAGCATGATAAGGATAATGTTCAAATGCAGAGTAAGATGCATGATAAGGAGGATATGCATGCATTGAATGAGCAGGATATGGTGCATAGTAAGTTGGAAATTGAGGTGCATGATACATAGGATGATATGCAGTAGGTTGCACATAATAAGACTCATTTCCATACCAATCATTTTGATTTTTCTTATTCTTATGCTTCTTTGGTTTACTACTTGCTTGCTCATTAACAGACGACTTAGTTTTATCACTAATCTGATTAGTTTTAGCCTTATCAGAGGACTTCCTAGGACTCTTCTGTTTAGGCTTACTAGTCTGTTTTCCTATACTAGGCTCTTTGCTCTTTTTAGCCTTAGGAGTTTTCGTCTCCTTTAATACTTTCTCAGGTGAAGCAGGTCTAGTAGTTTGAACATACAGGATGACCTTGCTATTGTCAGCAGATATGAATTTCTCAGTATGATTCAATTCTTACTTATCCTGTTCTAAAGGTATCTTCTGTTTACTAGATGTATGCGTGGATGCAACAGATGATTTCTCATGAGACTCAATAACTTTTTCAAGTTCCGTGATTTTTCCTTTATAAACTTCACATTCAGCTTTCAGAGATTCATGTTCTTGCTCAAGCTGTTTATATTCAGCTGATTCTCTTGGCTTTTCAGCTATGAGTTTCAGTGAACTGTTTTGTTCTTTTAGCAATATCATCTCTTCCTTAAGCTTTTTAAATGCTTCAGCAATAGTAGTATTGTTAAGCATCATTTGTTCAAATGAACTAAATAGTTCATTTTCAAGAGGAGTTACCTCATCCTCAGAGTCATCAGATTCCTTAGCCATCAGGCAGAGAAGGGCAGGGCTCTCTTCATCAAAAGACTCTTCATCAGAAGTGTCTGAATCTGAATCAGATGAGTAAACGACAGCTGGCTTTTCTGCTTCTGCTACCATCGCCTTTGCTTTCTGATGCTTTCTTTCTTTTCTGATTCTCTTTTCTTCTTCAGTATATTTCTCAGCTTTAGGATATGGGCAGTCTCTAATGAAATGACCAAATTTCCTGCAGTTATAGCACATCATTTTGGATTTGTAAGAATCCTTATCCTGAGAAGAAGAAGTAGGGTTAGAAGTAGAAGCATTGTTATATTTGTTCTTCATTTTTCATCTGTAGAACTTTTTGAAGTTGTTCATCAGCAATGCAACGTCTCCAGCAGTGTACTCCTTTTTGTTGAGTATTGTGGCTTCATCAGATGAGTCCACATCTTTGCTTTTGTGAGCTGGCCTTCTTGGATTTTCAGCAGCAACAAGTGCAGCTGTGGGACTTGAAGTTGAGGTTTCTTCAACACCCATTCTTGGCAGTTTATACTCATACGCCTTGAGTACGGAGAACAGCTCTGTAAGAGAAATCTTTCCCAGATCTCTTGATTCTTCCATTGCTGTCACCTTCATGTTGAACTTGGGAGGCAGAGCCTTCAGAACTCTGACGGTGATCTCCTTGTCAGTGAAGGTCTTTCCCAGCTTTAGAACTTCATTCAATGTTCTGGTAAACCTGGTATCCATCTGATCAATGGTCTCTCCAGATTTCATCTTGAAGTTGTCCAGCTTCTCCAAGGCAACACTGAGCTGATGCTCTTTGATGGCGTCGTTTCCTTCGCTCATATCACGAACCTTATCCCACATCTCCTTTGCAGTTTTGCAATGTTTGACTTTGTCAAACCGATCATTGTCCAGGGCTTTGGTCATGATGAAACGGCCAACTTTATCCAGATTGAACAGCTTTATCTCTTCGGCTGTCATCTCTGTTAAGTCTTTTTCCACCACCAGTTCAGCTTCATCAACTATAATGGTCTTGGTGAATTTGAATGGACCTTTTATGATACATGTGTACATGTTATCATTATAAGCAGCTAGGAAAATCTCCATCCTGATTTTCCAGTCTTCAAATGACATACCAGCAATGTGGGGAACATGGCTGATACAGTCCATTTTTCAAAAAGTTTTGATTTTTCAAAAAAATGCTCTTTTGAAAAGTTTTAAAACCTTTGAAAAACACTTGTATCAAGCTCGTTGATCAGGCAGCTGATTCAAATGAACCACCTGCTCTGATACCACTTGTTGGTCCCAAGTGGTCAGATGAGGTTTAGAGGGGGGGGGGGGGGGGGGGGGGTGAATAAACCTCTTCAAAAAATTTCTTCCAATTTTAACTCTAAAACTTTTTTTCTTTAACAGTGAGCAGACTAAGCTGATCAGAATAGTAAGTTAAAAGTCTGTTCGCGAACAAATCTTTGAACAGCTTTGATGACCACTTGTCTGATAATTACTTAGCTGATTTTGTCAAAATCAGTTTTAATACTTAGAGTACTTGCAGCGGATTTTTAAAAGTGTTTTTCACAAGTAATCTCAGTAGTTTGAAAAGTGTTTCCCCAGTTTTATAAACTCCTTTTAAAATCTTTTCAAACAATTAAGTAAAGTGTTTTTATGCAATCAGAAAATATGCAAGTTTAAAAGCAATGTAAAAACACAAGTAATTTTTATAGTGGTTATATGGATGTAAATATCATTTAATCCACTCGTCCAAGTCACAAAGATCTTGGGTTATACTAGAAACACAAAGTAACCAGTACACTCTGCTTACGCCGATCAACAAATGAACAGGCCGTAAGTGCGCAGTAAGAAATCACAAAGAAATCCTACTCTCTGAAGTAATATCACTCACTTAGATGGATATCTACTTCTCACAACACTCTTGTTTACAAAATCACTCAGAAGATGTATTTATCTTTGTTCTTCAACTTCGCTTTTTGTCAACAGATGACTAAGCTGATGAGTGAGCTGTTCTTGAGACTTAATGAGTTCTGCTTCGAAAATTCTCTCAAAAATTGTGTTGCTTGTATTCTCTTCGTCTCTTTCAGCTATTTATACTTGAGGTTGAAAAATGTCCGTTGAAGAAAGACAAGATTCAAATTCCTCGAGTACTGGTCCTTAAAATCCGCGAACGGCTCTTTTGCAGTCTGTCCGTACTGTCAACAGTACTATTCTGCAGGCATCATTAAATGCAGCATTAAATGCACCCAGCTGATGCGAAGCATTTCTTCAATCATTTGTCTTTAATATCCTTATACTTCAGCATTTATTACTTCCAGGGGCATTTATTACCGTTGGGAAGACTTTATGATCCTTTCCACTTGGTTGTCGGAGATGCAAGTCTGATGGCGAGCTAAGCTGATCTCAAACTTGAACAAATCTGATTTGAGTCGGCTGATCTTCATCAGTCTGATAACTTTCCTTCAGCAGATCAGAAGTCTTGGACCTTCAAATTTCGACTCTTCTGATGTCTTCTTGTACTTAGTCAAAATTCCTTCCAAAGGGATCATCCGCTAAGTTACTCCATACTTAGCAGATTTTGAAATTTTGGAATGCATCAAAACCTCCCTTCTAAATTTGTCTTCAGTGCCTTCATCTTCATCCTTATCCAACTGTTTTTTTTCCTACATATTCCCCACTATGAATTATTTGTTTCACTTTGCTCATTTACAAGGTGTCTTATACTTATAGTGTTACTCTCCAGTCCCTCATAAAATTATCATGTATCAATTTAGTCCCTCATAAAATTGTTTATTTATCAATTTAGTCCCTCATAAAATCATTTTGACACTTTAATTAGTTTATTTTGGATCACCTAAAAATGATCAAAGTGAAACAAATAATACATAGAAATGACTAACTTGAAGAAAAAAAATACAAGAGGGACTACTCTCTAAAAAAATTAATGATAATAAGGACCACTAGTGATGTTTAATTGCATGAATTTCATTTCCACAATTATGTTGTATAATTTCACTTGCGAATTTAATTGCATGAATTTTGCAAACTAACACAACAAACCTTCATAGGTGTTGAGATTGAACATTCATAGGTGTTGATATTAAAAATTAATAATGCTGTTATCATTAATAGACGACATAATTATTTCTAAAGTTTTACAAGTTATTAAAATATTAGTATTATAAAATATATTAAACAATATAACATTAGCCTACATCAACTCTCATTGTGACATGTAATATAATTGCAAAGACATTAAAAGATAAATATCAAAGCTTGTTCTCCCATTTTCTGTGGTTATACTTTTAGTCTCTCTTATGACTTGATTTTATCACTTTCGTTCCTTTAAAAAATTTCGTAGCAGATGCGTCCCTCTTATCAATATAGTGTATCACATTAGTCCTTTTTATCATTATAATGTAATACATTGGTCCCTCTTAACTTTTTTGTAGCAGACTCGTCCCTCTTATCATTGTAATGTAACACATTGGTCCCTCTTAAATCCAAAATACATCCATTTTAGGAGAAAATTCTATTTTTGGCCCTCTAAAGTGGTAATATTTCTAAATTGGCCCTTTTATTGTGTTACCTCGACAAAATACCTCATTTATTGTGTTATCATCTTAAATTTCAGTCCTTATCACCCAATTTTTTTAATTAACGCCCAAAATCATCAATTTATGTCTTATTTGACAGAAGAATTAAATTGTTTGCCGAAAATTACCAATTTATGTTCAAGCTGACAAAAAAAATTAATTTTTGAGTGCCAATTAAAAATTTAAGAATTTCATATCCTTATTCCAAAATTTATAACTCTAATTCATGTGGTAGGTCTATAGCTTCAATTTTTAATGAAAATTGGTTAAAGTTCATTTCCCCCATAAATCGAAGATATCTATTTTTATTTATAAACAAATAAATAGGTCAATTCACATCATATTTGCCTCAAATTTATACAAATTTCATTGACAATTCTAATCTAAAATAAAAATTACCTATAACATGATTTAGACTTGGAATTTTGAATTCATAACATGAAATTTTCAATATTTAAGTGTCACTTGACGAATGTTATTTTTTGCTAAAATTGATTTTCGGCAATAATTAAAATTTTTAGGTTATAAGGACTAAAGTTGGTAACGACGACACAATAAATGACATATTTTGTCGAGGTACCACAATAAAGGGCCAATTTTGAAAAGCAGCCACTTCATATGGTCACAAATGAAATTTTGCTTTTATTTTAGGATGTATTTTAAATTTAAGAGGGGTCAATGTGTTACACTACATTGAGAAGAGGGACGAATCTTCTATGAAAAATTTAAGAGGGATGAATGTATTACACTATATTAATAAGATAGACTAATGTGATACGCTATATTAATAAGGGAGATGCATCTGCTACGAAAAATTTAAAAGTGACGAAAGTGATAAAGTAGACCATAAGAAGGACCAAAAGTGCAATTCAGCAATTCACTCTTTTTTGAAAATTGGACTAATTGATACTAATACTTCATATTGAACTTTTGAAAGACATCCAAATTATTCGTGTGCTTAAAGAAGGAAATCTGCCTCTGTTTTGTTGCTAAGTCGCAATTGATCTTGCAAGCTTGAATATAATACAATGCTAGTTGAGATAAGTCAAAAACTAACTACAATTTACTAATGAGGATTACATGAAGTTCATTGGTACCAAACAATAAGCTAGTTCAATCTGCCTCTGTTTTGTTGCTCCTGTACCCCAATTTTGATCTTTTTCAGTCTAATCAAAACATCTTTCATGTTGAGCCTCTCTTCAGGTGAATCAATTGTGCACTCTAGAGCTAGTTCTATGATTTGTGTCAAGAGCATCTCATGCTTGACTCTAGTATTTTCTCTATCCACATTCAATAAATCAACATCTACTATCTTCGCAATACCATTTGGTAATGATCCGAATACCCAACTCCTCAAAGTCAATTGTCCTTGAAACATCTCATCTATGGGCTTCTTTCTTGTAAATATTTCCATCAACAATATTCCATAGCTATAAACATCCACCGAAGTCGATACTAATCCTGCAGATCCATACTCTAAAAATTCCAAATATGTGATTAGATGTACTTCAAGAAATTGTACCTCAAAACAAAATAAATTCATTGATGAAAAAACAAAAACAAAAAAGAACAATTTTTAGAGTAGAAAGGTACTCTTACCAGGTGCCATATATCCAATGGTGCCTAATGTTTTTGTCAGCTCCATTCTTCGATCATTTGTTAGAAGCTTCGCGATTCCGAAATCTCCTACACGAGCCACCATATCTTCATCCAAAAGTATATTGTTCGGCTTCAAATCACAATGAACGATTGGTGATGAATAATCTTGATGTAGATACTCTATTGCTGATGCAACATCTATCAGTATTCCTAATCTTTGAGCAATGCTTAAGAAATAGTTTGGAGAATAAAGCCATTGGTCAAGGTTTCCGTTACGCATATATTCCATAACCAATGCCTTAAAATCAAGATTCGAGCAACTAGTAATAACTTTAACGAGATTTCGGTGACGTATGCTTCTCAATATTTGACACTCCATATCAAAACTTTGGACTGCACCTTGCACATCCAAATTGAAGACCTTAACTGCAGCAATAGTCCCATTATAAAATACTCCCTTGTACACCGAACCAAGACTACCTCTCCCGATCAAATTTACTTCGTCAAGGTTGTTTGTGGCACGAAGAAGCTCAAAATATGACACCCTCTCATTAGCGAGGCCAAGAGGCGAATTAGACGGTGGTGATAATTGTGACTTTCTAGCACGACATCTTAGCAACAAGATTACAATAATGGATGCAAAGATTATAAAAGCCATTGGTGGCATTATATATCTTATGAATATGTCTTTCCTTGAAGATTTGAGCTTGTTCGTTTTACATGCATTGATTTTAAATCGAGAAGCTCCACACAAACCTTTGTTTCCTCTAAAGCAATCAATTGTGAAGTTTATAAAACGCCCTCCATTTGGGATCTCTCCACTGAGATCATTGAACGAAACATTGAAATAACGAAGATTTGTAAGTGTCTCCAAAGACTGGGGAATTTCACCAGAAAGATTGTTGCGGGACAGATCTAAATAATCCAACCCTTTCAAATTATCAAAAAAATCAGGGATGTGACCTTGTAACTTGTTATTTGATAATGTTAGACTATTTAGACTCTGAAGTTGGCCAAAAGTAGTTGGAATTTCTCCAAAAAACTGATTTTCAGATAGATCCAAAATTGTCAAACCTTTCAAATTTCCAGTTTCATGAGGTAAAGGACCGTCAAAGAAATTGTTAGAAAAGTTTATAATTTGGATGTACTCATTAGACCAAAGAGTCGATGGAATTTCAGAACTAAATGCATTATTAGCTAGATATAATTCTCGGAGCGAAAGTAGGTTTCCTAAACAAGTAGGCAATTGTCTGGATATTCTATTGCCACTCAATTCTGCTAGATACAAGTTTCTTAAGTTGCAAAAACTGGTTGGGATTGAGCCTTGCAACTTGTTTCCTCTTAAATCTAACTTCTGTAAATTTTCCAAGTTTCCCAATGTCGAGGGAATAATTCCATTAAACTCATTATCTCCAAGGTCCAAACTAATCAAGCTACTCAGGTTACCAATTTCATTGGGGATAGTGCCGCTAATCCTACATGATGAAGCAATGAAGCGCTCCAAAGATGTAGACAAATTGCCCGAGCTTATTGATTTTGGGAGCAATCCAGTTATAGAATTATCGGCGATGATCAAAAACGTAAGATATGGGCAGTTTGCCAATGATGTGAGAAAATCTTGTCCGTTTACAGACAGGTCATTTGTGAACTGATTGCCTATCAAGGACAGTGTTTGAAGATTATGTAAGTTCCCAAGAGTAATAGGTATGTGCCCATTTAAAGAGTTAGAAGAAAGACCAAGACCGTTGAGGTTGGAGAGATTTGAGATGGAAGTAGGAATCCTACCACTCAATCGATTACCGCCAAGGTATAAAATTTTCAGATTTGGAAGCCCCCTATCTATGGAAAATGGAAGCGTGCCAGAAAGCTCATTTAATGCAAGCGCAAGCACTTCCAATCTCGAGAGATTGAAAATAGATTGAGGAATTTCACCATTTAGCTTATTCATACCAAGACTCAAAACTGTTAAACTAGATAAACGTCCTATTTCTTGAGTAATCTTCCCATGGATTTTGTTTTCACTCAGATCCAGTCCTATCAAATTCGACAAATTGCCAACTGAGGGTGGAATACGACCTGTAAAATATTAAAATCAAATTCTCTTAAATATCATTCTGCTATACAGAAGAATAAAAAATGAAAAATTAAAATATAATCGCATCTTTTACCTATAAATGAACCAAAAATATTTATGACTTAGCTAAGTACTTATTGTTTATTTGGCTAGAAAAGCAAAATATAAAGAATAACAAGACATGCATAACCTCGTACTTTCATGTAATTCATTTTTTGAAAAATTCGATTGAAACTATTGAAATCAATAAAAATATATTAAATCAACGAAAACATTTGAAATCGATGAAAGTCCGGTGAATTGGTGAACACTGGTGAAATTGGTGCATGTGAAATCGTAAATACATTTGCAATCGATAAAAATATTGAATGAAATTTGTGGGAAAATGGATGAAAAATGGTAAAATCGGTTAAACAAATGTAACGTTTGTGAAAATATGTGGAATCGATGAAAATTAATTCGAGTGGAATTTAAAAGAAAGATGAAGAAGCAAATGAAATCCAGTAAAAAGGTGTAAAGGCGGTGAAAAAAAGAAAAAATCGGTTAAAACATATTTAATCAATGAATAATTCAACTGTATAACCAGAAGAAAACATGTGAAATAGGTGAAAACGGGTTAAAATGATAAAAACGAATGAAATCAATTAATAAAAAAGTTTAACTGACAAAAATGAGGTGAAATCGGTAGAAAATAGTTTAAGCTGGAAAAAAAATGGAAAAACAATGATAAATGTTATAAGCGATAAAAAAAAAAAGGGTAAATCTCTAAAAAAAATATATAAAACGATAAAAAAAATTAAACTGTGAAAACATATGAATCGATGAAAATTTGGGTGAAATTTGAAAAGAAACAGATGAAAATGGATAACGAAAAATGAAAAATGGATAAAATCCGTCAAAAAGCTTAAAGTCAATTAAAACATGATTAATCATTGAAAAATTCAGGTGAATAACTTGTGAAATAGGTGAAATCGGTGAAACTGGTTTAAATTGAAAAAATAATCAAAGAAAAATGGAAAAACAATGAAAAATATTATAACGGATAAAAAAGTAAGGCAAAAATTGGCTAAAAAAATATGTTAGCCGGTAAAAAAAAAATTAAACAATGGAAACATATGAATATTTGAAAGTTCGGGTGAAAATCGGTAGAAAATGGTTTAAACTTCGGGTGAAAATAGGTAGCTAATTTACTCTAATTTACGAAAAATACACATGAAATTAAAACTAGACACATACAACGTACATGTACTTTTCTAGTACATATAAAAGTACGAGTCCATAAAAATACTTTCTTGAATTTTTTGTGAAGACTAATATACAGTTACTTGAAAAATAATTATCAAATTAATGAAAATAAGATAAATAAATAGAAAAAAAGTCTAATTCAATATCAACACTTCAATAAAAATAGAATTAAAACAGAAAAACTAAATGAAGATGCATAATTAAACCTGGACTCTTATTATATTTATTATCTACGTTAACTCCTAAAATTTAGAAATTATCACTTACATCAACTTTTATAATTTCATTATTCTTCTCTTATAATACATAATAATGAACAATAAAGAATTAAAAAAACACTTATATTTTAAATAACTCATAAATATATATGTAAAATTATTATGATTTAGATTACGTAAAAATATTATTTGTATCATTGGAAGATTTAGTACAGTATAAGTCATAAAAGTCCACTTAAAACAACAAATTAAAATCAAATTCTCTTAAACATCATTATGTACAAAAAAAAATTGTGGTTAAAAAAGAATCGCATTTTACCTATCAGAGAACAAAAATGCCTATAACTTAACTAAATACGTAATTTTTCTTTGGCTAGAGAAGCAATATATAAACAATATCCAAGATTATCAAGACATGTATAAACTCGAACTATCAAGACATGCATAACCTTAAATATATATATTGGTAAAGTTGGTGGCCAGACATGTGAAACTAGTAAAAAAATGTTCGTAAATTCTGTATACATATGAAATCGATAAAAATCCGTGTTAAATTTGTGAAAAACGAATGATATCGGTGCTACTCGAATTTTAATGGAGTTCTTTTCATGGAAAATGGGCAAAATCGGTTACTGAAAATTGGTAAAATCTATAAAAAAAAATAATTAAATGAAATTGGTGAACACTAGTAAAGTTGGTGAAACAGATAAAAAAACAATAGACCGGTGAAATTGATAAATATATTTGAAATCGAATAATTTTGGATGAAATTCGTGAAAACCGGATAAGACCAGTGAAATTGGTGAAAAAAATGATGAAATTGTTAAATATGGGTTAAATTAGAGAATCGGGGAATAAAAGGTAAAGTCAGTGAATACATGTGAAATTAATGAAATATGAGGTGAAATTGGAAAAAAAAAAAAAAAAAAAAAAAAAAAAAAAAAACATGTAAAGCAGTGGGGAAACGTGTGAAATATGTGAAATGAAGAGGTATATATAAAGTGAAGTCTAATTATGTTTTACAACTCATTGAAATATTAATAGTAAAAATGGAAAATATACTATTAGCTGACACGTTTAAGAAAAAATTACATATGTTATAAGCATTAGTCACATTTTCAATTACTAATAAAAAGGTTACAAAATACTACTTAGTTAACTGAAAATTTTTTAATTGACTTTAAAATAAAGGTGATTTACACTAAGATCCCCTGATGTTTAATTATACTACAAGAAATCCCTTGTAATTTTAGAAATTATAAGGACACCCCTATAGTTTAACAAGTCTTACAAGGACACCCCCTACAACTTGTAAAAATGTTTACAAAAAACACCACGTAAGGGGCGTCCCTGTAATTTTTGAAACTATAGGAGATTCCTTGTAATAAGACTAAACTTCAAGGGGTCTGAGTGTAAATCACCCTTAAAAAAAACATAGAAATGGTTAAAGTCGGTGAAATTCTACTAAAAATGTATGAAAAATGGTATAAACAATGAGAAAATCGTTTAGGTAAAAGAAAAACGAGTTGAAAAAAAATACAGTGCAATTAGTAAATCAACGGGGTAAACCGGCAAAAAAAAAAAAAGGCAAAACCAATAAAAGATAAATGATATCATCTAAATATGAAAAAACTTATCAAATTGGTAAAAGAACAAGAACAAAATAATTAGTTAATTCAATAAAAGAATAAGTAAAATCGACTAAAATTGTGTTAAATCACAGATAATGAGTTTTAAATTAACAAATGGGATAAGATCTACTATAATTGGGTTAAACCGGATAGAATGAGTGAATTGATTAACAAATGAGAAAACCACAAAAAAAGGTGAAATTGATGAAAGAACGGATTAAAATAACAAAAAAAAAAAGTGATAAACTCAGTGTAAAAGCGGGTGATATATATATATGATAAAAATGGTATAATCCATATATAGAAAAATCAGTTAGATAGAAGAAAGAAGAGTTAACGAAAAAAAAAATGCTGCAATTGATAAAAATAATAGGGTAAGCCGATAAAAAAAAAATATCGGCTAAACATGGGATGACAATGATCAAATCGATAAAAGAATAAGAACAAACAAATGAGTTAAATTGGCAAAAAAATTAGAAATAGTTGAGAAAATAGGTTAAATCTGCAAAAAAAATAAAGCCGACTAAAATTAGATTAATCGGAGATAAGGGATGATTTGATTAACAAATGGGATAAAATTGACTAAAATTTGGTTAAACCAAATATGTGATTTGATTAACAAATGAGATAAACCACAAAAAATGGGTGCAATGGCTGAAAAACCGAGTTAAAATAACAAAAAAGAAATGTTAAACGCAATATAAAAGTGGGTGAAATCGATATTTCTTTGGAAAGTTCTTGAGAAATTATCAAATATTAAAGAACTTTAAAAACATCAACGAACATCAAAATCGGCTAAAATCGGCGGAGAGAATAAGTTAATTGATTAACAAATGGAAAAACCACGAAAAATGGGTGTAATCATTGAAAGAACAAGTTAAAAACATTAAAAGAAATGGTAAAATCAATGTAAAAGCGGGTGATATCAATATTATAGAACATGTTAAAATAATAAAAAGAAATTAAAACTTAGTGAAAAAGCAAGTTAAATCAATAAAATAGGTTTACGGATTAAATTGGTTAAAAAAAGGATTGAGCATGTAGCTGGAAATGTATGAACTTAGTAAAAGATAGGAATAACAAGCAAAACTGCTGAAATCGATAAAAGAAAATTTGATTTCAACCTGTGAAAACTGGTTTAAATGGAAAAAAAATGTTTAGATGGAAATATCAAGGTCAATGAAGGAAGAATTGATGTTGTACATTTGTTCAGAGGGTAGTTTTAGAATAATAGTTATTTAAACATGTAGTTTTAGTTTAGAAATATTTAGTAATTATATTTTGCTTTTTATTTTCAAGCTTTGGTTTGTCAATTTAAATTCTTGGTAACAACATTATAATTAAAGTGATCTAATCAAAAAAATTATGTTGTATGATGAAAAATGATTATATAATTCAACTAAAGCAGGAAATTAGTTAATCACGAAAAAATACTATTTAGTTAACTTGAAAAAATAATTATAATTGACTTAGGCCAAAATAAGTCAATACATAGAAATAGTTGATACTGATGGGTAAATTTTGATTAAAAATATATGATAAAAAATAGTCAAATCAATGAAAAAATGGATTAGATCGAAGAAAAACGAGTTAAACAACAAAAAAATGGGGTTATTTTTTAAAAAATTGGGTAAACCAGTAAAAAATGAATGATATTGACTAAATACAAGATAATAAAAAAAAAGGGTTAAATCGATAAAACAACTAGAACAAAAAAATAAGTTATATTTGCAAAACATAAGGTGAAACATGTAAGAAAATATGTTAATTCAGCAAAAGAATAAGTAAAATCAACTAAAATTGGGTTAAGAGAATGAGTGAATTGAGATAAACCACTAAAAATGGGTAAACTCGTTGAAAGAATTTGTTAAAATAACCAAAAAATAGTAAACTCAATATAAAAACAGGTGAAATCGATGAAAAAATAGTTTAAAATAAAAAAAGAAATAGTAAACTGGTTAATTCGACAAAATTGAGAAAAATTGATAAAAATGGGTTAAAATTGTTGGCAATTGATTAAGCATGTGATTGAAATTGGATAAACTCGAGTAAAACACATGCACTATCAGTAAAATTGATGAAGTAGATAAATATATATGTTAAAAATATTTTGGATGAAAAAATTGTTTAGATGGAAATATCATGGTCAAGAAAAAAAAGTGATGTTGTCCATTCCTTGAAATGGACATGTAGTTATTTAGACGTGTAGTTTTAGGTTAGAAATATTTAGTAATTATAATCGGTTTTCAATTTTCAAGTCTTTGTTTTAGGTATTTATGATCTCGACTTTAATTTTTTGGCAACAACAAAATAATTAAACTGATTTAGTCAAAAAATTATGTAGTAAATCTTTAAGATAATCATATGATGAAAAAATATTTATATAATGCAACTAACGTAAGAAATTAGTAAATCACGTGCAATGCAAGTGCACTTCATATATTGTATTATATAGAAAGTAAGTAGAATAGTGTCTTGATGATAAAACACATACTCTATAAAAATATATAAAAAGAAAACAAAAAAATGAATTGAAGTTATTTTCAGATGATATGGCGAAGAGACATGCCTCACCTGACAATTCATTTGAACCTAAATAGAGGTTCTGAAGCTGTGACAAGTTTCCCATCTGCATTGGAATGGCACCGTTGAAATTGTTATAAGATAGAGAAATTGTGTTGAGTTGTGAACAAGCAGATAAACTTGTTGGAATATCTCCACTTAATTGATTTTGTGATAGGGCTAATGCCTCCAATTTTGGTAAATGGTAGCACATATCATTAGGTAGAGTTCCATAAAGTTGATTTCCCGTAAAACCTAGTTCCTGCAAAGAGGAAGTGTTGAATATGCTCCATGGAATAGTACCGGTCAGATGATTATATTGAATACTTAAGAATTCAAGCTTGGTTAAGAGTCCGAAGCTAAGTGGGATCTCACCACTAAGATGATTAAATGACATATCTACCCCGCGGAGGCGTCGCAAGCTTCCGATTTCATCAGGGATTATCCCAATGAAACTGTTGTTACGAATGTCTAAGTATGTAAGGAATGAGAGGTTTCCAATTTCTTTTGCGATGGTGCCTTCTAAGCTCATGTTAAAAAGATTAAGGACCGTCACTCTGGGACGCCTCGAACTGCAAGTGACGCCAATCCAAGTACAAAAATCCGTTCCTTCTGACCAGTTGGAAGCCAAAATATTGTTCGGGTCAAAAGTAATGTGAGCTTGGATGGCTAGAAGTGAATGCTCATCACCAATGGAGCTGCTATTGAGATCAGGAGATGCAGCCAAGCAGAGAACTTTAATCAAGTAGAAGAAAATAAGAAAAATGGTTGCTTGTTTTCCCATTTTCTATTGATTTTGAATGAGAGACAGAAAGAAAGAGTAATATTGAACAAGTTTTATTTAATTGTGAAGGTCTACTTATAGGGTGGACGCCCTTGGGGACCCCCAGAAAAAGAAAATGTATTTTGTATATGCATTGGTTAATATGTAAAAATTATTATGGAAAATCATTTGGCTGAGTGGTTGTTTGCTTTGATGTAAAAGAATTATTTTGAATATCTAAAGTTCAGTCACCATTTTTTTCACCTTTCTGATCTACTGATATTATTATGTTTAAAAAAAATTCTATCCATTTTGGTCTATTTATTTGATAGTTTTTATTTGGTTACAGAAATTCAAACATAAGCTCATGGGTTGACATTTTTTTTTCTCCATTTCCCCACAAATTTATTTAGCTTTTCCTTTTATAGTGTTTAGTAATTGGCGTTTAGGCTTATGCAAGTTAGCTTATTTTCTGTTGAACTTGATTGTATGTTAAATATTTGAGTTTTAATAATCCACATTCTAAGGTATATTTTTCTACATTTATTAAATAAGTTTATACTATCGTTTGATCTTAAGTTAACTAATGCCATTTAAAAAGATAAAATTTGAAAAATTATCCAATTTTGCTTTAAAAAGAATAACTTTGATAAAATTAGGGTGAGTTTGGCCTAGCGGTTGAAGCTCTTAAAATCATTTTTGGATCTCCATTGTGATTTTTGAAGTGTTTGGCCCAGATTATAAAAATTGCTTTTGCTAAATCGTGATTTTCATGGTGTTTGGTCCCCAAGATCATAATCACTTTTGGGATCTCGAGAAGCAAAAAATCAACTTATTTTAGAAGCTGCTAAAGTGTTACTTTTGCAAAAGCTATTATACATAATCAATTATTCTGTAATTAATTTTTGTTATAATCAATTATTACCAAAATTAATTTTAGTAAAATTAATTCTCTTATAATTGTTTTTCGAACCGCTAGGTCAAACTCACCCTTAGTGTATTGTTTTATTTTAAGATAGCTTTTGTTATTTTATTAAAAATCAAAAAATATCTAATTTGCTATATAAAGAAAAAATACGGTCCCTTTAAAATTCGGATCGAAGAGTGCAAAGGGTGGTGTCTCCAATAGAATTTGAACTTGAATCTCTCAACTAGGGGTCGCAAGTCACTATCACTTGGCCCTCGAAAAGAATTACACCCTTAGAAACCAAAAAAATTATATATATATATAAATGACCCTTGAGAAAAAAATATATATATATAAATATATATGTATATACTAGTTGTGGTAGAAGCTAATTAAATAGACAAACAGTTTCTTTGTTTCTGTTATTGCTTGAATTTGATTAATTGGTGATGCACTTAGAAACACTCAAATAAAAAGATAAGATAAGACTTGAAATTAAAATACTCTAGATTGGGTAACTCCTTATCATGTATTAAAGTTTCATTTTAGATGTATGTTTCGGTGAGCTCAATATAGAAAACATTTTGATAAATTTTCAGAAACGTTTCGAAAAAATTAGGAAAAATATGAAGAAAGTTATTAAATTAAGAAAAAGAGAAAGTTTCAAGGCAAATATAGAGTTTCAAAAATACACTTTATTTTCGTTTCGATTGATTCAAACACAGAAATTTTCGACGTTTTCGACGAAAAATAAAGAAATTTTAATCCATGCTCCTTATATATTAAAATAAATAGATGGACTCATTTTGTAATCAATAAACGCCGTGAAAGTGGGGGCGGGGGTAAATGGACTTGACCAACAATTAATACCTAGTTCTAATAGATTTCTATCCTCAATTTCTTGATTTTGTTTTGGTTATATCCTCCTTGAATTTTCAAAGTGTGGAAATCTTAATAAATAGTCCATTATAAATGCCTAGCTCTTTATATTTAATCAACTGGAAAAATAAAAATACAAAAAAGGCAGTTTTTTTCCTAAAATATTTTGTTGAAAATTGCTAGAAATTAATAACTTTTTTAGTTTTAGTAGATACTATAACTGAATGCTTTAAGTACATGTTATTATTTCATTGATCCAACACAAATATAATATTCTTTACATGTGTGAAGACTTAGGAAAATTAATAATTGAAACCCATCGTTTTATCTTCATCGACTATTTCAAGATTATTCAATATATTCCCACACTTGTGAAGAGACTACTTATGATCTTAGCTGTTGAAGACGCTAATTAAATAAATAAAAAAAAATCAATTTCTTTGTTTTTGTTTTTACTTGAATTTGATTGGTGATGCATTTAGAAACACACAAATGAAAAGATAAGAATTTTTTATTGTCAGTTGGAATTAAAAGACTTTAGATTGACTAATAAATTGACTCGTTATTTATAAAAAATAAAATAAAATAGCTTCAATTATTTAATGAGGGAAAAACACTTCTGGTCCCAAATTTTATCCCAAAAAACACTTTTGGTACCATAAAACGCAGAAAAACACATTTGGTACCACAATTTTCATGATTTTGACACATTTAGTCATTCCGTTAAATTTTGGACGGAAATTTCGCGCGTGACCGTCACGCGCCCGTTAAGTTCACGAGTTTTGCACGTGACAAATCGGTCAAAACACTTTTGGTCCTAAACTTTACCCCAGAAAACACATTTGGTACCATGCTTTGCAGAAAAACAGATTTGGTACCACAATTTACATACTCTTGACACGTTTAGTGTCGCCGTTAAATTGATAAAAATCACATAAAATGAACAGACAACAATTTCTCTAAAAGATTTGATAAAAATCTCAAAGTGTACTTAAATCTTTGAAAATATTCTTAACAAAAGTACATTGGATACCTAAATTGGTGCACTTTGACTTGCACTTGTATCCATGGATCAAAAACTCATATCGAATGTATGTTTCGGAGAGCCAAATATTGAAAACTTTTCGAGACTATTCGGAAATATTTCAGAAACACTAAGGAAAATTTGTAAAAAAAATTACTAAATTTAGGAAAATAATTGAGTTTAAGGCAAATAAATAGTTTCGGAATTACATGTTTTCGTTTCGCTTGATTCAAAAATGGAAATTTTTCGATGTTTTCGATGGAAAAGATGGAACTTATGATTGATGCTTGTATCAACATTGGAATACAAGTGCAAGTCAAAGGGCACCAATTTAGGTATCCAAGGTACTTTTATTAAGAATATTTTTAATGATTTAAGTATATTTTGTGATTTTTATCAAAATTTTTAGAGAAATTGTTGTATGTTCATTATATGAGATTTTTATCAATTTAACAAGGACACTAAATGTGTCAAGAATATGTAAATTGTGGTACCAAATCTGTTTTTCTGCAAATCATGGTACCAAATGTGTTTTCTGGGGTAAAATTTGGGACCAAAAGTGTTTTGACCGAATTTCTCACGTGCAAAACTCGTGACCGATTTGAACTTGACGCGCTTGACCCGAGCGTGACGGTCACGCGCGAAATTTCGGTCCAAAATTTAACGGAATGACTAAATGTGTCAAAATCATGAAAATTGTAGTACCAAATGTGTTTTTCTGCGTTTTATGGTACCAAAAGTGTTTTTTGGGGTAAAGTTTGGGACCAAAAGTGTTTTTCCCTCATTATTTAATCAATAAACTCCGTGCAAATGGGGGTAAATAAAGATTGACTCGACCAGCAATACTAACCGTTCGATATGTTCTAATTGATTTTATCCTCAATTTTTTGATCCTATTTTGGTTCTACCCTCATTGAATTTTCAAAGTGTGAAAATCTTAATTAATCAACTAAAATAATAGGATGTGTGGGAGGTAACTCTGCGTCAGCAGTTGTAGCTGTCTGCATCGACTATATATGTCAAGATTATTCAATATATTTCCAGACTTGTGAAGAGACTATACTTATAATCTTAGCTGTTGAAGAAGCTAATTATAAAAAAAAAAAAAAAAAAAACAATTTCTTTGTTTTTGTTATTACTTATTACTTGAATTTGATTGGTGATGCACTTAGAAACACACAAATGAAAATGAAAAGAACTTTTTATTGTCAATTGGAATTAAAAGACTTTAGATTGACTAATAAGTTGACTCGTTATGTATAACAAATAAAATAAAATAGAAAAGTTTTTTTTTTTTTTTTTTTTTTTTTTTTTTTTTTTTTTTTTTTTTACGGAAAAAAAAAATAGCTACTTATTTAAACAATAAACGCCGTGCAAATGGATTTAAATTGACTTGACTAGTAATACTAACCGTTCAATATGTTCTAATTTCTTTTGTTTTATCCTCAATTTCTTGATCCTATTTTGGTTCTACCCTCCCTCAATTTTCAAAGTGTGGAAATGTTAATTAATAGGATTTGATGGCTCAGCAGTGATAGCTGTCTGCAAGCAAGTTGCAAAAGGAAAAATGAGAATACAAATTTCCAATATTCAAACTCGACATAGAGAGGGGAAAGTGCATGGTACTCCCATGTTTTATTCAAACATGCACAAAACTTTTTAGCTGATTCAATGTGATTTTGTTTGTTCGATACTAAGAAATAAAACAAGTAATAGATCCGAGCAATGAGATATATATATTTCGAACATGATTACAAGTTATAATATAGTTCTGCTTTTACAATACAGGTTATCGCACTAACACTAGACTATAACTATCGAGCTGTAGCAAGTGAGTCGAAAGGATGGTCCGATCAGGACTCCTATGTCATCAAATGTACTTGGTATTTATAGGTGTATTGTTGTGCTTGGTAGACCGGTCCGTACAGAATAATTTACAGGCCCATGGTCCAGCTCACAACCATTCAGCCTAAAACCTTGGGCCGGCCCAGAATGCCATGGTCGGGACTCCTTTGTTCGGAACCTAAGTATAGTGTTTGAAAGTATCTTCCTGCTCGGAAATTGTCTGTAGAGCTCATTTATACCTCGGTATTCGGGATATGTGAAATACTCCTCATCATCAGTGAAATTTTTATTGCATTAAATCTTCTTGTACTTTAAAAAATGCTACACAATTTTCATTTACTTCGTTAGTCACTACCACCCGGAATATTTAATTGATTTACCTAAATTACTCCTAGATATATTAGTAAAAACTTTCAAGGGAATTTTGTGCTAACGTTCAAAAGTATAAGAGAGTTTTGTGCAAACGTTCAAAGTATAATGGAGTTTTGTGCAAACCTTAAAATGTAGAAGAATATTGTGTGCAAGGTTCAAACAGTAAAAGAAGAATACATAGGTATTATGTGCTAGGTTTGAAAAATACAAGATGATTATTTTATTGATAAGGGTGGGTAATGAATAAATAGTATTATTATCATGTAGACTGAAAACATTATGGAAAAAACAAAAATATTTGCACATTGTTCAAGTGGAACATATTGGTTAAAAATGGACGGAGGGGGACGAATTAGGTGTTTTATACAAAATTTTCGAAAATACTAGATGATTTGGTGCACTGAATGGATATTTTATACAAATTTCGCATAACATATAAGAATATCGTGCATTTACCTTACGTATAGAAATGGTTCTTAAAGTCAGTGGGGCCATTCAGGTACTTCAGATAAGTTACCCTTCAAAATTGGAATCGTACATCACAATTTTTTTGAATTTATCACAAACAACTGAAAAGATTCATCACTATTATTGTAAATTAGAGTGAAGATCAAAGATGTGTTTCAGCAAGATCAAGGCATCCAAATTGCGGGAAAGGAAAATAAAAAACAAAACTAATTTCACAAACAGCACATTTCCTTTTTTTTTATTTTAATCATATTTAAATCTCAAATTTGAGAGGCGAATTTCTTTTTGAATTGGATAATTAAATTCAACAAAAGAGGTTTATTTGAAAAATACTGTAGTGTAAATTGTAACGAGGGAAAAACACTTTTGGACCCAAAATTTACCCCGGAAAATACATTTGGTACCATGCTTTGCAGAAAAACAGATTTGGTACCACAATTTAGAGAGTCTTGACACATTTAGTCATTCCGTTAAATTTTGGATGGAATTTTCGCGCGTGACTGTCATGCGCGCGTTAAGTTCAAAATGGTCACGAGTTTTGCACGTGATAAATCGGTCAAAACACTTTTGGTCCCAAACTTTACCGTAGAAAACACATTTGGTACCATGCTTTGCAGAAAAACAGATTCCGTACCACAATTTATATACTCTCGACATCTTTAGTGTCTCCGTTAAATTGATAAAAATCACATATAATGAACAGACAACAGTTTCTCTAAAAGATTTGATAAAAATCACAAAATATACTTAAATCATTGAAAATATTCTTAACAAAAGTACCTTGGATACCTGACTTGGTGCACTTTGACTTGCACATGTATCCATGGATCAAAATTTTGTTTCGAATGTATGTTTTGGAGAGCCAAAGTGCACCAAGTCAGGTATCCAAGGTACTTTTGTTAAGAATATTTTTAATGATTTAAGTATATTTTGTAATTTTTATCAAATCTTTTAGAGAAACTGTTGTCTGTTCATTATATGTGATTTTTATCAATTTAACGGAGACACTAAAGATGTCAAGAGTATATAAATTGTGGTACGGAATCTGTTTTTCTGCACAGCATGGTACCAAATGTGTTTTCCGGGTTAAAGTTTGGGACCAAAAGTGTTTTGACCGATTTATCACGTGCAAAACTCGTGACCATTTTCAACTTAATGCGTGCGTGACAGTCACGAGCGAAAATTCTGTCCAAAATTTAACGGAATGACTAAGTGTGTCAAGACTCTCTAAATTGTGGTACCAAATCTGTTTTTCTGCAAAACATGGTACCAAATGTATTTTTTGGGGTGAAGTTTGGGACCAAAAGTGTTTTTCCCTCAAATTTTAACATATCAATGAATTTCTAGATTCTAAGACATGGTTGAAATAAATATCATACAAATAATTGGAACAAATATATTTATTCAACTTAACTAAATTGGGTTTTTTTTGTACCCCCACGAAAAATAAGCACTTTGCACCCTCTAATATTTTAGCACATAGCACCTTTGAAACATGAAAAACTCAGTCGCTTGCACCCTCTAATATTTTACTAGGGGCAAAACCGGTAATTTATTTTGGATTTTTAGCAATTTGCACCCCAAAAACAAGAGAAATCGGCTCTTTGCACCCCCAAAAATAAAACTAGCACTCAAAAAGAGTGGCCGGATGGAAATTTTCAATAAAATTCGAAAAGTTTCCGAAAATTTTCAATACATAATTGACCCAAACATATCACAAAAATAGAACTTTAATCCAAGTTTAAAAAGATGACAAGAAATACGGAGATAGAAATGAGTATTCTGGTATAAATAATCATATTTTGCAAATTTTAAGGAAGAAGAAAAATGAAATTAACTATTTTTTCCCTTGATTTTTTGATTCAGATGGTTAACTCTGCCGGAAAAAACGAGGGGTCCAAGTCTTGAGTTTTTTTTAAGTCGAGGGTCTTAAGTGCTTAATTATACTTCGAGGGTGCAAAATGATTATTTATAGTGTTTGAGGGGTGCAAATTGATGAGTCTTTCTTAATTTGAGGGTGCTAAGTATTTTTTATGTTTTGGGGGTGCAAAGTGCCCATTGATCTTGTTTTGGGGTGCCAACTGCTAAAACTCCAAAATAATTTACATATTTTGCCCCTAAAAAAATACTAAAGAGTGCAAGTTGCTAATTTTTTTGAGTTTGAGGGTGTAAAGTGTATATTCCTCATGTTTTAAAGGTGCAAAGTGCAAATAACCCTAAATTGGATATATTTCTAAAATTGTACACAAAAACACATTTTTTTTAACTTCACTGGAACCTAAATATAATCCTATTTAAAAGCTATTCGTTTTCTAAAAAAAAAAAAGTAATAAAGTCCAAAGACAATCAAAAAATGATTAAACTTGCATGCGATTTAAAAAAGTTTGGATGATACTAAAAGGTGATTTTTTTTCTTCATATAAATCATAAAAGAATTTTATGATACTCCCTCCGTCCCATTATTGTTAATAATAATAATAATAATAATAATAATAATAATAATAATAAAACAATAAAAATAATAATAGTAAGAAAAATAATAATAATAATAATAATAACAATAATAATAAAATAAAAATATAATAATAGTAATAATAATAATAATAATAATAGTAATAATAATAATAAAAATAATAAAAATTTATAAAAATAAGATTAAAAAAAATAATAATAATAATAATAATATAATAATAATAATTAAATCGTATTTTTGTTAAAACATATTCTAAAAAAATCATAATCACTTATATATATCAAGTTATACTCGAGTTTGAGTCGTATTAAATATCATTTATATTATTAAACATCATCTATAATTCAATTAATTTTAACATTTTGTCCAAGTTATAATAAAATTTGAAATATCTAAATTAAAACTCGTTCCTTTAAAGATTTAATTTAAAATATAAATTTAATAAATCATAATAAAAATTTGAAAATCAATTTTTTCCATTCTAAGTTTTATATTAATTCCATTTTTTATATCTAAATTAAAACTAATTCATTTAAAGATTAAATTTAAAATAAAAAATTATTAAATCATACACAAAATTTATAAAAATAAAAAGTAATAAAAAAGAAAAATGTATGTTGGAAGAATTTATTAACTTAAGAACAGCTAAGTGATCTTATCAGTTGAGTTAATTAAGTTAGTTAATAAGTTTTGATGATAACAAAAAGGTGTCATCAACTAAGTTACAGAAGCTTAATAAACCTTTGAAGATTGGATACTTGGTTTAAAAGAAAATCATTCAAGAACATAAGTATTCAAGAAATGGAGATTTAATCTTATGAGAAGAGTGAAAATCAGATTAGTGAAAGATTGAAAATCAGATTAGTAAAAATCAACTTAGTAGAAATAAGTTGAGTGATCATGAGATGACTGATCATGAGATGACTAGTACATCAGACTAGTGATCAGACTAGTGCATCAGACTAGTGATCAGACTAGTACATCAGACTAGTACATCAGACTAGTGATCAGACTAGCATCAGACTAGTCCATCAGATTAGTGCATCAGACTAGTACATCAGACTAGTGATCATCAGCGGAGTGGATCCCATAAGCTATGTAAAATCGGTCAGTAAGCTCTCCAACGGTAACAAGCTAAGTGCATTTAATGCGACTGACAGAAAGTACAGCAGAGTGTACAATGAACAGTGCAAAAAGTACAACAGAGTGTACAGTGAAAAGTGCGACAGTTTGCAAAAGTTACCATTCAAATTATGACCGTTGCTCAAGGACTAAAATGCAATTTTGCCAACTTTCAATGGGCAAAATTACAAATCCAAGAGTATAAATAGATGGTAAGCTGAAGATTCAAGAGAGACTTGCACACTTTCAAGATCAAATCATTAGAGC
This sequence comes from Penstemon barbatus, assembly GCA_003313485.2. Taxonomy (NCBI): domain Eukaryota; kingdom Viridiplantae; phylum Streptophyta; class Magnoliopsida; order Lamiales; family Plantaginaceae; genus Penstemon; species Penstemon barbatus. The sequence continues at coordinate 32,937,637 of CM064878.1, read as the reverse complement.
AAAAATCCATCAGTTGAGTCATCTTATCATAAGCGGAGTCATCTTATGACGAAGCTAATTGTTGAAGAACAAGATTAAACCCTTGCATATCTGAGTGATATTCAACTGAGTGTTGTGAGAAGTAGATATCCATCTTTGTGAGTGATATTACTTCGGAGAATAGGTCTTCTTTGTGATTTCCTATTGTGAATTTGTGGCTTTATCATTTGTTGTAAAAGCGCAAATAGAGTTGTACTAGTTACTTAGTGTTTCTAGTGGAACCTAAATCTTTTGTGATTTAGAAGATTGGATTAAGAGGATTTGTTCCTGTATAACCACTATAAAAATTCCTTGTGTTATTTTCTTTATTTGTCTTGCATTGCATATTTCATAAGCTAAGTAAATACTTTAAAAGAATAGTCTTTTTAATTGAGGAATTTCCAACTTGGGGCAAAACTTTGTTTGTGCTTTAAATGTTTAATTGAGTTGAAAACATTGAAAAACACATATACATTATCCGCTGCATCATTGTTTGAAACTCTGATTATACAAGCTTGATGAGCAAAATCAGCATAGTAGTCTACTCTACTGAATAAGCTAAGTGCTAAATCAGCATAATAGTCTCACGAATAAGATTAGCTTACTCTGCTTATAAGCTAAGTGCAAAATCAGGTTAGTCATCTTATTTTGCCGATGAGCGAACTCTACTTATAGAAGAAAAGTTTAAGAAATTTTTTAAAGTTTTGAGGTCTTCCCCCCCCCCCCCCCCCCGATCTCAACTGACCACTTTGGGACCAACAATATAACATGTGAGAAGGGGAAGGGGGAGGATGTAAAGGAAGGGCAAGCTTTTTTGCCCTTTGTTTTCCATTCCCACTCCCCCACTATTTGTAATGATGAGTTAGTCAAAGAAAATGGATGCCATATAACTAATATATGAATGTTTTATACATCCATTTTTCTACCTCTATATTGACATTTTTGAAATATTCACAAAATAAATTTCACATATAAAGAATTCATGAAACATGAAATTAATTCAATGCCTCTTTGCTAGTGTCTTCTTCAACCCTTTGAAAATTTTCCAGAACCAAATCAAGTTCATTACTGAAAGCACCACAGGAACAACAAGTACCAAAAGAACTCCACTTGATTTACCTAAATTACTCCTAGATATATTAGTAAAAACTTTCAAGGGAATTTTTTGCAAACCTTCAAAGGTAAAAGGATATTGTGTGCAAGGTTCAAACAGTACAAGGAGATTATGTGCAAAGTTCAAAAAATACATAGGTATTATGTGCTAGGTTTGAAAAATACAAGATGATTTTGTGCATTTTATTGTTAAGGGTGGGTAATGAATAAATAGTATTATTATCATTTTGGCTGAAAACATTATGGAAAAAACAAAAATATTTGCCCATTGTTCAAGTGGAACATATAGGTTAAAAATGGACAGAGGAGGGCGAATTAGGCGTTTAAACAGGATTTTTGAAAATACAAGGAGATTTAGTGCACTGAATGGATGTTTTATACAAAAATATTTCGCATTTACCTCACGTATAGATATGGTTCTTAAAGTCAGTGGGGCCATTCAAGTACTTCAGATAAGTTAACTCTCAAAATTGGAATCGTACGTCACAATCTTTTTCGAATTTATCACAAAAAACTGAAATGATTCATCAATATTATTGTAAATTAGAGTGGAGATCAGATATGCGTTTCAGCAAGATCAGAGATGTGTTTCCAAATTGCGGGTAAGAAAAACAAAAAAACAAAACTAATTTCACAAACAACACATTTCCTGTTTGTTTAACCATATTCAAACCTCAAATTTAAGGAACCTCAAAACTTTAATCCAAGTTTACAAGATGACAAGAAAGACGGAGATCAAATGAGTATTTTGATATAAAATATAAATAATCGTATTTTGCAAATTTTAAGGAAGAAGAAAAATGAATTAACTATTTTTTCCCTTGGTGTTTTTGATCCAGATGGTTAACTCTGTCGGAAAAAACGAAGGGTCCAAGTCTTGGGTTTTTTTTTTTGTCGAGGGTGTTAAGTGCTTAATTTATGTTTCGATGGTGCAAAATTATGATTTATAGTGTTTGAGAGGTGCAAATTGATGAGTCTTTCTTAATTTGAGGGTGCTAAGTATTTTTTATGTTTTGGGGGTGCAAAGTGCCCATTGATTTTGTTTTGGGGTGCCAACTACTAAAAATCCAAAATAATTTACATATTTTGCCCCTAAAAAATACCAAAGGGTGCAAGTTTTTAAATTTTTTTAGTTTGTAGGGGGTTAAGTGCTATTTCTTTGTTTAGTGGGTGCAAAATGTCTATTCCCCATGTTTCGAGGGTGCAAAGTGCAACAAATCCCTAAATTGGATATATTTCTAAAATTGTACACAAAAATACATTTTTTTTAACTTCACTGGATCCAATATTTATACTAACCCCACAAATTAAGGAACCTATATAAAATCCTACCTTTTAAACTTAAACTATCTAATGAAGTGAGTAGACTCTCTTTTGATTCTTCAAAATGAATGAAAGCTATTTTATACTGGAAATTAAATAAATAATTTAACTTAAAATAAGATTGAACTTAGAAAGAGATTTAACAAAGTTCGGAAGATACTAAAAGGTGATTTTTTTATATATAAAACAAAAAAGGATTTTATAATACTCCCACTGTCCCATTATTATTAGTAGTAGTAATAATAATAATAATAATAATAATAATAAAAATAAAAATAGTAAGAAAAATAATAATAGTAAGAAAAATAATAATAATAATAATAATAATAATAACAACAACAATAATGTTAATAAAAAATAATAATAAAAATAATAGTAATAATAAGAAGAAGAAGAAGAAAAATAATAATAATAATACTAATAATAATAATAATAATAAGAATAAGAATAAAATAAAAATAATAATAATGATAATAATTAAATCGTAATTTTATTAAAAAATATTCTAAATAAATCGTAATCATATATATATATATATATATATATATATATATATATATATATATATATATATATATCAAGTTATACTCGAGTTTGAGTCATATTAAATATCATTTATATTATTAAACATAATTTATAGTTCAATTAATTTGAACATTTTGTCCAAGTTATAATAAAATTTGAAATATCTAAATTAAAACTCATTCCTTTAAAGATTTAATTTAAAATATAAATTTAACAAATCATAATAAAAATTTGAAAATCAATTTTTTCCATTCTAAGTTTTATATTAGTTCCATTTTTTATATCTAAATTAAAACTAATTCATTTAAAGATTAAATTTAAAATAAAAATTTATTAAATCATACACAAAATTTATAAAAATAAAAAGTAATGAAAAAGAAAAATGTAGCAAGTGAGAAGGGGAGGGGGGTGTGAAGGAAGGGCAAGCTTTTTTGCCCTTTCTTTTCCATTCCCACTCCCCCACTATTTGTAATGATGGGTGCCAATTAACTAGTATATGAATGTTCTATACATCCATTTTTCTACCTCTATTGCATTTTTGAAATATTCACAGAATAAATTTCACATATAAAGAATTCATGAAACATGAAATTATGTCTATGCCTCTTTGCTAGTGTCTTCTTCAACCCTCTGAAAATTTTCCAGAACCAAATCAAGTTCATTACTGAAAGCACCACAGGAACAACAAGTACCAAAGAACCCCACTTGTATGCATTTGATTCACCTGTTTTCGCAACAAAATAAGTATTATGAAATGCCAAAATTCTCGAATCTATATGTCAAAACTGGCAACAACGAAATTATTTGAATTACCTGATCAAAATTGAGGTACGCGTGATAAACAAACAAACGAACAATAGGATTCTTGCAAACTGTAACACGGATGACAAAAATGTTGTCTTATATAGACTACGGAACGAGATATACATAGAAAATCTCTGAAAATCGAAAAAGGTACAGAATCTTTATCTTCCCAGCCATTCTAAGAATATTACGACTCTGTTTATAATATACGCACGGGACCTTTTCATTCCAGCTGCATCAAGAATCAAGATACCTTTCAAAAGAACCAAATAATTTCAATTTATCAAATAAAATCGAACTATAAACGTGTAATTTAACTCATGGATAAAAAATTTCATCTTTTCAGTCGAAAATATCGAAAAGTTTCTGTTGTTGAATCATAAGGTGTATTTCCAAAACTTGCCTTGAAACTCTCTTTTTCTTAATTTAGTAAAAAAAATCATAAGCTTTCCCTATGTTTCCAAAACGTTTTCGGAAACTTTTTGGAAAGTTTCTAATATTCAGCTAACCAAAAACATTCATCGAAAACGAAACTTTAATTAAACCTTACCATCTCAGATTGATCGAGGGTGTAGTAGCTTCTGAAATTAAGACATTGTAAGCGTAAAACTGTGCTTCACCCGTCAGCATAGCTAGCGTAAGTTACCCCGACCAAAGAGAGAAGATGGTGAATTACCTAAATGCCATTCACAAAATCCCAATAAGTTTTGGTCATTACCAAATCGAGAAAAACTGCTTGCGATTTAAAGAACTTTTTCGGACATAAATTTGAACTTTGCATTTCACTGTAACTATACTTACATACTCCATTCAACTTTGCATTTCATTGATTCTAGTCCTGATGAAATACCACGACGCACTGTCGGTTTCAATGAATTCTCTCCGATAAACATAATTACGAATAAATCATATGTCATAGTTAATCTTGCCATGGCGAATATCAGGTTATATATACTAGAACATTGTCCTGAATACCGTACTCGCAACTCACAAAAGTGAAATAAAGGATATATTCGTGATGATATTTTTTTCTCGAGGTAACAACAATATTTTGAAATCTAATTGATTGTTAACGGTCTTGAAATTATTTGAGGATAGATATTAACCTTGGCAGAATCTCAATATTTCACCAGATTATATATACTCTGTATTTCATGGATTAAAATTTCATTTCATTGGTGTGTTCCAATCAGTTAAATTATTAAAATTTCATTTCATTGGTGTGTTCCAATCAGTTAAATTTTATAAACTTTTCAATAATTTTCTAGAAATTTCCCGGTAACATTTGGGAAAATAGTGATATTTCGATTGACCCAAAAAAAAGAAATTTTTCGGTGTTTACAGCAAAAACATATGAAAATTTGCATTCATGCTCTGTTCATATATTTAGCCAAATTCTTTTAAGAATGTTAATTAATGTAATATTAAATGCAGTCATTTTCATTGTACTTCTGTTTTAATATTTTCAGTACGAATCATATTATAGGACTACTTGGTTGGGTCCAACATGCTATTTGGATACAAAATTAAATCCATTCATTTGAAATCCTGGATTTTAATCCAATAGATTTCAAGGCAATTTTAAGTGGATTTGAAATTCCTCCTAAAACTAGTCATTTGAAATCACTTTAAAAAATGTATGCATACTTTCAAAATTGTAATTTGATCTCATATCTTCAAAAAAACTAGAATTGCAATTCAGTCCATAATTTTCAAAAAATTAAAATTTGCAGTTCGGCTACTATTTTCAAAAATTCGAATTGCACTTTTGATCCCTCAATTTTTGGAAATTACAATTTTGACCCCAAATTTTCGAAGAACCCAGAATGACAATTCAGTCCAGAATTTTCATAAATTAAAATTATCGATTCGGACCCTGATTTTCAGGAACTGAATTCGCACCTTTGGTCCCTCGATTTTTGGATATTGCAATTTTGACTCTAGATTTTTGAAAAATCAAGAATTGCAATTCAGTCCAATATTTTAAGAAAATAAAAAGTTTCAATTCGACCCCTGATTTTAAGAAATTCAAATTTGCACTTTTAGTCCCTCAATTTTTGGAAATTACAATTTGACCCCAAATATTTTAAAAACCAAGAACTGCTATTCAATTAATTTCGGAAGATTAAAATTTTCAATTCGGCCCCTTATTTTCAGAAATCCAAATTTTCACTTTTGGTCCCTTAATTTTTAGAAATTGCAATTTGACCCCATATTTTCAAAAAAAATAAGAACTGCAATTCAGTCCATAATATTCAGAAAATTACAATTATCAATTCGGAACCTGATTTTCAAAAATCCAAATTTTTTGCACTTTTGGTGCCTTAATTTTCAAAAATTGCCATTTGACCCCAGATTTTTGAAAAACCCAAAGTTCCAATTCAGCCTAGAATTTTCAGAAAATTAATATTTTAAATTCGGCCACAGATTTTCTGAAATCCAAATTTGTACTTTTGGTCCCTTAATTTTTAAAAATTATAATTTTACCCCAAATCAATTTATCCGATTTTATCCCGAAATCAACAACAAGAATTAACTCATAGAGCAAATTATAAGGCACGATTGGGAATTTCAAATAACACAAATGATATATACCAAACAATGGATTTGAAATCATTTGTAAAAAAATTTATCCAAACAAGAGATTACAAATGAATGGATTTCAAATCATTGGAATTTCAAATTCATTCATTTGAAATCCCTCTTCATTTCAAATCCATCAATCCAAATGGACAGTGTTTTCAAGTTTTGGCAGAGTTTCGTTTGGGTTTAGTGTCAAAAATTAGTTTGAAAGTTGGATTTTTCTAAAATAAGATTTTATGGAACATAAATGTATATAAGATATCTCATTTCAACCACTAAAAAAAGTCAATAACTAATCTGAACCATAATTTATGGTCAAAATATCCAATAATTATGTGGCATCGGACATTTAGAAAAAAATAAAAATATATTAAATTACATATTAACCCTTTAATTAATATATTCAAAAAAACTCTCTAATCTATAATTAATTTCAGATCTCTTTCCCAAAGAAAAAATCGAGAGAATTACCCTTTTCATACCAATTTTTTGCCTATCTTATATATTTCATACGAAACTTTTCAAAAAGACACATTTTAAGAGTTTGACAAATTTTTTTACATTTCATTCGGCCATCAGTTTTTGAATGAAAAATGTCACGTGTCAAGCACGTGTCCATTTAAGTCACTATTTTTATCTCTTCAGGGGATATTTGCAATTTGGCAAAAAACATCTAAAAAGGTAAAAATTGGGAGAGAGTAATTGCAATTATTGCCGCCCTCAATTCCTCTCTCTTCACCTCCGCACTACAACCACCGCCCAACCCTTCCCCACTTGAAAACAAATTTTTACATGAGCGAAGTAGTTGGACTTGTAAGAAGTGTTGTGACTAACTTTGAAAATTCACGTAAAGGGCACATGTATATTTTTCGTCGAACAAAAATTAAATAGAATTATTTGAGGCGGTAAAGTGCTTAATTTGTATATATGGGTGGTAAAGTGCCATAATATGTAACTTTGGGGGATAAGATTTTTGTAAATTTTTTAAAGTGGATTTCATAAATCATAAGTTTTTGTCAAAAAGAAAAAAAACACAATTTTTTTTTACTAGGCAAGCCCCAAGGGTGTTTTTGAATTTCACTCATTAAAAGGGGTAAATTTGTCTTGAAGAAAATAAATTATTTTAACTTAAATTTTATGGGGATACATATCATCAAGATAAATGCTATTGTGTGTGCTCTCCATCCCTCAAAATCTCATTTTAGACGAACCATTGAAAGTTTACGGCAAACCTTTTGAATCTTAATTTGAAGAAAGGTTTCAATGTGGAGCATTACAAACTACTGAATTATTGAAATAAGTTGAAAAGCAAGACTTTTATAGTTACTAGAAAAGTGCACGTACGTTGTACGTGTCTAGTTAATTTCATAAATAAATTTAACATATTATAGTAAAATAAAATTTATCATGTTACAGAATATCACAAATTCATGACTAATATTCAATTTAATTAATAAAAATGATGTCTTTAAATTATTGTAATAAAATATAACTGATTGATTAGTTCATATAATCTTGTAGATTTTTTTTTTCTAAAATAAGATCATAACAAAATTATTTAATTCAATTCATTATAGTAGTTTCCATTTAAAATTATTTGTTTTAAATATGTATTTGTTATTTGAAATGCATTTGTTTACGGACAACTTTTTATCCTCTCATGCCATGGGTAGGACATCCAACCCCAATTGATTAAATCCAATCCATGAACACGGAAACGAAACAAAGTTCGTTCCCTTTCATCAAGTAGGTAAAGTAGGCATACGAACCACTTAGGATTAATTAAGAAATTAACCTACTTTCATTATTTTCCATTTTTTCGTCGATTTCTTTTATTTTTCTCAAGTTAAACCATTTTCTACCGGTTTTATCCTATTTTTGTTAGTTAAACTATTTTTTTTTTTTACAGTTTTCACTCGTTTTTCCACGGATTTACAAGTTTATTCACCAATTTTACCTCATATTTAATTGATTTTACATGTTTTCAAGACTTCACTTTTAATCCCCGGTTCACCGATTTCACCCATTTTTAACGATTGTTGTAATTATATGGATGGATACCTAATTAAAAGGTTGGAATCCATAGATAAATTATTATATATAAAATGGGGAAATTAATATTCAAATAAGATAATTTGTATGTGGGCTTGTCCCACATTGGTCTAAGACTAATTGGCAAATTATAAAAGTCTTGTGGGGAAGTTGAAGAGTTTCAAACTCTTCATTTGTCCCACATTGCCTTTTTATATTTGTGTGTACTAGTATATATGAATTTAAGTGTTTAGACTTGGTATAAGTCTTTACAGAGAAGATCATATGAATACACCACACGCGCGCGAATTGTCTCATCTCGGACTTATCTTTTTGGAGGAATTTTGAATTAAAATTTCAATTAATTTATAATTCAAAATTGAAACAGTCACAATATTAATTCTGCAGGTTTTAAATTGTGTAACTCCTTTCGGTTACAGAAATTAATTGAGAAAAACGTTTTTTCAGTTACAAAAATTTATGTTGCAAAATTAATTGTGTAACCCACTCCCCACCTATATATATGTGTATTTTCTGGTTTCAGAAATACACGAACACAACACATTCTCTCGATTCCCTCTCTGAGAAGAAAGAAAATCTCTTTTGGTTATTTTGCTTCTGAGTGTTTTGCGAGGTGGAATTTCTGCCATTGTGCAGTGGAGGAATTCCTGTAACCAAATTATCCTTGAAGAAGTGTTCGTGATTCCCAATTGCACCGAAGGTGGGTCGATAATTTCTTCAAGGCAAGCAGAATCATTTCTGCAATTTGGTTGGATCATTCTGTTATTATACAGAATTGTGAGATAAGTTAATTTTAATTTATCTGTTCGGTTTTTATAACTGATTATGTTTTCTTTTAATGTTCTTAATGGTTTATTGGTTTCAGTTTCGATTTGTATTCAAGTTTTGATAATCTTAAAACTGATTTTTCCAACAATCTTGAAAAAATTATATTTGTGTTTTAAAATTATCATGTCATTTGCAGGAGACTCCGGTACTGTGTCCATGCCAGCCACAAAAGTCGACTTACCCGGTTTACCGGAAAAGTATTCGGGCCAATTTTTTAAGTGTTGGCAACAGCGTATGAAAATTTGGTTTACGATGAAGGGACTTTTGTCGGTTATTCAGGTGACTAGACCTGAACCAACTGAAACTGATCCAAAGACTGCTCAAATAGCTGAATGGTCAGAACGGGACCAAATTGGTCGAGGAGTCATTCTTTCTGCTTTATCGAATGTACTCTTTGACGTGTACTGTTCTGATTCATACACATCTAAGTCTCTTTGGGACAAATTGACAGGATATACAATACTGAAGAGCAAGGGCTCGAAAAGTATTCTGTTTCCAAGTTCCTGAAATTTCAGATGGTTGAAGGAAAGTCTGTAACTGAACAAACGCATGAACTGATAAATCTTGAGCACGCTCTTTCTGATTCTGAAATGAAACTTCCAAATAAATTTCTGGTTTGGTTATGTCAATTATTTGATAAGTTTCCCAAACCTTGGGAAAACTTTGGCATGAAATTAAAACATCAAAAGGGAAAGTTGACTCTTGATGATCTTATGATTGCCATAAGTATCGAAGAGGAACACAAAAACCAAACTCGTGGTGTTCCTGTTGAGTATCAGCCTAAGGCAAATATGATAACAAGAAAGAAAAAAGTGAATCATGTAAACCCCAACTCGAAATCCATAAATAAACCTAAAAACAAAAAGAAACCAAAGGCAAACAACCATGATGGACTTGTGGACAGATGAGTCACTGGGCTAAGGAGTGTCCTACTAAAAAGTCCAAAGCCAAATTTGAGTCTACTACACCAGCTGCAGTCAACATAGTTGTGGGAGACATTGGTGAAACTAGAGCTCCGTATATGGTAAACATGATTGTGGGAGATACTAATGAACCTAATGCTCTAGAAAACTCTGTTGATGGGTACATTTCCTTGAAACCTGAAATTCTTATGAACAGCCGATCGGATCGAAGAGTTCAAATGGTGGTGTCTCCAATAGGATTCGAACTTGAGTCTCGCATTTAGAGGTCGCAAGTCACTATCCAGTAGAAATAGACAAATAATTTCTGTTGGATAAGGATGAAGATGAAGGCACTGAAGACAAATTTATAAGGGAGGTTTTGATGCATTCCAAAACTTCAAAATCTGCGAAGTATGGATTAACTTAGCTGATGGTCCCTTGTGAAGAATTTTTTTTGACTAAATAAAGAAGACATCAGAAGAGTCAAAAATCAAGGTCCAAAGACTGCTGATCCGCTGAAGGAAAATTATCAGACTGATGAAGATCAGCCGACTCAAATCAGATTTGTTCAAGTTTGAGATCAGCTTTGTTCGCCATCAGATTTGCTCTTCCATCAGCCAAGTGGAAAAGATCATAAAGTCTTCCCAACGGTAATAAATGCCCCTGGAAGTAATAAATGCTGAAGTACAAGGATATTAAAGACAAATGATTGAAGAAATGCTTCGCATCAGGTGGATGCATTTAATGCTGCCTGCAGAAAAGTACTGTTGACAGTACGGACAGACTGCAAAAGAGCCGTTCGCGGAAATTAAGGACCAGTACTCGAGGAATTTGAATCCTGTCTCTCTTCAACGGACATTTTTCAAACCTCAAGTATAAATAGCTGAAAGAGACGAAGAGAAAACAACAACACAATCTCTGAGAAATTTTCGAAGCAGAACTCTTTAAGTCTCAAGAACAGCTAACTCATCAGCTTAGTCATTTGTTGACGAAAAGCGAAGTTAAAGAACAAAGCTAAACACATCTTCTGAGTGAATTTGTAAAACTGAGTGTTGTGAGAAGTAGATATCCATCTTTGTGAGTGATATTACTTCAGAGAGTAGGATTTCTTTGTGATTTCTTACTGCGCACTTACGGCCTGTTCATTTGTTGTTAGGCGTAAGCAGAGTGTACTGGTTACTTTGTGTTTCTAGTATAACCCAAGATCTTTGTGACTTGGAAGAGTGGACTAACGGATATTTACATCCATATAACCACTATAAAAATTACTTGTGTTTTTACTTGCATTTTTACTTGCATATTTCAAGACTGCATAAAACACTTTAGTTAACTATTTGAAAAAGATTTAAAAGGAGTTTATAAAACTGGGGAAACATTTTTCAAACTACTGAAGATACTTGTGAAAAACACTTTGAAAATTCGTTGCAAGTACTCTAAGTATTAAAACTGATTTTGACAAAATCAGCTAAGTAACTATCAGTTTAGTGGTCTAGAAACTGTTCAAAGAATTGTTCGCGATCAGCTGAGGAACCTACTGTTGATAACAGCTTAGTCTGTTTAAGTTAACAAAAAGGTTTTAAAGTTAAAAATTGTAAAAAGTTTAGAGGTATATTCACCCCCCCTCTAGACCTCATCTGACCACTTGGGACCAACAATTTCTTTGTTTATGTCTTTCAGTATCTTTTGGTTCACCGTAGAACCCTGTAAAATGCCATGAAGAGTTAATGTCAGCATCATCCACGTGCACATCAATATGGTTCTTCGAAAAGCTATGAAGAACAACATTCATGTCCTTATGCCAAAGTAATGCCAAACCCCCGATAAACCTCTCGCATCTACTACCACACCATTAGGATCCAAACCTCTCCTAACTAACTCAAACTTTCTATTCTACATTTCTACTTGTCATATTAAACACTGCGAAGAGATCAAAATTATTGTCACTAAATGTATGGAAATAATGATAACTTTCATATTATCACCTGCATCAAAATGATACTCAATAATTAGTGAGCCCCTGTAGATGCTATTTGTAAAGGTAGTCTTGACAATGCCTCCCATACCGACAATTGATATGATGCTACGTTCAGATGGTGATCCAATTAGTCGATCCTTAATTTGTAGCAAATCTTCATGTAATTCCACTATGGTTATTTTGTCACTAGTGTGTCTATATATATCAATTTTTTTCATCTAATTAAAATTTTAGTGACAAAATAGTACATGACAAAGTGACAAGAATTTAAACATTGTCACTAAAATGATATATATAGACACACTAATGACAATTAATGACATCTAATCAACTGGATCATTTGAAGAGTTGGAATATCCACCAAATTATAGCATGTATTGAGATTTGAGCTCCGAAGGTTAGGAAAGTGTGTTTCGTTCGTTCTCCAATTCTCTAAGAAGTTGTTACAATCTATTACCAAAGACTTTAATTGACCAAATTCACCTTCATTTGGTTCCCACACAGGTCCAATGAAGATTTCCTTTTTCAGTTTTAGCACTTCAAGGTTCGGCAGTGAACCAACAATCGTCAAATTCTCCCAAGGTATATTGCAGCCACTCAAAGTTAACCTTTTAAGATTATTTGGGAAAACAAAGTTCAATTCCAAAGGTTTCGATGAATGATAAGGCTTGGCAACAAAGTGGCATTTCCATGTTTCAAGTTGATGCAGATGTACAAAATTGCTGAAATCGTAGGACAGCCAATTTGTATTCGAGTCATAAACGTATGAAATAACCAATTTTTTTAGATTTGGCATGAGTCGAAAGACCCTCATAGTAAATCTAAAGTTGTACACATTTGCAAGTGTTTGTAGGTTTTCAAGGGGAACATAGTTTGTCTCATCAATTCGTGAACCAGAAGGGTACCGCAAGATACATTTCTTTGTCTCATCAATTCGTGAACCAGAAGGGTACCGCAAGATACATTTCTCAAAAACGACATGCCTCGGTTGTGACATTTCCCAAATTACCGATGGTAGGTAAAGAAATTCTGGATGAACTAACTGTCTTTCATACACAAGTAAGGTTTGAAGATTGCAAAGTTTGGATATTGACGGACAAACCTCGCCCTTTTCACAACAAAAAGCATGGAATCTCAGATTAATTAGTTTTAGCAATTGAATCGGGAATTCTTCAAAGACTACTCGAAGTGCATTCAGCACCCTCAGAAGTTTAAAATTCATTGTAAAAGATAAAAATCCACTCAATGACCAACTTGGACCAAAATGTAGAAGAGAACGAATAGGAGAGTTTGTAACATCTTTGGGATAATCATAAAATTCTAACTGAAAACTTACACGTCGTTGATTATTTAAGCACTCTCTACCATCTGGATGTAATTAAGAATTATTTTTAAAGACTGCAAGAAACTTCTCTTCCTCAGCTTTCTTAATGCACAAATCTCACAAGATATCATGGATGCTGCATGTTTTTATTTCCCTATCATAACTCAGCATGCGAACCAGAATGAGACCTCTATGAAAAAGATCCTTCAGATTTTCCTTCGCCACCTCTTCCAAGCTTTTATCTCCAATTGGTTTTATAAATCCCTCAGCAACCCATAGCTTTATGAGGTGGGAGACAGAAATTTCTTGATCTTCAAGAAAGACTCCCATGTAAAGGAAACACGCTTTCAAATGGTTTTGTAGATGCTTTGAGCAAGGGTAGTCTTGCCAATGCCTCCCATACAAACAATCGGGATGGTGCTCAGTTAGACGGTGATCCAGTTAGTCGATCTTTAATTTGCCCAAATCTTCGTCAAATCCCACCATATAATTGATTTTGTGGCTAACACATTTTTTTAACGAACCACCAGGTACATAGTTTGTTGGTTGTACATTTACAACATTCTCATCCTTGATTGTTGACATTACTTGTACCAAAATGGAATCAAATTGGTCTATTACTTCTTGGAGGACTTCATGTTGACTTCTTTGAGGAACCATTGGAATGATCATACAGTATTTGCTCTAGTGATTGTATAAGAGATACTAAAGCAGTGTGTGCCATCTCTAATTTGTTCTCACATGAAAAAACACAAAGTTGAAGCCATATGCTGCAAGTAATTGAATTTGCAAGTAGACTAATTACCTGATTGTTATTGCAGACGTGATACGTTGTAAATCTGTAATTAATGTCATATTAGAATGCAATCAAGTCAACTTAAGTTTCATTATCATAAAAAGTATGTGTTTTCTACACCAAACGTCATCGTATCGGAATGATATCCTTCCGGCCTTTGATTCGTAATCGGGAAAGGGATAGGCATCATGTGCGGCGGTGATTCTCTGTTACTGCCTTGTAGAGTGAATGTACTGCAAAAAGTATTATAGTTAATTATTTTGTAAGTGCAACTATAATCACAAACATGATTGATTGATGGATTGTGTAAGTGTAACTAGATGATCAATCATGTTAAATCTCAGACAAAATCATATCAGAAAAGAAAGTGTACTATGTAATTACTAGATTCTGCTTCGGAGTTGTACAAATAATAGTGTATATATTAGAAGAAAAGTATGGGCCTAGTTTGATTGATTTTGGCTCAGATTTCGTTTAATTTTGGTTTACTGAAACATTTGAGCATAGTTTGGATTGCATTTTGTGGTTTTTAAAAAGTTGAGATATAACAGAGTTTTAATATTAAAGTTTAAGGGGAAAAAATGGATGATCGAAGTATAGATGGAATGCGCCAAATCAATGTTACATATAAAAGTTAAAACCTAAGTTTTGTTAAACATGTGTTCAGACTTTAAACATAAGATAGAGACTTAGTAACAATATGTAGATATATCTTAAAATGCATTGAAACTGTCATCAAGATATATAGATAAATCCATTGATTTAAAATTAGTATTTCTGAAACTGGGTCAAAGTTGTATCAACCACTCTTCTTTTGTCTGATGTATTTACATAACATAAGTTTCTTTCTTATCTCAGTATAACATTTTGTTAATGATTAACAAATTACTATTCAACTGGAAAATAAATTTGAGATGCTTTCTTATAAGCTCTACAATATTAATGTCAGAGCTGCTGGCCTCATGTCCCAGGTCATTTACGCATTTACCTAATAAATATTGAGTTAATAGCAAATTATTCCCCTATGATATTCATAATGTTCAATTAATATTTTTGTAATTTGAAAAAAGAATATTTTACCTCAATCTCATAAAAATTTCACACTGCCTCCTTGATATTTTAATAAGTGGCACTTTAACCCCCTACACTGAAAATACTTCCCGGACTTTCTCCAGCAGTTAGAAATACCGTGAATTTGTCATAGCCAAGCACTAAGAAGGTTCACGCCATTGGATTTTTCAAAAAAGAAATTTGTTAGAATAGAAACTTTTGTTAAAAAAAAAATAATTACTACATATATTCAAGGCAAAAATGGTAACATTACTTTTGCTATCTGGCAAGTTTATTCTCTTATTTTGCGGACCATGAAATTTGCCCCATAAAATGTAATATCTTATTTGGTTGTCAGTAAAGTAAGGAAATGCAGTTCTTATTTTTCCATCTGTTGCTTTGACAGCATGAAAGAAAGTGATTATTTTCCTTCAAATTTCCTGCAAGAAAATTTTATATAGAAAAAATTTCTCACCTTTAGATTGAATATTCTTAAATCTCTCAATGCACTTTTGACAGAGATAAGAATTATTTATGTGCTTAAAAAAGGAAATTGAGTTGTTCGTTAACTAGCAAAGTCGCAATTGATGCTAATCTTGCAAGCTCAAATTTGCTTAGTGAAATTGGTACTTGATTTCTATTAATACAATCGCTTTTACTAGAGAAAAAAAAAACTAATTTCACAAACAGTATACATATATACTAATTCTAGAGAAAAGTGAAATCCTCTTTTATTCATTCATTCTGCCTCTGTTTTGTTGCTCTTGTACTCCAATTTTGATCTTTTTCAGCCTAATCAAAACATCTTTCATGTTGAGCCTCTCTTCAGGTGAATCATTTGTGCACTCTAGAGCTACTTCTATGATTTGTGTCAAGAACATCTCATGCTTGCCTCTAGTATTTTCTCTATCCATATTCAATAAATCAACATCTACTATCTTCGCAAGACCATTTGGTAATGATCCGAATACCCAACTCCTCAAAGTCAATTGCCCTTGAAACATCTCATCCGTGGGCTTCTTTCTCGTAAATGTTTCCATCAACAATATACCATAGCTATAAACATCCACCGAAGTTGATATTAATCATGTAGATCCATACTCTACAAACTCCATATAGGTGATTAGATGTACTTCAAAAATTGTAGCTCGAAATAAAATAACTCCATCTATGTAAAAACAAAAACAAAGAGAACAATTTTCACAGTAGAACGGTACTCTTACCTGGTGACATATATCCAATGGTGCCTAAAGTATTTGTCAGCTCCATTCTTCGATCATTTGTTAGAAGCTTAGCAATTCCGAAATCTCCTACACGAGCCACTATAACTTCATCCAAAAGTATATTGCTCGGCTTCAAATCACAATGAGCGATCGGTGATGAATAATCTTGATGTAGATACTCTATTGCTGATGCAACATCTATCATTATTCCTAATCTTTGAGCAAGGCTTAAGAAATAATTTGGAGAATAAAGCCATTGGTCAAGGTTTCCGTTATGCATATATTCCATAACCAATGCCTTAAAATCAAGATTCGAGCAACTAGTAATAACCTTAACGAGATTTCTATGACGTATGCTCCTCAATATTTGACACTTTATATCAAAACTTTTGAGTGCACCTTGCACATCCAAATTGAAGACCTTAACTGCAGAAGTACTCCCGTTAGAAACTATTCCTTTGTACACCGAACCAAGACTACCTCGCCCGATCAAATTTATTTCATCAAGGTTGTTTGTGGCATGAAGAAGTTCAAAATATGACACCCTCTCATGAACGAGAACAAGAGGCGAATTTGACGGTGGAGATAACTGTGGCTTTTTAGCGCGATATATTAGCAACAAGATTACAATAATGGATGCAAAGATTATAAAAGCCATTGGTGGCATTATATATCTTATGAATATGTTTTTTCTTGAAGATTTGAGCTTGCTCGGTTTACATGCACCGATTTTAAATCGAGAAGATCCACGCAAACCTTTGTTTCCTCTAAAGCAATCAATTGTGAAGTTTATAAAAGGCCCTCCATCCGGGATCTCTCCACTGAGATCATTGAACGAAACATTGAAATAACTAAGATATGTAAATACTCGAAACCTTTCAAATTATCAAAAAAATCAGGGATGTGACCTTGTAACTTGTTATCTGATAATGTTAGACTCTTTAGACTCTGAAGTTGGCTAAAAGTTGTTGGAATTTCTCCAAAAAACTGATTTTGAGATAGATCCAACACTGTCAAACCTTTCAAATTTCCCGTTTCATGAGGTAAAGGACAGTCAAAAAATTGTTAGAAAAGTTTATAATTTGGATGTACTCATTAGACCAAAGAGTCGATGGAATTTTGGAACTAAATGCATTATTAGCTAAATATAATTCTCGCAACGAAAGTAGGTTTCCTAAACAAGTAGGCAATTGTCTGGAGATTCTATTACCACTCAATTCTACTAGATACATGTTTCTCAAGTTGCAAAAACTGGTTGGGATTGAGCCTTGCAACTTGTTTCCATCTAAATCTAACCTCTGTAAATTTTCCAATTTTTCCCAATGTCGAGGGAATAATTCCAATCAACTCATTATCTCCAAGGGCCAACCTAATCAAGTTACTCAGGTTACCAATTTCACTGGGGATTGTGCCACTAATACTACAAGATGAAGCAAGGAAGCTCTCGAACGATGTAGATAAATTGCCCGAGCCTATTGATTTCGGAAGCAATCCGGTTATATAATTCTCTATGATCCATATAGACTTAAGATATGGGCAGTTTACCAATGAAGTAAGAAAATCTAGTTCAATTACAGATAGGTCATTTGTGAAGTGATTTCCTTCCACATTCAGTAATTCAAGATTATGTAAGTTCCCAAGAGTAATAGGTATGTGCCCACTTAAAGAGTTAGAAGAAATATCAACTACTTTGAGGTTGGAGAGATTTGAGATGGAAGTAGGAATCCTCCCACTAAATCGATTAGAGCCAAGATCAATCTCTTTCAGATTTGGAAGCCCCCTATTTATGGAAAATGGAAGCGTGCCAGAAAGCTCATTTACTGTAAGCGAAAGTATTTCCAATCTCGAGAGATTGAAAATAGATTGAGGAATTTCACCTTTTAGCTTATTCAAACCAAGACTCAAAATTATTTAACTGGATAAACGTCCTATTTCTTGAAGAATTTTTCCTTGGATTTTGTTTCCACTCAGATCCAGTTCCATCAAATTCAACAAATTGCCAACTGAGGGTGGAATACTACCAGTAAAACTATTACCATCCACATAAAACCGTTGAAGAGAAGATATGTTCCCAATTTCAGTTGGGATGCTCCCCGTGAGTAAGTTGTAGCTCAAACTTAGAGTTTGGAGCATTCGACACCGTGTTAGGCTGGAGGGAATCTCACCGTAAATTGGACCATTTTGAAGATCTAAAAATTGAAGATTTGCAGATTAGGTGCATATGAGATCTGGAATGTTGCTCGATATTTCATTGTCACCCAATCCAAGCATCACTAACGAAGAGATGTTGAAAATTGTGAAAGGTATTTTTCCTGTCAGAAATTATCATTAATTAAAATATTTCTTTATATTCTATATATTATATTATATATTACATTATTTATATTTATAGTATATACATATAAAAGTATGAGTTCACCAAAAATAATTTCTTGAATTTTTTGTGAAAACTAATATACCCTTACTAAAAAAATAAGAAAAATAAGAAAAAAATAAAACAGAAAAAAGAAGTCTAATTCATTATGAACACTTAAGTAAAAATAGAATTAAAACGGGAAAACTAAATGAAGATGTATAATTAAACCTGGACTCTTATTATATTTATTATCTACGTGAACTCCTAAAATTTAGAAATTATCACTTACATCAACTTTTACAATTCATTCTTCTTCTCTTATAACACATAATAATGAACAATAAAAAATTAAAATAAAATACTTATATTTTAAATAACTCCTATAATATATATGTAAAATTATTATAATTTAGCAACAACGTACTTTTACGTAAAAAAATATTATTTGTATCATTGGAAGATATAGTACAATATAAGTCATAAAAGTCCTCTCAAAATAACAAATTAAAATCAAATTCTCCTAGACATCATTCTGTACAAAAAGAAAAAAAGAAAAAACAAGGTAGTTCAAAGATAATCGCTTTTTATCAATCAAAGAACGAAAAATGCTTATAACTTAACTAAGTATGTAATTATTCTTTGGCTAGAGAAGCAAAATATAAGCAATATCCAAGAATATCAAGACAAGTATAACCTCAAACAATCAAGACATGCATAACATTAAATATAAATAATGGTAAAGTTGATGGACGGACGTGAGAAACTAGTAAAAAAAATGTTTGTGAAATCGGTAAAATAAATACGAAATTAATAAAATGTTGTGTTAAATTCGTGAAAAACGAATGAAATTGGTGTTACTTGGATTTTAATAGAGTTCTTTTCATGGAAAATGGGCAAAACTGGTTAGTAAAAATTGGTAAAATCGATAAAAGTTGATTAAAACATGTGAAAATGATAAATAAAAAATTGGGTGAAATTGGTTAACATTGGTAAAGTTGGTGAAACCGATTTAAAACAAAAAAATGTGAAATCGATAAATATATATGGAATCAAATAACTTTGGATGAAATTCGTGAAAATCGGATAAGACCGGTGAAATTGGTGGAAAAATGATAAAATTGTAGGTGAAATTAGTGAATCCGGGAATAAAAGTTAAATTCAGTGAAAATATGTGAAATCAATAAAATATGAGGTAAAATTGGTGAAAAAAACATGTAAATAAGTGGAGAAACGTGTGAAATAGGTGAAATGAATTGGTATACATAACATGGAGTCTTATTATGTTTATTTTCTATATAAACTACTAAATCTAGAAATTATCTCTTACACCGACTTTTATAATTTCATTGTTCTTCTCTTATAACACATAATAATGAACCATAAGAAATATAAAAAAAAAAAAAAACACTTCTATTTTATTTAACTCATAATATATATATATATATATATATATATATATATATATATATATATATATATATATATATATATATATATATATATATATATATATATATATATATAATTATCATGATTGAGCAACAATATACTTTTATGTAAAGAATATTGTTTGTATCATTGGAATATTTAGCACGATATAAGTCATAAAAGCCTTAAATAACAAATTAAAATCATATTCTCTTAAACATCATTATGTTATCCAAAAAAATTAGTATTTAAAAAATAATCCAATTTTATCTATCAAATAACAAAAAATCCTTATAACTTAACAAAGTATGTAACTTTTATTTGGCTAGAGAAGTAAAATATAAACAATATCCAAGAATATCAAGACATGCATAACATTGAATATAAATATTGGTAAAGTTGATGAAAAAAATGTGTGAAACCGATAAAAATAATGTTCTTGAAATCCATAAAATACATGTGAAATTCATGAAAAATGGATGGAAATTGATGATACTTGAGTTTTAAAGGAGTTCTTTTCATTAAAAATAGGCAAAATTGATTAATGAAAATTGTTGAAATCAATAAAAGTCGGTTAAAAAATTGTGATAATGATATAAAAAATTGGTTGAGATTGGTGAACACTTGTAAAGTTTGTGAAAAGAACCCGATAAACGATGAAATCTAATAACTTTGGATGAAACTCTTGAAAATAGGATAAGATCGGTGAAATTAGTGAAAAAATGATGAAATTGTTAAATATGAATGAAATCAGTGAATCGGGGAACAAAAGGTAAAGTCAGTGAAAACATGTGAAATCAATTAAATATGGTGAAAAAAACATGTAAATAAGTGGGAAACGTATGAAATAGGTGAAAAGTATTTAGGTATGTAAACAAAGTAGTTTAACCCGTGAAAAAATGGAAAAACAAAAGAGATGGATGAAAATGAAAAAAATAATAAAAGTTGGTTGAACTGTTATATAGCGGGTAAATCAAAGAAACAATATATTAAATAGATGCAAAATTAATGAAATTGATAAAAGACGGGTTAAACCAGTGAAAAAATAGATTAAGCTAATGAATTAAATAGGTGAAAAGGGATTACGTGTAAACAAATGAGTTTCAAATGACATTGTATTATTTCAAATTAAAATAAATAAATAGTGCTTTTTAAATGAAAACATGGAATGAACTAAATGATTTGTTATGATCTTATTTTAGATTTTTTTTTTTACAAGATCTTATGAACAAATCAATCATCAGTTTATATTTGATTACAATAATTTAAATTCATCCTTTTTATTATGAAATAATATTTTAATAATAATTAAATTGAATATTTGTCATTAAGTTGGTGCTATTTTGTGACATGATAAAATAAATTTTAATATAATTTACAAAATTTACTCATGAAATTAACTAGACACATGCACTCCTAAATTAAATATAAAATTACGAGTTCATCCGATAGAATTTCTTGCATTTTTTGTTTAGACTAGTATACCCCTACTTAAATCTTATTATGATACTTAATTTAAATGGCAATTAATAACATAACAATGTAAAGCGGTAAGAAAAGGTAAAACCAATAAAAAATAAATGATATCAGCTAAATATGGCATAAAAAAATAACTGATCAAATTGGTAGAAGAACAAGAGCAAAATAACTAGTTAATTCAACAAAAGAATAAGTAAAATCGACGAAAATTGTTTTAAAACATAGATAATGGGTTTTTAACTAAAAAATGGGATAAGGTCGCGGCTGCCATGGACAGCCTACGCGCGAATTTATGGTCACGTGTGTTGGCCACGTGGCAGTTCTCGATTGGTCACTTATTGGCTGATTTTTTGTTGGACTTTAACTCTGCCTATTTTGATAAATCTGAAAATCTTGGAGATTTGGTTGTTATGGAATCTTGGTGAATCTTGGATTGATCTGAGAGATCTAATTAAACAAGGAAACTTAGAGTTTCATTTGTGATAAGACATTTAATTAGAATTAATGTCTTCTAGAAAGTTACCAAGATTAAAGATCTTTGAGATCTTATGAAACAAGTAAACTTAGAGTTTCAATTGTGAGAAGAGATTTTATTAAAATCTTTTAGTAAGTCACCAAGATTAAAGATCTTAGAGATCTTATTAAATTATGAAACTTGGAGTTTTGGATAAGGTATAAATCTTGGAAGATTTGGACACTACCTTAGTTAACTAATCTAATCAAAATAAGATTATCTTGAGAATCTTGGAGATTTGTAAAATTGGGAAACTTAGAGTTTTGGATAAGATAGTAATCTTGAAAGATTTGTAACTATCTTAATTAACCAACCTTATCAAGATAAGAGTTGTAGATTACTTAGAACTCAAGTAAGAGTTAATTAATCTTAGAGGTTAATTGTTAATTCAAAAATTAATTAACTTAGATAATTTTTGAGAATTAAAATTAAAGGAGCCGGTAAATTTACATTTAAGCCCTTATGTGAATTTATGCATGTTCTTGAGTGAATATGTGGATTGGTCGATTTTGCCCTCAAGCCCTGTGTAGGTTTTAGTTTATTTTCTTTATGGGTTGTAATTAAATGGTCCTGATTGGTGCCCTTGCTTGCGCAAATAAATGTAATAGAATAGGACCATTTAAATATGTAAGCTAGGCTTAGAATAGGCTTGGAGTCGAGAAGACCTCATGAAGACTTGAAGATCCACATGGAGGCCCATTACCTTGGAGGACGTGGAGGCCCAATCAAGCTAGATATTACAAGAAGGCCCATGATGTATGAGTTTAAAAATTGTAATAGTTAGGACATTTAATTTCCACCCTAGACTGACCAATTGATTCATCACATGGCTCGTGATGAATCGCATAGGATTGTCAATCGATCAATCATATCCTGCTAGGTGATGTATGTTTACTAATATTCTTTGATGTATGTCTTGCATGCTTAGAATAGATCACGTAAACAAGATAAAAGCATAATCTGATGAGACCTCGCACAAGAAAACTTAAAACCTCCAATTGAACTTAAAATTCAATTAGAATATTAAATCGAACTTAAGGGCGCATATGAATAGTCTCTATGGTCCGAGCCTATCCAATTACTAGGTCTTAGGCATATTGTACAAATATATCTCGATGTCTCACGAGTCGTGGGTCGAGCTATAGGAAGATGATATGTCTATTGCCTCGATGCACAAGCAAGTGCCAAGGGAGGGGATAGCAAGGTTTTAGGCACTATCTCACGAGTCGTGGGGTGTCTAGGATTGAACTATTTCTTTCCACGAGTATTGGACATGATTTAATGCTAGTAAGTATGGATGTCTCACGAGTCGCGGGTCCATATCGAAAAACGAGGCTAAATGAACTTAAGGGTTAGCTGCGATGGTTAACCGTCGACGTATTCGATCACCAAGTGAATCAAATAGTATGGCCAACGAGTCGTGGGTACTAGGAGATTGCATTTGGGCCTTAAGCCCGCTAGGATATTTTAAATTCCCGACACTTATGTGGGGGCATAAGATTTTGATTAAAATAGTGGGCGTAATTGACAAATGAAAACCATGTTTGTAAATTATGCATTGATATTAATATGTCGCGTATTAATCGTCATGTTTATGATAGTTTTTCATATGTAATGTATCCTTGAATATTTACCATCATACTTGAATCAAATAAATTGACTGAACCCAAATGAATTTTGAATGACTTTAGAACTTGAGAAATTATTCTCGAGTCCAAGCAAGGACTGATTTCCTTATAAAGATTTCATTGTTTTTTCCTTTCGAAGTTACACTTCGACTGGAATGGTGATAGGTTTCACCAAGCTGCCTTTTTTTAAGTTACTCTTCAAATAAGAAAGGTGATAAATTTCACCAGAGGGTTGAGGATGGTTCTCAAGCCCATATTTTCTTGAAGGCAAACATGAAATTCTCCCATAAATGGGAAGTAACATCTCGTAGAAAAGATCAAAAGACTTACGAGATGGAAGAAGAGGAATGAATCCTCTCTGAAGGGAAATAACCTTAGAGGTTTTTCTGTAAGGATGATAAGTTGTAAAGTCAATCAAAAAGGTTCTTCCATAGATCGAGATCAAGGAAAAGGAATTGAGCCTACCCGTCCCGTAAGGGATGATTAAATTTTATTGAACTTAACCTTATTGTCAAGTAATGCATAAGGGTGTTGGACGCCCGATGAAGTACTCATTGATGCATTGAATGCATCTAAAGCCATAAATTATTTAGATCATTAGAATTTGATTATACCATCCCTTGTCTTAAGGGATGCGATAGTTCCATAATGGTTGCAACTCAATGCGCAATAAGATTTATACGCAAAAGGTTTACATAAGCAAATGAGTATGATTACTCATATAATGACTAAATATATTATGCATAGTCAATAAAATATAAATAATCAAGATTCCACACACTTGAGTCGTTGTAAAAATCGAAAGGCGATACACGAGCACTAAAACATATTTCCGAATTAAATATTCAAAGAATGAGCTCGACTAGGTCGAGCTTGACTGGGATGCTATACATAGTAACCGACTTTCGAATCTTGCTTAACGGAAATTAAATTTAGTAGTTGGTTGCTAGGCAACCAAAAGGCATAAACAATTGTAATGGATTTAATCCATTTAAAAGTGTGTAGAAACACTAAAGCATTAGTGGGAGATAAGGTGTCTCTAGTACCCTCATGGGTAAAAGTACGTTGTGATGTACAAGACCAAATTACTTTTGGAATAAAAGAAGAGAGCCCAATCAATGAAACCATGTAAGAGATTTGGATCGATTCAAAATCAAACATGCATTGGTAGTACGCCATTGATTATTTAATAGAGAATTAGATTCTCGAAATGTAAGACCCACTCGAAACGTTGTTTGTTGTCAAGCATTCTGGACATGTAAATGTCCATTAAGAAATCTTACATGAAATTCCTTATTCAAACAAATAAAACTTGATCAAGAAAATCTAAGATACTCAGCTACGTATCTCTGAAGCCAGTTCCAAAACATATCACGTGATATGAGTTTTGGTATTGTACCTTCATATGCATTCATGCGTATATAGGGTCTCCCGCTTATGTGAATAAGATAGTGGGAGATAAGTTGGACGTAAAGTCCATCTTATGCACATTCGTGGGGTATCCAGAAAACTCAATAGGATACGAGTTCTACGATCCTACAAGACAAACTACATTTGTCTCGAGGAACGCTCACTTCTTAGAGAAGGAATTCTTGGTGGACAAGAAGGAAAACAACGTAGAACTGGATGAGGTCACAGAAGCTGAAAAGGCCGAAGAGGTCGAACAAGCTGACCCGTCGCCACAGGCAGTGGGAGAACAAGAGCATGAAAGTGCACAAGAGAGTACACCGATACTTCGTAGGTCAGAAAGAAAACGTAGAGAACCCGATCGAGAGGTACTACGGTCTGCTGCATGAGACTGGACAGTCTCTAACTGACCCAAGGACTTACGAAGAGGCTATGCTAGACATAGACTCGGGAAAGTGGCGCGAAGCCATGGAATCCGAATTGGACTCCATGCACTCAAACAAGGTCTGGGCCTTGGTAGATCCACCAGTGGGAGTAGCTTCCGTGGGTTGCAAGTGGATCTATAAGCGAAAGCTTGGAGTGAACGGAGAGGTAATAACCTACAAGGCGCGACTAGTAGCAAAATGATACACTCAAAGACCAGGTATCGACTTTGAGGAGACCTTCTCGCCCGTCGCAATGCCTAAATCCATTCGAATCTTGCTGGCCATAGCTGCGTGGTATAACTACGAGATATGGCAGATGGATGTAAATACTGCCTTTCTCAATGGGGACATTGATAAGGAGATCTACATGGAGCAACCAAAAGGATATGCATCCAAAGGAGATGAACACAAGGTGTGCAAACTCCAGAGGTCCATTTATGGACTGAAGCAAGCTTCCCGAAGTTAGAACATCCGTTTCGATGAAAAAATCCAAACTTTTGGATTCATCAAAAACGTGTTCAAACCGCGTGTACAAGAAGATTAGTGGGAGTACAGTTGAATTTTTGGTGCTTTATGTTGATGACGTTCTTCTCATTGGGAACAATGTGAAAGTGTTTTCCGAAACTAAAGCATGGTTATCTACACAATTCTCAATGAAGGATTTGGAAGAAGCATCCTTTGTACTAGGTACAAGGATCTACTGAGATAGATCAAAAGGACTGCTGGGCCTCTCCCAATCCTAGTACATAGATAAAATCTTGAAAAGATTTAGCATGGAAGAATCCAAGAGAGGATAGCTTCCTGTGAGACATGGAATCGCACTCTCTAATTCTATGGCCCTGAAGACGTGTTGGTCCCAAGTGGTCAGAAGAGGTTTAGAGGGGGGGGTGAATAAACCTCTTTAAAATTTTCTTTCAATTTTAACTTTAAAACTTTTCTTCAACTGAACAGACTAAGCTGATCAGATTAGTAAGTTACAACTCTGTTCGCGAACAAATCTTTGAACAGATTTGTTGACCACTCGTCTGATGGTTACTTAGCTGATTTGTTAAAATCAGTTTTAATACTTAGAGTACTTGCAGCGGATTTTCAAAGTGTTTTTCACAAGTATTCTTAGCAGTTTGAAAAATGTTTCCCCAGTTTTGTAAACTCCTTTTTAACTTCTTTTCAAACAGTTAACTTAGTGTGTTTTATGCAATCAGTAAATATGCAGTTTTAAAACAATGTAAAAACACAATCAATTTTTATAGTGGTTATATGGATTTGAATATCCTTTAGTCCACTCTTCCAAGTCACTTAGATCTTGGGTTATACTATAATCACAAAGTTTACAGTATACTCTGCTTGCGTCGAACAACAAATGAAACGACCACAAGTTCGCAATAGGAAATCACACAGAAGACCTATCCTCTGAAGTTTGATCACTCACAAAGATGGATCACAACTCCGCACAACACTCTTGTTTACAAAATCACTCAGAAGATGTAATTTTTCTTGATTCTTCAACTCTGCTTTCGTCAACAAATGACTCAGCTGATGAGTGAGCTGTTCTTGAGACTTAGGAGAATTCTGCTTCGAAAATTTCTCTCAGAAAGTGTGTTGCTTCATTCTTCTTCGTCTCTCTCAGCTATTTATACTTGAGGATTGAAAAGTGTCCGTTGAAGAGAGACAAGATTCAAATTCCTCGAGTACTGGTCCTTAAAATCCGCGAACGGCTCTTTTGCAGTCTGTCCGTACTGAACAGTACTATTCTGCAGGCAGCATTAAATGCAGCATTAAATGCACTCTTCTGATGCGAAGCATTTCTTCAATCATTTGTCTTTAATAACCTTGTACTTCAGCATTTATTACTCCAAAGGGCATTTATTACCGTTGGGAACACTTCTTGATCTTCTTCACTTGGCTGTTGAAAGTATACGTCTGATGGTGAACTCGGCTGATCTCAAACTTGAACAAATCTGATTTGAGTCGGCTGATCTTCACTAATCTGATAACTTTACTTCAGCAGATCAGAAGTCTTGGACCTTGAAACTTTGACTCTTCTGATTGTCTTCATTGCTTAGTCAAAATTCCTTGATAAGTTTATCAGCTAAGTTACTCCATACTTAGCCAATTTCTGAAGTTTTGGAATGCATCAAAACCTCCCTTATCAAACTTTCTTTAGTGCCTTCATCTTCATCTTCATCCAACAATTTCCCCCTTTTTGATGATGACAAAACTTCAGCTAAGTACCTGTTGAATACCTAAACTAAAGATTGTAATCCTCAAAATTTTCTGAGATAGAAAAAGTTTATTGGATTGAATTTGGACATTTTATTGATGTTTAAAGTGAATTACATGTGCAAATTCATCAGATGAGATTTCTGAAAAAGTAAACTGATTACAATTGATTTTTCAATTTCTAACTATCAGCTTCTTCATCAGATTCGAGCACTTCTTCATATTCATAAGATGATTCTTCATCATCTTCTTCTTCATCAGCTGCTTCTTCCAAGGTTGCTTTGGCAGCTTCCATCTTCTCCTTAAGTTCTTGTTCTTGAAGCCCTTTCAAAGCTTCCATGGCCTTTCTGGCAGATTCAGTGTTCTTGTACTTGGTATTTTCTTGTTCAGTCTCCTCTTCTTCTTCTACCTTTCCAAGTTCTTTAGTCTTGTCAGCTGTTTCTTCAGTTTCCTTGGCTTTAATGGTTGCAGCAGCAGTTTCTTCCTTAGTTGTTTCTTCAGCAGCAGGCTCCTTTGCTGGTTTTTCAACAACAGTCTCTTTAGCTGGTTCTTCAGCAGCAGATTCCATGGCTGATTCTTCAGCAGCAGTTTCCTTAGCTGGTTCTTCCCTTTTATCTTCCCCCTTTTTGTCATCATCAAGTCTGATGACTCTAGAAGGTTCAACAGCAGGGTTGAGAGCAAGTGGTCAGAAGAGGTTTAGAGGGGGGGGGGGGTGAATAAACCTCTTTAAAATTTTCTTTCAATTTTAACTTTAAAACTTTTCTTCAACTGAACAGACTAAGCTGATCAGATTAGTAAGTTACAACTCTGTTCGCGAACAAATCTTTGAACAGATTTGTTGACCACTCGTCTGATGGTTACTTAGCTGATTTGTTAAAATCAGTTTTAATACTTAGAGTACTTGCAGCGGATTTTCAAAGTGTTTTTCACAAGTATTCTTAGCAGTTTGAAAAATGTTTCCCCAGTTTTGTAAACTCCTTTTTAACTTCTTTTCAAACAGTTAACTTAGTGTGTTTTATGCAATCAGTAAATATGCAGTTTTAAAACAATGTAAAAACACAATCAATTTTTATAGTGGTTATATGGATTTGAATATCCTTTAGTCCACTCTTCCAAGTCACTTAGATCTTGGGTTATACTATAATCACAAAGTTTACAGTATACTCTGCTTGCGTCGAACAACAAATGAAACGACCACAAGTTCGCAATAGGAAATCACACAGAAGACCTATCCTCTGAAGTTTGATCACTCACAAAGATGGATCACAACTCCGCACAACACTCTTGTTTACAAAATCACTCAGAAGATGTAATTTTTCTTGATTCTTCAACTCTGCTTTCGTCAACAAATGACTCAGCTGATGAGTGAGCTGTTCTTGAGACTTAGGAGAATTCTGCTTCGAAAATTTCTCTCAAAAAGTGTGTTGCTTCATTCTTCTTCGTCTCTCTCAGCTATTTATACTTGAGGATTGAAAAGTGTCCGTTGAAGAGAGACAAGATTCAAATTCCTCGAGTACTGGTCCTTAAAATCCGCGAACGGCTCTTTTGCAGTCTGTCCGTACTGAACAGTACTATTCTGCAGGCAGCATTAAATGCAGCATTAAATGCACTCTTCTGATGCGAAGCATTTCTTCAATCATTTGTCTTTAATAACCTTGTACTTCAGCATTTATTACTCCAAAGGGCATTTATTACCGTTGGGAACACTTCTTGATCTTCTTCACTTGGCTGTTGAAAGTATACGTCTGATGGTGAACTCGGCTGATCTCAAACTTGAACAAATCTGATTTGAGTCGGCTGATCTTCACTAATCTGATAACTTTACTTCAGCAGATCAGAAGTCTTGGACCTTGAAACTTTGACTCTTCTGATTGTCTTCATTGCTTAGTCAAAATTCCTTGATAAGTTTATCAGCTAAGTTACTCCATACTTAGCCAATTTCTGAAGTTTTGGAATGCATCAAAACCTCCCTTATCAAACTTTCTTTAGTGCCTTCATCTTCATCTTCATCCAACAATTTCCCCCTTTTTGATGATGACAAAACTTCAGCTAAGTACCTGTTGAATACCTAAACTAAAGATTGTAATCCTCAAAATTTTCTGAGATAGAAAAAGTTTATTGGATTGAATTTGGACATTTTATTGATGTTTAAAGTGAATTACATGTGCAAATTCATCAGATGAGATTTCTGAAAAAGTAAACTGATTACAATTGATTTTTCAATTTCTAACTATCAGCTTCTTCATCAGATTCGAGCACTTCTTCATATTCATAAGATGATTCTTCATCATCTTCTTCTTCATTAGCTGCTTCTTCCAAGGTTGCTTTGGCAGCTTCCATCTTCTCCTTAAGTTCTTGTTCTTGAAGCGCTTTCAAAGCTTCCATGGCCTTTCTGGCAGATTCAGTGTTCTTGTACTTGGTATTTTCTTGTTCAGTCTCCTCTTCTTCTTCTACCTTTCCAAGTTCTTTAGTCTTGTCAGCTGTTTCTTCAGTTTCCTTGGCTTTAATGGTTGCAGCAGCAGTTTCTTCCTTAGTTGTTTCTTCAGCAGCAGGCTCCTTTGCTGGTTTTTCAACAACAGTCTCTTTAGCTGGTTCTTCAGCAGCAGATTCCATGGCTGATTCTTCAGCAGCAGTTTCCTTAGCTGGTTCTTCCCTTTTATCTTCCCCCTTTTTGTCATCATCAAGTCTGATGACTCTAGAAGGTTCAACAGCAGGGTTGAGAGCAACTGTTGGAATCTTTGCTTCAGCGCACAAAGCCTTGAGATTCTGATTGACAACATCGTGACTAGCTGTAAGATTTTGAATATCAGTGCTGATGATGTCAGTCTTGTCATTGAAGTAGTCAATATTCAGGTTGACAGTTGCAATTTCATCTTGTACAGATTGTACAACATTTCCCACTTCATTCAGCAACCCTAGATTGACTTCCTTTTCTTCTTCGCTGACTTTGATGAAGGTTGCAGTCAGATCAGCGATCTTGTGTTCAGCTCTTTGAAGTGCAGCATGAAGATGATTAACATCGATCTTCACATCCTCCACATTTCTGTTCATTTCAGTCAAGCTTTTCACTAACTGCAAGGAGTGATCCTCAGGAATAGGAATACTTGTGATTTCAGTCTTGATGATCTTTTCTGTAGACTGTTGCACAGATTCCAGCTGAAGTCTATTTGATTCTGTTAATTCTTCCTTAAGTTCTGTCTTCAGCTCCTCCTTAACCTTCAATAACTGCTTTTGATGCTTCTCTTCCAGTTCCCTTAAAGAATCTTCCATCAACATCTGGAAAGCTTCCATCAGTGATGAGTGTTCATCACCTGATGAAGCAGAAGCAGCAGCTTCATCTTTTTCTTCATGTTCCTGGTGGACAGGAACTTCTTCCATCTTCACATCCTGATGATCTGCAGAATCCTCAGCTTTCCACTCAATGGCTAAGGGTTCATCAGCAATCTTCTCAGCAGACTTGTCAGTGGCCTGTTCAGCAGACTTGTCTTCATGCTGGTCAGCAGACTTAACAGTAGTCTGATCAGCAGACTTGTCTTCAACAGCTTGATCAGCAGGCTTGACTTCAGGCTTGTCCGCAGCTTTATGTTCATCAGTGACGTCGTCGTAGAACAGATTAGTGATGGTTCCATCTTCATTAAAGCAAGTTGTCTGTCTAATCTGTCTAACAATAATCCAAGGATTTACAAATGCATTGTTTCCCTTAGGGATTTCATAGTACGGTTGTACTTCCTTGCCAAAGATGATTTGCTGGATACTTGGCAGTAGAGGCAAATCACTTGATGTACCTTGCTGATAACTAGACTTTGTGGCCCATCTCTTCAGGGCAGTCATAACAGCAAACTTAATTGCTCTTTCTTCAGCATCTTCAGACTTTTTCTTCTTATCAGTCAAGGTGCTTTTAATCTTTTTGGCCTCCTCCAGTGCAAAGCCTTTTGCATAACCATGCATGATGTTTCTTACATGGCTGGGATCCAGGGCCTTTTGAATGGAGTTTGTTTTCAGCCAAGTCAGAACCCAACGTTCTTCCTCAACCAACTCCT
>CM064878.1:32801878-32905611 GCA_003313485.2 Penstemon barbatus | reverse complement strand
GGAGGAGCTAAATCAATTTGAAAGGAATGAAGTCTGGTACTTAGTTCCTAGACCAAGTCATCAAAGAGTCATTGGCACTAAGTGGGTATTCAGGAATAAAATGAATGAAGATGGTGAAGTCACCAGAAACAAAGCAAGACTAGTGGCCAAAGGTTACTGCCAAGAAGAAGGCATTGACTTTGATGAAACTTTTGCACCTGTAGCAAGACTAGAGGCAATCAGACTCTTTCTTGCCTACGCTGCTCACAAGAATTTCACAGTCTATCAGATGGATGTGAAATCAGCTTTTCTCAATGGAGAATTGCAAGAAGAAGTTTATGTTGAACAACCTCCTGGATTTGAAGTTTATCAAGAAGAGGACAAAGTATATCGTCTGAAGAAAGCTCTTTATGGACTGAAACAGGCTCCAAGAGCATGGTATGATACTTTATCTGACTTTCTTTTAATTAAAGGATTTCGCAAAGGTAAAGTTGACAAGACCTTGTTCACTATTGAATGGGAAGAACATATTTTGCTTGTGCAAATTTATGTGGACGATATTATTTTTGGTTCAACTAATCAACAGATGTGTGATAAGTTCTCAAAGCTGATGCAGAACAAGTTTGAAATGAGCATGATGGGAGAACTTAACTATTTTCTTGGTTTGCAAGTTAGACAGTTGCCTGATGGAATTTTCATCAGCCAAGCAAAATACACAAAGGATCTGTTCAAGAAATTTGGTATGGAAACTAGCTCTACTGCTACAATTCCAATGTCTACAAGTCTTCGTTTGGATAAAGATGAAGATGGCAAATCAGTAGACATAACCAAATACAGAGGCATTATTGGGTCACTGTTATATCTAACAGCCAGCAGACCTGATATCATGTACTCTGTTGGGGTCTGTGCAAGATTCCAATCAAACCCCAAAGAATCTCATCTCTTAGCTGCCAAGAGGATATTGAAATATATTAAGGGCACTCAAGAATTGGGATTGTGGTACCCTAGAGAGTCTGGATTTGAGCTTATTGGATATTCAGATTCTGACCTTGCAGGCTGCAAGATTGACAGAAAAAGCACAACAGGTGCCTGTCAGTTCTTAGGTAGTCGTCTGATCTCATGGATGAGTAAGAAACAGACTTCAGTTTCTATATCTACTGCTGAAGCTGAGTATATAGCTGCTGGAGCTTGCTGTGCACAAATCTTATGGTTGAAACATCAACTAGAAGACTACAATATCAAAATCAGTGGAATACCAATCTACTGTGACAATACAAGTGCAATCAGTCTCACTCAGAATACTACAAGTCATTCAAGGACTAAACATATTGAGATCAAACATCATTTTATTAGAGATCATGTGGAGAAAGGAAATGTCATGATAGAATATGTGTTTACTGAAAATCAGATTGCTGACATCTTCACAAAACCTCTAAGTGAGACAAGGTTTTCAACTCTAAGAGCTGAACTGGGATTATTAAAATTAGATGCATAAGCTGAGGGGGAACTCATCAGAAGACTAGAGTTCAACAGCTTACTCATCTTTTTATCTTCAAGGATTAACTTTCAACAGACTAGTTAACTTATGAATTCTTAAACTCAGGGGGAACGTGTAAGACTAGCGGTACTTCTGAATTAAAGATGAAATTTGTTAATGACAGTTAGTTGAAGTTATGTTTTCAACAGAAGACTCAACTATCGAAGATCAAGACTATTTTATCTAGCTGGATTGACAAACAGCTGAGGAAGGTTATCAGCTATTGGCATTCTCTGATAACAGCATTGTCATCAGGACAGTAGTCCATCAGATAAGTGTTTATTATACTCATCTGATTACTTAAATAAAAGCGAGCTACTTAAAACGTTTTATTCAAAACACGCTTTTATAAATAAATGTCGGGCGGTACATATTCCCGCTCTTCATTAAAATATCTTTTGAATTTGAAAGGTCGTAACAGAAGCCACACGATCATCACTGACAGAAAAACGAATCTAACGGTTGGCGGATATCACGGAAACCGACATACCCCAACTCTATAAATTCTCATCTGATCAGTCGAGTCTTCTTTACGCACCCTAAATTTCAAAAGTACTTGTGAGAATTTTTGAGCAATTTTCTGCAAAAACTCTCTTCGTTTTCTTTCTAACTCCTACAGATCTGAAATGGCTGCTGAAGGGATGTATCTCGTGTATGGTTCCTACTACCAATCCGGTACGGATCTGATGAAAGAACTGCTGAAAAGTTCAAAGCTGCTTCGCTGGTGAACTTCATGGAATACCACGAAGGAGTTATCTGGACTGACCAAGTGATGGAGTACTACAACACGGCGAAAGCTGACTACAACTCACTGGAGATTAAGGCTACAGTGGGAGACAAATCTATCACCATCACCCTGCTGTTCTTCATGAGACGTTTGGGCTTCCTAACCATGGAAGACATGACGTCACTATACTGACAGAGGACAAGCACCAACAGTTCTGGGCGATCTGCGCCAAAGAGGGAGAAGTGTTTTCTGGAAACATAAGGAAGAAGCAACTGAGGGATGAATATCAGCGGATGGCTGATATGGTATCAAAACTGATTGAAAATTGCACTTTTTCTCTGGATGCTGTTACGATGAAAAGATTCAGCATCATGGCTGCCATTTACTATGGAATGGAAGTCAACTGGTCCATCATAGTATGGTACATCTTAGCTGATTTCCTGGATGACAAGAAGGAAAGGGTCCTCACACCAACCACAGGATTACGATCAGTTATCTGCTATCCAAACTGGGTTGTACTATGACGAATGGCAAGGAGATTCACAAGTCTAAGGCCATGAACAAATACCTGCCAGTTCTGAAGAGGAAGGCTGATGAGCCTGAGGAAGCTGATGATGAGGGACAGAAGGAAGTCCCTGCCAAAAGACAAAGAAGATTAGTCAAAACAGCTAGCCTGGCTGTTGAGACTAAAAAGAAGAAGGCTGCTGATGCGCCTAAAAAGAAAGAAGCAAAGCAGATGGAGAAAGTGACTTCTGCTACTGAAGCCACTAAGATCATTGAAACATAATTGCTGATGTAAGGACTGGATCCCCTGCATCACCATCAAGAACTCCATCAGCAGAGAAGCCTGCTGAAAGTGTCTCTAAAAGAACAAGAGCCAACAAAGATACAGCTGCTTCAAACTATCGTGAAGGAAGAACCAAGAAGTCTGCAAGGAAGCAGATGTCCTTCATAGAGAAAGAGACTGAGTTGGTGGACTTGGTGAGATCAAGTCCAGAATCTGCTGAAAGACCAGTTGAAGCTGTTGAAGCTTCTACTGCTGACAAAGCTGATGAGCAACAGATTACTCAATCTGCACCAACTGCTGAGGCTGCTCAACCTCAAGAAGATCCAGATGTTCAAATCATACATCCTATAGCTGCTGATCCCATATCATCTGTTGGACCAGCCCCTGCTGATAAAGGCAAAAGAAAATTTGTGCTAAGGAAAAAGAAAGTTTCCAAAGCTGACAAGAAAGCAAGGGAGGAGGCTGAACAGAGGAAACAGGATGAATGGAAGAAAAGAAAGCACTAGCTAAGTAAGGCTCAAGCTGAAAAGGATGAGGCCAGGAGAAGAATGTCTGAAGCAGAGAGAAAAGCTGCTGAGATGCTGAACTGGCTATGGTGATTGAAAAG
Source organism: Penstemon barbatus (assembly GCA_003313485.2). Taxonomy (NCBI): domain Eukaryota; kingdom Viridiplantae; phylum Streptophyta; class Magnoliopsida; order Lamiales; family Plantaginaceae; genus Penstemon; species Penstemon barbatus. The sequence goes on along the minus strand of CM064878.1, from coordinate 32,901,974 downwards.
AGCAAGACTGATGCCTATGGACCTGTCCATGGAGGTGGCATCAAGATTGGAGAAGGCAAGAATGAAGAAGACAAGAAAAAGATCTTACTGCCTGCCCCCAAAGTCAAGTCCAAGGATAAATTTGAAGTCAGAAAAGCCTTTGAGATAGTATATGCTGATAAGGAGCTTTTCAAGAAGTTTGAGAAGTCCTTAGCTTACTATGATCAAAAGCTAATGCTAAGGACTCTGTTCAACCAGGAGAAACCAAGATACATCAGTTGGAGAGACAACAGGTTGAATAAGTCAATAGCAGAACTTCAAAGCATGAAGGAGTTGGTTGATGAAGAACGTTGGGTTCTGACTTGGCTGAAGACAAACTCCATTCAAAAGGCCCTAGATCCCAGCTATGTAAGAGATGTGATGCATAGTTATGCAAAAGGCTTTGCATTGGAGGAGGCCAAGAAAATTAAAAGCACCCTGCCTGATAAAAGAAAAAGTCTGAAGATGCTGAAGAAAGAGCAATTAAGTTTGCTGTTATGGCTGCCCTGAAGAGATGGGCTAAAAAGTCAAAGTATCAGCAAGGCTGTTCAAGTGACTTGCCACTGCTGCCAAGTATTCAGCAAATCATTTTCGGCAAGGAAGTGCAACCATTCTATGAAGTGCCAAAGGGGAATAATGCTTTTGTTAACCCCTGGATCATTGTGAGGCAAATCAGACAAACTACTTGCTTCAATGATGATGGCACCATCACAAACTTGGTCTATGATGATGTTACTGATGAACCTAAAACTGCGGACAAGCCTGAAGTCAAGTCTGCTGATCAGATTGAAGACAAGCCTGCTGATCAACCTGAAAGCCTGCTGATCAAACCTGCTGATCAACCTGCTGATCAACCTGCTGACAAGCCTGCTGATCAAAATGCTGATAAGTCTACTGATCAGACTGAAGACAAGTCTGCTGAAAAGGTTGCTGATGAACCCTTAGCCATTGAGTGGAAAGCTAAGGATTCTGAAGATCATCAAGACGACAAGATGGAAGATATTCCTGTCCACCAGGAAGTTGAAGAAAGGGATGAAGCTGCTGCTTCTGCTTCATCAGCTGATAAACATTCATCACTGATGGAAGCAATCCAGATGCTGATGGAAAATCAACTAAAGGAACTGGAAGAGAAGCATCAACAGCAGCTGTTGAAGGTTAAAGAGGAGCTGAAGACAGAGCTTAAGGAAGAATTGACAGAATCAAATAAGCTTCAGCTGGAAACTGTGCAACAGTCTACAGAAAAGATCATCAAGACTGAAATCACAAGTATTCCCATTCCTCAAGATCATTCCTTGCAGTTAGTGAACAGCTTAACTGAAATGAACAGAAATGTGGAGGATGTGAAGATCGATGTTAATCATCTTCATGCTGCACTTACAAGAGCTGAACACAAGATCGCTGATCTGACTGCAACCTTCATTAAAGTCAGTGAAGAAGAGAAGGAGTCAATTTAGGATTGTTGCATGAAGTAGGAAGTGTTGTACAGGCTGTTCAAGACGAAATTGCAACTGTAAACCTGAATATTGACTACTTCAATGACAAGACTGACATCATCAGCACTGATATTCATAATCTTACAGCTAGTCACGATGTTGTCAATCAGAATCTCAAGGCTTTGTGTGCTGGAGTGAAGATTCCAACAGTTGCGCTCAACCCTGCTGTTGCACCTTCTGATGTCATCAAAACTGATGATGACAAAAAGGGGGAAGATAAAAGGGAAGAAACAGCTAAGGAACCTGCTGAAGAAACAGCTAAGGAACCTGCTGCTGAAGAAACAGCTAAGGAACCTGCTGCTGAAGAAACAGCTAAGGAACCTGCTGCTGAAGAAACAACTAAGGAAACTGCTGAAGCAACTATTGAAGCCAAGGAAACTGAAGACACTGCTGACAAGACTGAAGAAAATCTTGGAAAGGTAGAAGAAGAAGAAAAGATTGAAAAAGAAACTACCAAGTACAAGGAGACTGAATCTGCCAAGAAAGCAATGGAGCTGATCAGAGAACAGCAACTCAAAGAAAAATGGAAGCTGCCAAAGCAATCTTGGAAGAAGAAGCTGATGAAGACGAAGATGACGAAGAGTCATCTTATGAGTATATAGAAGAGCTTGAAGGATCAGATGAAGAAGCTGATAGTTAGAAATTTTAAATTCATTGTAAACAGTTTACTTCTATCTATTCTTCAGAAATCTCATCTGATGAACTTGTACCTTGTAACTCTTTTTCAATATTAATGAAAAGTCAAGTTCAATCCAATAAACTTTTTCTATCTCAGAAAATTTTGAGGATTACATTCTTTAGCTTAGGTATTTAACAGGTACTTAGCTGAAGTTTTGTCATCATCAAAAAGGGGGAAATTGTTGGATAAGGATGAAGATGAAGGCTCTGAAGACAATTTGTAAAGGGAGGTTTTGAAGGATTCCAAAACTTCAAGATTGGCTAAGTATGGAGTAACTTAGCTGATGATCCCTTAGAAGAAATTTTGACTAAGTAAAGAAGACATCAGAAGAGTCAAAGTTTCAAGGTCCAAGACTTCTGATCTGCTGAAGTAAAGTTATCAGACTGATGAAGATCAGCCGACTCAAATCAGATTTGTTCAAGTTTGAGATCAGCCGAGTTCGCCATCAGACGTACTTTCGTCAGCCAAGTAAAGAAGATCATGAAGTGTTCCCAACGGTAATAAATGCCCCTTGGAGTAATAAATGCTGAAGTACAAGGTTATTAAAGACAAATGATTGAAGAAATGCTTCGCATCAGCTGGGTGCATTTAATGCTGCCTGCAGAATAGTACTGTTCATAGTACGGACAGACTGCAAAAGAGCCGTTCGCGGATTTTAAGGACCAGTACTCGAGGAATTTGAATTTTGTCTCTCTTCAACGGACATTTTTCTATCCTCAAGTATAAATAGCTGAAAGAGACGAAGAAGAAGAAGCAACACACTTTCTGAGAGAAATTTCCGAAGCAAAATTCTTTAAGTCTCAAGAACAGCTCACTCATCAGCTGAGTCATTTGTTGACGAAAGCAGAGTTGAAGAATCAAGAAAAATACATCTTCTGAGTGATTTTGTAAACAAGAGTGTTGTGCGGAGTTGTGATCCATCTTTGTGAGTGATCAAACTTCAGAGAATAGGTCTTCTGTGTGATTTCCTATTGCGAACTTGTGGTCGTTTCATTTGTTGTTCGACGCAAGCAGAGTATACTGTAAACTTTGTGATTATAGTATAACCCAAGATCTGTGTGACTTGGAAGAGTGGACTAAAGGATATTCAAATCCATATAACCACTATAAAAATTACTTGTGTTTTTACATTGCTTTTAAATCTGCATATTTTCTGTTTGCATAAAAACACATTTAAGTTAACTGTTTGAAAAAGAGTTAAAAAGGAGTTTATAAAACTGGGGAAACATTTTTCAAACTACTAAGATACTTGTGAAAAACACTTTGAAAATCCGCTGCAAGTACTCTAAGTATTAAAACTGATTTTAGCAAAATCAGCTAAGTAATAATCAGACGAGTGGTCAACAAGGCTGTTCAAAGATTTGTTCGCGAACAGAACTGTTAATAACTAATCTGATCAGCTTAGTCTGTTCAGTTAAGAGTAAAAGTTTTAAAGTTAAATTTGAAGAAAATTTTAAAGAGGTTTATTCACCCCCCCCCCCCTCTAAACCTCTTCTGACCACTTGGGACCAACAGGTCGTAAGGAGCACTATCGAGTAACATTTGCAACCATAATCCTACTCCTCGAGACAACGTAACTCCATGAAATACCCACACCAAGCTAACTTGATTATAAATTATGATATATTCAAGTTGGCTAGCATATATTGGATTATAAATATTTCCAATTCCACCCATACTAACTTATCCTTTGCATATATATTATTCATTATCGAATTTATTTTCTTAACTTTTCTACAACAAAACATTAATTTAAAAATATTTCTTATTACCAGTTGAGAAATACGCTCAAGGTAAGCGAATTTATAGTATCTATGATAAAGATCCAACGGCCAAGAGAATATAAGATCAACTTCTGCATTGTACTACTGTAAACGTGCCAACTTTCCAAGCAGTCATATTTATGTGGACAGTTTAAATAAATTACTTACAAGATTCATCATTATCTGACGTTTCGTGTATTGCTACCATCCTCTGTAAAATAATTGATTCGACATCTATCACCAATATGACGTCAATATGCCACACTAAATTAACTTGTTCGAAAAGGTGGAATCCATCACTCGATCACCCCTCACCCACTGTCCGATGGGATTGTGAAAGGAGGTAAATAATGGTGACTCAACCGGCAACAGAGGCTGGGACCAGTACTAAATTAACTTCACATGTACAAAAAAAACCCAAAACCATATTTAATTATTTTATTCGACCAATCCTGAGCTGATAAGACCTTAGCTGTTGAGTGGAATGCTAAGGCTTCTGAAGATCATCAGGAGAATGAAATGGAAGATGTCCATGTCCACCAGAAGACTGAAGAAAGGAAGTTGCTGCTTCTGCTTCATAAGGTGATGAACACTCATCACTGATGGAAGTTTTCCAGATGCTAATCGAAAATTCAGTAAAGGAACTGGAAGAGAAGCACATCCAGCAGCTGACAAAGTTGAAAGAGAAGCTGAAGGTAGAACTCAAAGCAGAGTTAGCAGAGTCCAACAAACTTTAGCTGGAAACTATGCAACAATCAACTGAAAAGATCATCAAGACTGAAATTGATAGTTTTCCTGTACCTCAAGACAACTCTTTGCAGTTAGTGCACAGCCTTAATGATCTGAATAGAAATGTTGAGGATGTGAAGGCTGATGTAAATCACCTTCATACTGCCTTACAAAGAGCTGAGCACAAGATAGCTGACTTAACTGCAACCTTCATCAAAGTCAGTGAAGAAGAGAATGAAGTTAATTTTGGGATGTTGCAAGAAGTCTCAAACGCTGAAAAGGAACTACACAATGAACTTGCAACAATGCACCTTAATATTGACTACTTCAATGATCAAACTGACAACTTCAGTACCACTCTTCATCACTTAACAGCAAGTCATGATGTAGTGAATCAGAACCTGAAGACTTTATGTGCTGCAATGAAGGTTCCCACTGTTGCACTCAACCCTGCTGCTAAACCTGAAGAAGTCATCAAGTCTGATGATGACAAAAAGGGGGAAGATAAAGGGGAAGAATCAACCAAGGAAACTTCTGCTGCTGTTGAAGCCAAGAAGACTGATGAAGCTACTACAATGACCAAGACTGCTGAAGAACTTGGAAAAGTAGAAGAAAAAGAGAAACCTGAAGAAGAACCTACCAAGTACAAGAATACTGAATCAGCCAGGAAGGCAATGGAGTTACTGAAGGAGCAGCAACTAAAGAAAAGATGGAGGCTGCCAAAGTAATTATCCTTCAGGGTGAAGAAGCTGATGAAGATGAAGAAGAAGAAGATGATGAAGAATCATCTTATGAGTATGAAGAAGTGCTTGAAGGATCTGATGAAGAAGCTGATAGTTAGAATTTATAATCCTTTGTAATCATTTACTTTATCTATTCTTCAGACATCTCATCTGATGAACTTGTACTGTAATATTTTCATTATCAATAAAAAGACAAGTTCAATCCAACACATCTTTTCTATCTCAGAAAATTTTGAGGATCACAATCTTTAGCTTAGGTATAAACAGGTACTTGGCTAAAGTTTTGTCATCATCAAAAAGGGGGAAATTGTTGGATAAGGATGAAGATGAAGGCACTGAAGACAAATTTGATAAGGGAGGTTTTGATGCATTCCAAAACTTCATAATCTGCTAAGTATGGATTAACTTAGCTGATGGTCCCTTATGAAGAATTTTTGACTAAGTAAAGTAGACATCAGAAGAGTCAAAAATCAAGGTCCAAAGACTGCTGATCCGCTGAAGGAAAATTATCAGACTGATGAAGATCATCCGACTCAAATCATATTTGTTCAAGTTTGAGATCAGCTTTGTTCGCCATCAGACTTGCACTTCCGTCAGCCAAGTGGAAAGGATCATAAAGTCTTCCCAACGGTAATAAATGCCCCTGGAAGTAATAAATGCTGAAGTACAAGGATATTAAAGACAAATGATTGAAGAAATGCTTCGTATCAGATGGGTGCATTTAATGCTGCCTGCAGAAAAGTACTGTTGACAGTACGGACAGACTACAAAAGAGCCGTTCGCGGAAATTAAGGACCAATACTCGAGGAATTTGAATCCTGTCTCTCTTCAACGGACACTTTTCAAGCCTCAAGTATAAATAGCTGAAAGAGACGAAGAGAACATAACAACACAATCTCTGAAAAATTTTCGAAGCAGAACTCTTTAAGTCTCAAGAACAGCTCACTCATCAGCTTAGTCATTTGTTGACGAAAAGCTAAGTTGAAGAACAAAGCTAACACATCTTCTGAGTGAATTTATAAAACTGAGTGTTGTGAGAAGTAGATATCCATCTTTGTGAGTGATATTACTTCAGAGAGTAGGATTTCTTTGTGATTTCTTACTGCACACTTACGGCCTGTTCATTTGTTGTTAGGCGTAAGCAAGTGTACTGGTTACTTTGTGTTTCTAGTTTAACCCAAGATCTTTGTGACTTGGAAGAGTGGACTAAAGGATATTTACATTCATATAACCACTATAAAAATTACTTGTGTTTTTATTTGCATTTTTACTTGCATATTTCAAGACTGCATAAAACACTTTACTTAACTGTTTGAAAAAAGATTTAAAAGGAGTTTATAAAACTGGGGAAATATTTTTCAAACTACTGAGGATACTTGTGAAAAACACTTTGAAAATCCGCTGCAAGTACTCTAAGTATTAAAACTGATTTTGACAAAATCAGCTAAGTAACTATCAGTTTAGTGGTCTACGAAGCTGTTCAAAGATTTGTTCGCGATCAGCCGAGGAACCTACTGTTGATAACGGCTTAGTCTGTTTAAGTCAACAAAAAGTTTTAAAGTTAAAAATTGTAAAAAGTTAAGAGGTCTATTCACCCCCCCCCCCCCCCCCCTCTAGACCTCATCTGACCACTTGGGACCAACATTAGTGGTCAACAAAGCTGTTCAAAGATTTGTTCGCGATCAGCCTTGAAAACTACTGTTCGGTAACAGCTTAGTCTGTTTAAGTTTGAACAACAGTTTTGAAGTTTAAAATTTGATAAAAAGTTTCAGAGGTCTATTCACCCCCCCCCCCCCCTCTAGACCTCATCTGACCACTTGGGACCAACAAAACACCTAATTCGTCCCCCTTCGTCCATTTTTAACCTATCTTTTCCACTTGAAAAATGTGCAATTATTTTTGTTTTTTCCATAATGTTTTCAGTCTAAATGACAATAATACTATTTATTCATTACCCAACTTAACAATAAAATGCACAAAATCATCTTATATTTTTCAAACCTAGCACATAATACCTATGTATTTTTTAATCTTTGCACATAATCTCGTTGTATTGTTTGAACCTTGCACACATTATCCTTTTACCTTTGAAAGTTTGCACAAAACTCCATTGTATTTTGAACGTTTGCACAAAACTCTCTTATACTTTTGAACGTTTGCACAAAATTCCCTTAAAAGTTTTTACTATATATCTAGGAGTAATTTAGGTAAATCAATTAAATATTACCGGTGCTAGTGACTAACGGAGTAAATGAAAAGTGTGTAGCATTTTTTAAAGTACAAGAAGATTTGATGCAATAAAAATTTCACTGATGATAAGGAGTATTTCACATATTCCGAATACCGCAGTATAAACGCGCTCTACGGACAATTTCCGAGTAGGAAGATACTTTCAAACACTATTCTTAGGTTCCGAACACAGGATCCCGGCCATGACATTCTGGGCCAGCCCAAGGTTTTCGGCTGAAGGGTTGCGCGCTGGACCATGGGCCTAGAAATTATTATGCATGGACGGGTCTACCTAGCACAATAGTACAACTATAAATACCAAGTTCATTTGATGACATAGGACATGCTTCCCAAGATAGTACTGATCGGATCTTCTGTTCAATTCACTTGCTACAACTCGATAGTTATAGTCTAGTGTTAGTGCGACAACCTGTATTGTAAAAGCAGACCTATATTGTAACTTGTAGTCACGTTCGGATATATATATCTCATTGCTCGGATCCATTACTTGCTTTATTTATTAATAATGAACAAACGAATCCATGTTGAATCAACTGAAAAGTTTCGTGCATGTTTAAATAACACATGGGAGTACCATGCACTTCCCCCTCTATATGTCGAGTTTGAATATTCTAAATTTGTATTCTCATTTTTCCTTTTGCATCTTGCTTGCAGACAGCTACAACTGCCATCCAATTAAGATTAATTATAAAGAGTTAGCATTTTATGATGACTATTAATTAATATTTTCACACTTTGAGAATTCAAGAAGGGTGGAACCAAAATAGGATCAAGAAATTGAGGATAAAATCTATAGAACATATTGAACGGTTAGTATTGCTGGTCAAGTCAATTTACCATTTTACCCCCATTTGCACGGGAAATTCTTCCCCGGACCTGAACTCCTGGACCATGTGGTCCAGGTTTTTTCTCTTTATTTTCTTTTTTCTTTTCTCTTCTTTTTTTCTTATTACTTTTTTTTCATTAATAATTAAAATTCACTTATTCAATTAAAAAAACATGGACATATATTGTGTTGTAAATTTACAATATGATGTTTGTTTCTATCAAAAATATTATTTGCATTTTTCACGCATTATTTCTTCTTTAAAAATGTTTAATGTTTAAATTAATTCTATAAAAAAATATTTATCTTAATTATTGTATAAATTATTGTATAAAATGACACAATGAATTTGAGAATTCACATCTTCAAAAATAAATAAACATATAACCACAACAACACTGAACGATTATCAAAAATACATATTACATAAAAAAACCACCACTACAAGAAAAATAAAATTTATTGACAAAATATTAAATGACATAGTTGAAATTGTCATTTTTTCATATATTAGTGACAAATGCAACAATGACAAAATTGTTGTAAATCAAATGTATTTGGATGGATGCCTAAAGTGCATGCATGGAGAATATCAATTTCCTATGTTCAAAGTATTTGAATATCTATGTTCAAAGTATTTAAATTAGATGTATGTTACCTATCCTATAAATAGATGAGATTTTAGTTTGTATAAACACACAACAAGAATGGAATAAAATGATATATTCTCCCTATTTATATTGTTCTTAGTTCTTACTTTGTTTACTTTAATTGATCATTTTAGATTAGTTTTATAACACGTTATCAGCACGAATTTACTCTATAAATCGATTTCAAGGTTATGAAATATATCACAAAACAAGAGGGAAAAAAGGAAAATACTTGGAGATGTAGATTTCGGATTTGCACGCAGCAGCTTCGGTTTTTCAATGATTCCGGCCTTATCCACCGTTGGATCTTATTCAAATTTGGATTGAAGGTTCATCACACCAGATCTTAATTTTGACCGTTCGGATCGTCATCCCAATACCTGTAAATGAAACGGCAGCCATCAGAAGTTTACGAAAAAGTTGAAGGAAGTAGCCACAACCTCTCTCTGGTATGATCAAATTAACAAACAACTTGAACCCTTATTAATTTTATATTCTCTAAATATGAAAAAAATTTATGATTCTAAAGCATGTTCTAGGGTTTAAGTTTAGTTATTGTTGTCAAAAACTGAAGTTTTTATCTATTCGGCAAAATGATGGGTTCTGTTAATTAATTCGATAGTCTAATTATGTGATCTAAAGTGTATGCTACCCTTTAGATTTATATCTTTGTTTATTTGGAACACATGAATTGGATGGTTTAATTATGATTATTGTATTATATCATTGGCTTGAATCGATTCATGTAAACAAGAGTTTTGGTTTGTTTTACATAATGCTTGTGATCATCAGTCACATGAGATATCTAATAGTAAAATGATTATTATATATAACCCCATCATCTATTACTTGACTTTTAAAATTGTTTTCGGGATTCCGAAATTTCAAATTGTGTAGATGGTTGAATTTCATCCACGTTTATGATTTCAGTTTCTTGTTTAGGCATGATATTGATCATCCTATGAAACTATGAATAAATTAATGCATATATATATATTAATATATGTCTATCCTTAATCATGACAACAATTCCATTTGAAGAATGTCGTTATAATTAATCTCTTTTTGGCAACAAAACAATTAGTTCTATAATAGCTATTTCGATCTATTGAAATTGATGGTTTACTCGTTTTCGTTTGATATTTGAGAATACTATTACTTCAATACATTTCACAAAACACATGACATGAGAATTTGATTAAATTTTATAAAGTTCAGTGAATTGAGGCCGATGGAATCATGGATTATTTTAGCAGATTGATTTTTGTGTTATTCTTTATGTCATGTGTGTTTTAAGGAATTGAATCTCGAAACATCGAAACGGTTTTATTCTTTCTGAAAATTGATTTGAGATTATGTACTACATGATTATATTGTTCCTTATGAAGAATTTAGTTACTGCTAGAAATTCTTTTATCTTCATTTAGTACATAAGGTAATTCATCTTTATGTTTGGATTTAACGTATGTCAATTTGTAGATCACTTTAATTGATTACATTGATTTGAAGAATATGTGTTTACCTTAAATGTGAGTTATTGGTATAATTTCATAACTATGTTTGATCCTATGAATGAAATCTAAATTCCCGAGTTGTAATTTGTAATTTAATTTTGGTCGTTTCATTTATTTATCTTATCTTATTTTTGGGGCATAAGTTTTCAAATTGTAAAGGAATTCGTCTTTATGTTTTATATCAATGCATATGGTGAACGATTATAATGATTCCATGATAAATGAATGTGAGTGCACTTGGGTTCATGAATATTGGGATTGGAGTTCCCTGGAATTAAAACCATATAAGTCATTATAAATGGAACCAAAGGGGTTCAAATTACTATGGAATTATATGCCCGTAAGAAACTGAGCATTACAAACGTTGGGGACAATTTGCTAACTAATGTCCCAAAATGTTGAGGTTATGGTTTTGATCAGAGACACTTGGATAAGGTCCTTAGGTTGGACTACTCATTAGTTCCCAGAAAAAATTGGGATGTTCTGGTTAGTCTTTTTGATCATCAAAAGACTATTCTTGTTGCTAGAAGCGACAAATAGGGGGAATCCTTTGATGTTTGCAGAACCACATTTATATATTTGAATTATGTTTGGTTATTTTGGATCACATTTTGGGTGGTTTTATTTTGATCCGATTATTATGGTATTTAGTGGTATTAGCTCGATTTACTTTTTCAAGTAAATGTTTAAATTGGATATAATTGGTTCCTAGGCATGACATGTGGAGAATAATATCTGGCTAATAGTGCAATTACGCACACTATCCTAAGGGATAGATAGTTAATATAATGCCTATTAAGACCTCTATGACAACAATATATGGCACGTATGATTTGATAGATGACTTTGGTGATACCCACCTTATGTTGTCAAATGGCACGGTTTTAGCCATTAAAGAGGCTATGTATGCTCCACGTTCAAGGGAAACGTTGTTGAGTTTTAAATATATTCGAGCTAATAGTTACCACATTGAAACCACTGAGCTCGAAGCCAACTAACTCGAGCATGTATCTTTCACTAATAAATAATAAGGACTAGTACACAGTGATAACTTGTGTGTACCATGGAAAATTGGTTCATATGCCAGCTTATGCACAAATTATGTGAGCATCTTGAAGATGCATGAACAATTATGTGGGAATTGTAAAAATAAATGGTGGAAATATTTATTTGTTGACAGTAGGTCGACACAAACAATTCTTCGAGATTGAAAATATTATCTAAATTGAACTTAGCAAAAGCAAAAGTTATACTTATTGAGGTATACTATAAAAGCTCCAGAAGAGCAAATATAAATTATCTGGATGAGCAAATATTTTTGTAAAAGAGGCTTTGTGCTCTATAAAATCCAAAATGGGTTTGTTGAATTCAAAGAAATACGTCTTGAAGAACGTATTGACGAATATCATATGGAAATTATATATAAGAGTGGAATATGATACTTATACTACATCCAATATTTCATGCCAGAAAAAATTTTGTTGAATAAAATCACAGTTTTCTCATCAAAATGAATTTTGCGATCATAAGCAATGTTGGATCAAAATTTAAGTTGAACTAGAAGTTCAATGATCCATAATATTATGAAGTGACATGATAAACTTGGTCATCCAGGAAAAATTACAAATGTGCCAAATTATTACGGGCGTCTTTTAAAGAACCATACAATTATTTACCTCATGAAAATGTGTGGTTTATTGCTCACAAAGAAAGTAAATTGTAAGATCATCTACTGTGAAGATTGGTCGTGAATCCCAAACCTTTTTATGATAATTTTAATGGAATGTATACGGACTTACAGATCCACTTTGTGGATCATTATGTAATTTCATGGTCCTGTAAAAGTTTTTTTTTTTTGGATTTAAATATGCCTATTGTCAACACGTATCGCTTTTGCTTAGATTCTTGCTCAAGTATAAGATTGAGGACAACGTTGCAACTTGTGTCAGGCTGGAAGCCTAATAATTCTCAATTAAAATTTATGATTGTGCGATTTATGTTCTGATTTTTTCCACAAAAATGAACATATGGGTTTCAAAGACGTGTCGGTTTCCCGACTGTAATCAATATTTTGAATGCCTGACGAGGCTATAACCATATCTCTTAAACGTCTGACGAGACGATATTGTTAAATCAAAATATCATGATAAATTTTTTTTGAGACAATTTTCTCGTCGTTAGGGGGAGAATTGATGTCATTGCATGTAGAACGGCGTGAAATTATTTTGACATGAGTACATAAATATACATTACTTGTCTCAGCTTGGTCCACACAAATAGTATGAGCAAGAATTGAAAATTGCACCAACATGAATTGAAGTCCTTGAAGGACAATATGCTAGCATACTATATCGCAATTAAAGTGTGAAATTACTATTGGTGCAAAAGAAAACTTATAAAAGAAATTCCCTTACGAGGATGAATCTGTTTCAAAATAAAGCGCTATAGAAAAAATGACTTATCAGTCTAAATCACGAGTTGGCACATGAAACAGAAATAAAAATGGGATAGAAAGCAAAATAATAGTTTTGCTTGTTCGGGTCGAACTAAATAAAAGATATAAATCAGGATCCTGAACCGTGAACGGTTAATTTAATGTCGACATAAATAAATATTTAAATAATTTATAAAGATGCGATTCAAGATCGCTATTAAATTGTAAAAGTATTTGGACAAGTTGTCCGTACGCCCAAATACGTGAAATTTATATGTCACAAACATATAATTTTACTAAAACATGATGAAAATGTGTGATATAAAACACAACTTCTTGTAGGAATTCTCACAAGCCCAATAACTACGATGAAACATATTCCCCCGTGATTGGTATAATCACGTTGCGGTATTTAATTGATTTGTAGTCCCTGAAGGGCTTGAAATGTGTTTATGGATGTAGTTACCGCATATTAGATAGATCATTAGGCAGTGATATTTATATTTAAATTCCTAAAGGAATTAAATGGTCTCATGCTCATCTTTTAGTAAACAAATACGATGCTTATATGAGTAAGGGTTATCTGGTCTGATATAACCAGCTAAATGAACCTCGTAAAAGAAGGATTCTTGCACAATCCAATTTGTCCATGTATTTTGCGTTGAAAGATTTTGAAATGAGTTTTCTATTATGGCAGTATGTGCTGATGATTTTAAATCTCGTGAGGACTCTTAAAGAGCTCATTGAGACCGCAAACTACTTTATGAAATAGTTTGGGAGAAAAATCTCGAAATAAGAAAGTTTTGTCTCGGCCTGCAGATCGAGCATTTATTAGAGAATATATTTGTCCATATAATGAAAACTCTGAAAAGATCTTATATGGATAAAGTTCATCCATTATGCACTCATATGGTTGTTCGATCTTTAGATATAAATAAATATCAAATTTGTCCTCAAGAGGACAATGAAGGACTGTTAGGTCCTGAAGTACCTTATCTAAATGCAATTAGAGCTTTAATGTATTCTGCAAATTGTATGATTCGGATATTGCATTTAAAGATATAACTCTGCATCTACATGCAGATATTGAAATGAAATTAAACATGTATTATGCTATCTTTGTGGAACAACCGACATGTGCTTGTTTTAATCAGAGGTTACAATCCACATATGGTGTTTGCTTATGATTAAGGTCTACGATTCAACATTTCCAAGAATCATGCCACTTGTATTTCTCAAATCAAGAATGGGTATATAAAAGGAGACTGAACAAATTACATATTACCAATGTTTTTCTTCACCAACGATCTTCAGAAAAAATGGTAATATTAATGTTCAATAAATTCAGTCAAGCAATAATTTTGCTGATTTGTTCACTAAAGCATTGCCGACTATGTAATTAAAATTGATGGTCATATTATTGGAATGCATCAACCGTGTACCTTACGCTCGCATCAGGGGGAGCCTGTCATTAATAATCCACACACTGTACTCTTTTCCTTCGTCCAGGTTTTTTCCCAATGGGTTTTCTTGGCAAGGTTTTAAACGAGGCAGTGTTACACGCTTATCGGCCCCATATGGATATGTACTCTTTTTTCCTTATTCAGGTTTTTCCCACCGGGTTTTTCTGAAAAGGTTTTTAACGAGGCATATTCTTAATAAGGGCATCCAAGGGGGAGTGTTGTAAATCAAATGTATTTGGATGGATGCCTAAAGTGCATGCATGGAGAATATCAATTTCCTATGTTCAAAGTATTTGAATATCTATGTTCAAAGTATTTAAATTAGATGTATGTTACCTATCCTCTAAATAGATGAGATTTTAGTTTGTATAAACACACAACAAGAATGGAATAAAATGATATATTCTCCCTATTTATATTGTTCTTAGTTCTTACTTTGTTTACTTTAATTGATCATTTTAGATTAGTTTTATAATAAAAATATATTTTTAGTGCAATAGTGACAAAATATATTTTTAAATTGTCACTAATGGCTATTAGTGATAAGTGTATGAAACTTAAGTTGTCATTATTGACAATTAGTGACAACATTTTAGAGACAATTTAGTGACATAAATATTGTCGCTATAATTTAGTGACACTTTTGGGTGTCATTAAATATCAGTAGTATCAACTTTCTTACATTTTTTTGTCACTAATGTTTATGTCCATCATTTAATGATAATATATTAAATTCTTATCACTTTGTCATTTAGTATTTTGTTATTAAAATTTTTTTTTTTTGTAGTGTACAATAAAATTTTGATAGGAACAATATATTATAAGTTTTGCAACACAAATTATATAAATGTGTTTGAATTGTGTAAAAGAATATTAGTTATAAGGAAGAAAAAAGAAAGAATGAAAAAGAAATAAATGGAAAGAAGAAAAAAAAGAGAAAACTTGTGGACCACGTGTCTGTAGAAAAATCCCCCATTTGCACGGCGTTTATTGATTAAATAAGTGAAACTATTTTATTTTTTCCCTAAAAGTAGAAAAAAAAATCCTTTCTATTTTTTTTTATACATGACGAATCAACTTATTAGTCAATCTAAAGTCTTTTAATTCCAATTGACAATAAAAAGTTCTTATCTTTTCATTTGTGTGTTTCTAAGTACATCACCAATCAAATTCAAGTAATAACAAAAACAAAGAAATTGTTTTTTTTTTAATAGTTAGCTTCTTCAACGGCTAAGATTATAAGTAGTCTATTCACAAGTTTGGGAATATAGTGAATAATCTTGACATAGTCGATGAAGATAAATCGAGTGTGGATGCAACTTTGAAATTTCTTTCAAGGTCATACATGTGAAGATAATTTTGCTCCTTGATTTAAAACATTAAGGATTTTCCGTCTTTTAAGTATACTAAGTGCACGTACGTTGTACGTGTCTAGTTTTAATTTCATGAGTATTTTTTATAAATTAGAGTAAAATTAAACATTTTTATTTCATAGAATATCATATATTTATGACTGATCAATTTATTTTTCTTAATAATATTGATGGCTTTGAATAGTTGAAATGAAATATAAAACGATGACTGATTTAGTCATTATATTTTATAAAATTAGTTCTAAAATAAGATCATAAGAACATTATTTAGTTCATTCCATCATAGTAGTTTCCATGTCAAGTTTATTCGTTATTCACAGATGACACATGTTTCATCCGTTTCTTCATAAATTTCACTCGTACTTTCATCGATTTCACGAGCATTTGTTCTGGCTGGTTGCACCAGTTTCTTCACCAACTTCACCAGTGTTTACCAATTTCACCCGAAGTTTCATCGATTCATATGTTTTCACTGTTTAATTTTTTTTATCGATTTTTTCGCTTTTTTATCGATTATTCATATTTCATTGTTTTCACGTTTTTCGTCGATTTTTTTTCAATTTAAACCATTTTATTCTGCTTTCACCTTGTTTTTGTCAATCAATGTTTAACTCGTTTTCACCTATTTCACTAATTTCACATGTTATTCATCTAAATTTTTCATTGATTAAACATATTTTCACCGACTCCAAGCTTTTGAATAATTTTATCCATTTCTTTCACCCAAACTTTCATTGATTCATATATTCTCACTGTTCAAATTTTTTTACCTGTTTTTTTAGCGATTTATTCTTTTTTTTTTTTAATCGATTATAACATTTTTCATTGTTTTCAAAATTACGGAAAGAAACCGAGTATTAGCCAGAGGTTGGGTAAATCTGCGACTTGCTTGGCAAAAATTTGATCTTCGAGTCCTGAACGTTATGTTCACTGTGCTGGACCTCCTCAGCCGGAACCCGCCCACGAAAACCACGCTCACGACCACCAGGAAAGGAAAATTCTGAAGCTCTGATACCAGCTAAAGCCGGGCAGAATAGTGATTATTCTGCAGGCAAGTTCCATTAGATAAATTTGCTATAAGAACACGAGAAATAGACACCCATGAACCTTTGAGAGAACAAATCTCTTATTTTTCAAAAACTCATAATCATCAATATATGAAAATAGTGAAGATCACAACTCCTTTTATATGACTCTAATCCTAGGTAACTGAAAGAAAATAAAACTCTTAAAGAAACTGAATAACTCCTAGACTCCTATAGAAACTAAATCACCAAAAATAAGGAAACTAAATAACTAACTAATAAAAAGATAGATTGTCTTGGATGCTCCTGCATCAAATTGTAAAAGATATGTAAGAGTTAATTTCTTAATTATTGGAGTTACTGTAGGAAATAACTATAATAAAATTTCATGTCTAATTTGAATATATTTTTGTTTTTCTTCCATATTCATGGTGATTGTCTATCGAATACGCTCATCCTTCATTCCTAGATGCGAAGAATAGCCCTCTTTCGTACCCAAGTGATGATAAATTCCTAGATGGGCATAATCCACTTTGAGGAATAGAATAGGCTGCAAGAAAGAATCTCTATCCCTATGTCATCAAACGGTTTGATCTATAGAATTCAAAGAGCAGGGGGAATTCATAATTTTTTTAACTGATTTCACTCATTACCATTTAACCTCTTTTTACCTTTTTTTTTAATGTTTTTTTCTTATGTTTTTTCACTAATTTCACATGTTATTCACTTGAATTTTTCATTGATACGTTTTTTATCGATTTTACCCCTTTTTCACCGGCTTTATCCAATTTCACTGAATTTCACTGGTTTCATCATCATTTTCTTAGAAATTCCATTCGAATTCATTTTCATCGATTTCACATATTTTCACCAACTTTACCTTTATTTTAACCAAATTTACCTGTTTTCATCCATTTTTCACAAATTTTATCCCCTTTTTTTTTATCTATTTCAAATGTATTTACGATTTCACATGCATTTTTTTCACCAGTTTAAAGTGCACATACGTTGTACGTGTATTTGTTTTCAGTGGTATTTTGTTGTAAATCAGAGTAAAATTAACTTCTTTATGTCATAAAACAACACATATTAATTAATGACTGCTATTCAATTTATTAACTTCATCATGGGTATTTTCATCGATTTCTTTAGTTTTTTTCGTTTCAAATCATTTGTCTAATGTTTTAACTTTGTTTTTGTTATTTGAACTTTTTTCTTTTATTGATTTAACTCATTTTTACCACTCTAATCAATTTTCACTTGTTTTCACCGACTTTAGCATTTTCACCGATTTTATGTGTTTTTCACATGTTTCATCATTTTTATGTAATTTCATCGTTTCACCGATGTCATCCATTTTCTTCGCGAATTTCACTTGAATTTTCATCGATTCCATATGTATTTACCGACTTTTAAACTCAAATAATTATACATTATACATCTTCAATTGCTTTTAAGTATATCTCAAATTATTTCACTTACCTTATCATTTAAAAGATATTTCTTTACCGTCTAAGCCATTTCACTTATATTTTAATTCAATTTACATTGATTATTACTGATTTTATATATTTTTACTGATTTATTCGTTCTTGATCAATTATAACCTATTGTTCATTATTTTTCCTATTTTTCATCAATTTCTTTTGTTTTCTCATATTAAAACAAAGAAAAAAATTCTACTGGTTTAGTTTTATCAGGTTAACTTATATTTCATCGATTTCACATTTTTGTTTTAATAAATTTACTTGAATTTTCATTGATTTCACATTATTTCACAGACTTTAACCTTTTTTCAATGACTTCATATATTTCACCCATTTTTCATTGATTTCACCAATTTGTTTCCCATGTTTTCAGAAATGTCACTCAAATTTTCATCTATTTATTACCGATTTCACCTATTTTTTCACCTACTTCATCAGTGTTCATTTTTTCACCTATTTATTTATCGATTTCACATGTCAAATAAAGATTACTTAGTTCACTAAGTCATAAGCATTTTTGTTCAGAGGTAAGATGCGATTCCACTTTAACAGATTTTTAAATGAAACAAATAATATTTTTTACATAACAACATATTGATAATACATTATAATAATTTTATATGTATATTTTAGCAACTATTCAATATGATAGTGAATTTTTATGTGTTATAGGAGAACAATATTGAAACTGTAAAAGTGATATAAGAGTTAATTTCTTAATTATTGGAGTTATTGTAGAAAATAACTATAATAAGAACTTATGTCTAATTTGAATATAATTTTGTTTTTCTTTCATATTCATGGTGCTTGGTTAGGAGGAAAGGAAGTTAGAAATTTTCTTAAAATATTTTCCTACCAAATTTTTTTATGAGAAAATATAAGGAAAACTTGATGTCTAATTACATTTAATTAATATATTTTACAATTTGAATAAGGGCATTTTTGTCTTAAAAAAAACTTAAATTATTCACACTTTTAGGATTAGTATAGAATAGATATAGATTAATTTCTAGTTAAATGAGATAATATTATATTTGTGTTGGATCAATGAGATAATAACATATACTTAAAGCATTCAGTTATAGTATCTAGGACTTTTCTATGGTTAGTACCACTTGTGCTAAGTATTCATTAGGTCCCCCTTTAATTGTCGTTGGATCATATTTATTTTTTAATCTACCATTCATTTTTTTTAAGGGTGACTTGTGCTCTAGGTTATTGTACTCCTCTCTTTTCTCAAGTCACAAATAATTAAGTCTTATTGAAAAATTGATCTCATAAGTATGTTGACTGACAATTTTATCCCATAATATTTCAGCTTACTAAAATAGACCTCACATCTTCAAATTTATTGATAATTTTAGTCCATCATGTTGTCAAATTTCAGAATTGACTCGAATAAGACCACGTATAGACAAATTTGAAGATTTTACTTACTTCTATTATATTTACATAACTAATTTAAATTATTTTTTACCGATTTAGCCCATTTTTTAACGCTTTTGCCTTCTTAAACTAATTTATTCGATTTAAACCATTTTTATCGCTTTAATTCATTTCTTCATAGTTTGAATCGATTTTTTCACCAATTTCATCGATTTGAACAGTTTTTGACCAATTTTACTCATTTTTTTTCACTAATTTCATCGATTTACATTGTTTTTAACTGACTTAGTCCATTTTTCACCGTTTTCGCTAATTTTTCCACTAATTTCATGGTTTTAAACTATTTTGACCTAGTTAACTCATTTCTTTATCGTTTGAATCGGTTCTTTAACTAATTTAATCGAGTTGAATGATATTTGACTGATTTAACCAATTTTTTAACTAATATTATCGTTGAAAATGACTTTGATCGATTTAGCCTATTTTTTCACCATTTTCCATGAATTTCATCGATGTAAACCGTCTACGACCGATTTAGCTTATTTATTCACAACTTACATCAATTTTTGCATTAGTTTCATCAATTTATACCATTTTTTATCCATTCAACACGTCCTTTAATTTATTTCAATGATTTAAATTATTTTTGACCGATTTAGCCCTTTCACTGCTTTCTTTCGTTTTTCCACTAATTTTCATCGATTTAAACCATTTTTTACCAATGTAACTTAATTATTCACCATTTGCATCGATTTTTTCAATAATTTCATCGGTTTTAATATTTTTTTTATCAGTTTAATCAATTTTTCATTAATCTCATCCATCTAAATTGTTTTCGATCGATTTAACCTATCTGTTTTTTTTTTACCGATTTGATCATTTTTAAAATTGATCAATTTAAAATATTTTGGCAGATCTAACTCGTTTATGTACCGTTTGCATCCATTTTTCTCACTAATTTCAACGATTTGAACTTTTATTTTACTGATTTAACTAATTTTTCAATAATTTCACAAATTTGAACCGTTTTTGACCGATGTAACCCATCTATTCACTAATTTATCGATTTAAATTGATTTTGACCGATTTAACAAATTAATGAAAAATTGGGTTAAATCAGTCAAACTATCAAAGCGATGGAATTAGTAAAAAAAATGGGTTAACTTGGTCAAAATCCGTTCAAATCGATGAAATTAGTGAAAATATCGATGCAAACTTTGAAGAAATAAATTAAATGGTAAATAATGGCTTAAATCGATATAATTAGTGAAAAACGAAATAAAACAGTGAAGAAATGGACTAGACCAATCAAATAATTTAAATTGATGAAATAAGTTAAAATACGAGTTAATACGATAAGAAAGAGTATAAATCAGTGAAAAAAATCGATGTAAATGGTGAATAAATGAGTTAAATCGGTCAGAAACGGTTTGAATCGATGAAATTAATGGAAAAATGGGCGAAAACGTTGAATAAACAGGTTAAATCGGTCAGAAGAATTTAAACAGATAAAATTAGCCAAAAACCGAAATAGATGAAATTTAGTTAAAAAATCGATTCAAACGGTGAAGAAATGAGGTAATTTGATCACAAATAGTTTAAACCCATGAAACTAGTGAAAAAATGGGCGAAAACAGTAAAAAAATATGCTAAGTCGGTTTAAATAATTTAAATCGATGAAATTAGTGAAAAAAGGGGGAAATCGATAAAAAATAGTTTAAATCGATGAAACTGATGAAAAAATTTATGTAAACGGTGAAGAAATGAGTTAAATTTGTCAAAAAATGTTTTTTTTATTGATGTAATTCGTGAAAAACGACAAAAAAATGAGATAGATTGATTAAATTAGTGAAAAACAAATGAAAATCGTTAGTGGGTTCGGTTGGAGGTAGGTTAGGGGATGGGTTGGTGGGTGGATACGGTAGGGTAGGCTAGGTCCAGATTTGATCCGGGTGATCCATTTGTCGCCCCTAGTTACTGGGGTTGGGTGGGGTAGGTTTTTAATTATTTTAGTTATAATTATAATTATTTAATTTATTTTTTAATTAATATTAATATTTTTATTAAAATATTATATATTATATATAATTTAATATTTAGTAAAATAATATATATTTTAATAAAAATATTTAATATTAATTAAAAAATAAATTAAATAATTATAATTATAACTAAAATAATTAAAAACCTACCCCACCCAACCCCAGTAACTAGGGGCGACAAATGGATCACCCGGATCAAATCTGGACCTAGCCTACCCTACCGTATCCACCCACCAACCCATCCCCTAACCTACCTCCAACCGAACCCACTAACGATTTTCATTTGTTTTTCACTAATTTAATCAATCTATCTCATTTTTTTGTCGTTTTTCACGAATTACATCAATAAAAAAACATTTTTTGACAAATTTAACTCATTTCTTCACCGTTTACATAAATTTTTTCATCAGTTTCATCGATTTAAACTATTTTTTATCGATTTCCCCCTTTTTTCACTAATTTCATCGATTTAAATTATTTAAACCGACTTAGCATATTTTTTTACTGTTTTCGCCCATTTTTTCACTAGTTTCATGGGTTTAAACTATTTGTGATCAAATTACCTCATTTCTTCACCGTTTGAATCGATTTTAACTAAATTTCATCTATTTCGGTTTTTGGCTAATTTTATCTGTTTAAATTCTTCTGACCGATTTAACCTGTTTATTCAACGTTTTCGCCCATTTTTCCATTAATTTCATCGATTCAAACCGTTTCTGACCGATTTAACTCATTTATTCACCATTTACATCGATTTTTTTCACTGATTTATACTCTTTCTTATCGTATTAACTCGTATTTTAACTTATTTCATCAATTTAAATTATTTGATTGGTCTAGTCCATTTCTTCACTGTTTTATTTCGTTTTTCACTAATTATATCGATTTAAGCCATTATTTACCATTTAATTTATTTCTTCAAAGTTTGCATCGATATTTTCACTAATTTCATCGATTTGAACGGATTTTGACCAAGTTAACCCATTTTTTTTACTAATTCCATCGCTTTGATAGTTTGACTGATTTAACCCAATTTTTCATTAATTTGTTAAATCGGTCAAAATCAATTTAAATCGATAAATTAGTGAATAGATGGGTTACATCGGTCAAAAACGGTTCAAATTTGTGAAATTATTGAAAAATTAGTTAAATCAGTAAAATAAAAGTTCAAATCGTTGAAATTAGTGAGAAAAATGGATGCAAACGGTACATAAACGAGTTAGATCTGCCAAAATATTTTAAATTGATCAATTTTAAAAATGATCAAATCGGTAAAAAAAAACAGATAGGTTAAATCGATCGAAAACAATTTAGATGGATGAGATTAATGAAAAATTGATTAAACTGATAAAAAAAATATTAAAACCGATGAAATTATTGAAAAAATCGATGCAAATGGTGAATAATTAAGTTACATTGGTAAAAAATGGTTTAAATCGATGAAAATTAGTGGAAAAACGAAAGAAAGCAGTGAAAGGGCTAAATCGGTCAAAAATAATTTAAATCATTGAAATAAATTAAAGGACGTGTTGAATGGATAAAAAATGGTATAAATTGATGAAACTAATGCAAAAATTGATGTAAGTTGTGAATAAATAAGCTAAATCGGTCGTAGACGGTTTACATCGATGAAATTCATGGAAAATGGTGAAAAAATAGGCTAAATCGATCAAAGTCATTTTCAACGATAATATTAGTTAAAAAATTGGTTAAATCAGTCAAATATCATTCAACTCGATTAAATTAGTTAAAGAACCGATTCAAACGATAAAGAAATGAGTTAACTAGGTCAAAATAGTTTAAAACCATGAAATTAGTGGAAAAATTAGCGAAAACGGTGAAAAATGGACTAAGTCAGTTAAAAACAATGTAAATCGATGAAATTAGTGAAAAAAAATGAGTAAAATTGGTCAAAAACTGTTCAAATCGATGAAATTGGTGAAAAAATCGATTCAAACTATGAAGAAATGAATTAAAGCGATAAAAAATGGTTTAAATCGAATAAATTAGTTTAAGAAGGCAAAAGCGTTAAAAAAATGGGCTAAATCGGTAAAAAATAATTTAAATTAGTTATGTAAATATAATAGAAGTAAGTAAAATCTTCAAATTTGTCTATACGTGGTCTTATTCGAGTCAATTCTGAAATTTGACAACATGATGGACTAAAATTATCAATAAATTTGAAGATGTGAGGTCTATTTTAGTAAGCTGAAATATTATGGGATAAAATTGTCAGTCAACATACTTATGAGATCAATTTTTCAATAAGACTTAATTATTTGTGACTTGAGAAAAGAGAGGAGTACAATAACCTAGAGCACAAGTCACCCTTAAAAAAAATGAATGGTAGATTAAAAAATAAATATGATCCAACGACAATTAAAGGGGGACCTAATGAATACTTAGCACAAGTGGTACTAACCATAGAAAAGTCCTAGATACTATAACTGAATGCTTTAAGTATATGTTATTATCTCATTGATCCAACACAAATATAATATTATCTCATTTAACTAGAAATTAATCTATATCTATTCTATACTAATCCTAAAAGTGTGAATAATTTAAGTTTTTTTTAAGACAAAAATGCCCTTATTCAAATTGTAAAATATATTAATTAAATGTAATTAGACATCAAGTTTTCCTTATATTTTCTCATAAAAAAATTTGGTAGGAAAATATTTTAAGAAAATTTCTAACTTCCTTTCCTCCTAACCAAGCACCATGAATATGAAAGAAAAACAAAATTATATTCAAATTAGACATAAGTTCTTATTATAGTTATTTTCTACAATAACTCCAATAATTAAGAAATTAACTCTTATATCACTTTTACAGTTTCAATATTGTTCTCCTATAACACATAAAAATTCACTATCATATTGAATAGTTGCTAAAATATACATATAAAATTATTATAATGTATTATCAATATGTTGTTATGTAAAAAATATTATTTGTTTCATTTAAAAATCTGTTAAAGTGGAATCGCATCTTACCTCTGAACAAAAATGCTTATGACTTAGTGAACTAAGTAATCTTTATTTGACATGTGAAATCGATAAATAAATAGGTGAAAAAATGAACACTGATGAAGTAGGTGAAAAAATAGGTGAAATCGGTAATAAATAGATGAAAATTTGAGTGACATTTCTGAAAACATGGGAAACAAATTGGTGAAATCAATGAAAAATGGGTGAAATATATGAAGTCATTGAAAAAAGGTTAAAGTCTGTGAAATAATGTGAAATCAATGAAAATTCAAGTAAATTTATTAAAACAAAAATGTGAAATCGATGAAATATAAGTTAACCTGATAAAACTAAACCAGTAGAATTTTTTTCTTTGTTTTAATATGAGAAAACAAAAGAAATTGATGAAAAATAGGAAAAATAATGAACAATAGGTTATAATTGATCAAGAACGAATAAATCAGTAAAAATATATAAAATCAGTAATAATCAATGTAAATTGAATTAAAATATAAGTGAAATGGCTTAGACGGTAAAGAAATATCTTTTAAATGATAAGGTAAGTGAAATAATTTGAGATATACTTAAAAGCAATTGAAGATGTATAATGTATAATTATTTGAGTTTAAAAGTCGGTAAATACATATGGAATCGATGAAAATTCAAGTGAAATTCGCGAAGAAAATGGATGACATCGGTGAAACGATGAAATTACATAAAAATGATGAAACATGTGAAAAACACATAAAATCGGTGAAAATGCTAAAGTCGGTGAAAACAAGTGAAAATTGATTAGAGTGGTAAAAATGAGTTAAATCAATAAAAGAAAAAAGTTCAAATAACAAAAACAAAGTTAAAACATTAGACAAATGATTTGAAACGAAAAAAACTAAAGAAATCGATGAAAATACCCATGATGAAGTTAATAAATTGAATAGCAGTCATTAATTAATATGTGTTGTTTTATGACATAAAGAAGTTAATTTTACTCTGATTTACAACAAAATACCACTGAAAACAAATACACGTACAACGTATGTGCACTTTAAACTGGTGAAAAAAATGCATGTGAAATCGTAAATACATTTGAAATAGATAAAAAAAAAGGGGATAAAATTTGTGAAAAATGGATGAAAACAGGTAAATTTGGTTAAAATAAAGGTAAAGTTGGTGAAAATATGTGAAATCGATGAAAATGAATTCGAATGGAATTTCTAAGAAAAATGATGAAACCAGTGAAATTCAGTGAAATTGGATAAAGCCGGTGAAAAAGGGGTAAAATCGATAAAAAACGTATCAATGAAAAATTCAAGTGAATAACATGTGAAATTAGTGAAAAAACATAAGAAAAAAACATTAAAAAAAAAGGTAAAAAGAGGTTAAAATGGTAATGAGTGAAATCAGTTAAAAAAATTATGAATTCCCCCTGCTCTTTGAATTCTATAGATCAAACCGTTTGATGACATAGGGATAGAGATTCTTTCTTGCAGCCTATTCTATTCCTCAAAGTGGATTATGCCCATCTAGGAATTTATCATCACTTGGGTACGAAAGAGGGCTATTCTTCGCATCTAGGAATGAAGGATGAGCGTATTCGATAGACAATCACCATGAATATGGAAGAAAAACAAAAATATATTCAAATTAGACATGAAATTTTATTATAGTTATTTCCTACAGTAACTCCAATAATTAAGAAATTAACTCTTACATATCTTTTACAATTTGATGCAGGAGCATCCAAGACAATCTATCTTTTTATTAGTTAGTTATTTAGTTTCCTTATTTTTGGTGATTTAGTTTCTATAGGAGTCTAGGAGTTATTCAGTTTCTTTAAGAGTTTTATTTTCTTTCAGTTACCTAGGATTAGAGTCATATAAAAGGAGTTGTGATCTTCACTATTTTCATATATTGATGATTATGAGTTTTTGAAAAATAAGAGATTTGTTCTCTCAAAGGTTCATGGGTGTCTATTTCTCGTGTTCTTATAGCAAATTTATCTAATGGAACTTGCCTGCAGAATAATCACTATTCTGCCCGGCTTTAGCTGGTATCAGAGCTTCAGAATTTTCCTTTCCTGGTGGTCGTGAGCGTGGTTTTCGTGGGCGGGTTCCGGCTGAGGAGGTCCAGCACAGTGAACATAACGTTCAGGACTCGAAGATCAAATTTTTGCCAAGCAAGTCGCAGATTTACCCAACCTCTGGCTAATACTCGGTTTCTTTCCGTAATTTTGAAAACAATGAAAAATGTTATAATCGATTAAAAAAAAAAAAGAATAAATCGCTAAAAAAACAGGTAAAAAAATTTGAACAGTGAGAATATATGAATCAATGAAAGTTTGGGTGAAAGAAATGGATAAAATTATTCAAAAGCTTGGAGTCGGTGAAAATATGTTTAATCAATGAAAAATTTAGATGAATAACATGTGAAATTAGTGAAATAGGTGAAAACGAGTTAAACATTGATTGACAAAAACAAGGTGAAAGCAGAATAAAATGGTTTAAATTGAAAAAAAATCGACGAAAAACGTGAAAACAATGAAATATGAATAATCGATAAAAAAGCGAAAAAATCGATAAAAAAAATTAAACAGTGAAAACATATGAATCGATGAAACTTCGGGTGAAATTGGTAAACACTGGTGAAGTTGGTGAAGAAACTGGTGCAACCAGCCAGAACAAATGCTCGTGAAATCGATGAAAGTACGAGTGAAATTTATGAAGAAACGGATGAAACATGTGTCATCTGTGAATAACGAATAAACTTGACATGGAAACTACTATGATGGAATGAACTAAATAATGTTCTTATGATCTTATTTTAGAACTAATTTTATAAAATATAATGACTAAATCAGTCATCGTTTTATATTTCATTTCAACTATTCAAAGCCATCAATATTATTAAGAAAAATAAATTGATCAGTCATAAATATATGATATTCTATGAAATAAAAATGTTTAATTTTACTCTAATTTATAAAAAATACTCATGAAATTAAAACTAGACACGTACAACGTACGTGCACTTAGTATACTTAAAAGACGGAAAATCCTTAATGTTTTAAATCAAGGAGCAAAATTATCTTCACATGTATGACCTTGAAAGAAATTTCAAAGTTGCATCCACACTCGATTTATCTTCATCGACTATGTCAAGATTATTCACTATATTCCCAAACTTGTGAATAGACTACTTATAATCTTAGCCGTTGAAGAAGCTAACTATTAAAAAAAAAACAATTTCTTTGTTTTTGTTATTACTTGAATTTGATTGGTGATGTACTTAGAAACACACAAATGAAAAGATAAGAACTTTTTATTGTCAATTGGAATTAAAAGACTTTAGATTGACTAATAAGTTGATTCGTCATGTATAAAAAAAAATAGAAAGGATTTTTTTTTCTACTTTTAGGGAAAAAATAAAATAGTTTCACTTATTTAATCAATAAACGCCGTGCAAATGGGGAGATTTTTCTACAGACACGTGGTCCACAAGTTTTCTCTTTTTTTTCTTCTTTCCATTTATTTCTTTTTCATTCTTTCTTTTTTCTTCCTTATAACTAATATTCTTTTACACAATTCAAACACATTTATATAATTTGTGTTGCAAACTTATAATATATTGTTCCTATCAAAATTTTATTGTACACTACAAAAAAAAAAAAATTTTAATAACAAAATACTAAATGACAAAGTGATAAGAATTTAAATATTATCATTAAAATGATGGACATAAACACATTAGTGACAAAAAAATGTAAGAAAGTTGATACTACTGATATTTAATGACACCCCAAAAGTGTCACTAAATTATAGCGACAATATTTATTGTCACTAAATTGTCTCTAAAATGTTGTCACTAATTGTCAATAATGACAACTTAAGTTTCATACACTTATCACTAATAGCCATTAGTGACAATTTAAAAATATATTTTGTCACTATTGCACTAAAAATATATTTTTATTATAAAACTAATCTAAAATGATCAATTAAAGTAAACAAAGTAAGAACTAAGAACAATATAAATAGGGAGAATATATCATTTTATTCCATTCTTGTTGTGTGTTTATACAAACTAAAATCTCATCTATTTAGAGGATAGGTAACATACATCTAATTTAAATACTTTGAACATAGATATTCAAATACTTTGAACATAGGAAATTGATATTCTCCATGCATGCACTTTAGGCATCCATCCAAATACATTTGATTTACAACACTCCCCCTTGGATGCCACTTATTAAGAATATGCCTCGTTAAAAACCTTTTCAGAAAAACCCGGTGGGAAAAACCTGAATAAGGAAAAAAGAGTACATATCCATATGGGGCCGATAAGCGTGTAACACTGCCTCGTTAAAACCTTGCCAAGAAAACCCATTGGGAAAAAACCTGGACGAAGGAAAAAGAGTACAGTGTGTGGATTATTAATGACAGGCTCCCCCTGATGCGAGCGTAAGGTACACAGGTTGATGCATTCCAATAATATGACCATCAATTTTAATTACATAGTCGGCAATGCTTTAGTGAACAAATCAGCAAAATTATTGCTTGACTGAATTTATTGAACATTAATATTACCATTTTTTCTGAAGATCGTTGGTGAAGAAAAACATTGGTAATATGTAATTTGTTCAGTCTCCTTTTATATACCCATTCTTGATTTGAGAAATACAAGTGGCATGATTCTTGGAAATGTTGAATCGTAGACCTTAATCATAAGCATAACACACCATATGTGGATTGTAACCTCTGATTAAAACAAGCACATGTCGGTTGTTCCACAAAGATAGCATAATACATGTTTAATTTCATTTCAATATCTGCATGTAGATGCAGAGTTATATCTTTAAATGCAATATCCGACATCATACAATTTGCAGAATACATTAAAGCTCTAATTGCATTTAGATAAGGTACTTCAGGACCTAACAGTCCTTCATTGTCCTCTTGAGGACAAATTTGATA
Source organism: Penstemon barbatus (assembly GCA_003313485.2). Classification (NCBI taxonomy): domain Eukaryota; kingdom Viridiplantae; phylum Streptophyta; class Magnoliopsida; order Lamiales; family Plantaginaceae; genus Penstemon; species Penstemon barbatus. The sequence goes on along the minus strand of CM064878.1, from coordinate 32,872,154 downwards.
TTTATTTATATCTAAAGATCGAACAACCATATGAGTGCATAATGGATGAACTTTATCCATATAAGATCTTTTCAGAGTTTTCATTATATGGACAAATATATTCTCTAATAAATGCTCGATCTGCAGGCCGAGACAAAACTTTCTTATTTCGAGATTTTTCTCCCAAACTATTTCATAAAGTAGTTTGCGGTCTCAATGAGCTCTTTAAGAGTCCTCACGAGATTTAAAATCATCAGCACATACTGCCATAATAGAAAACTCATTTCAAAATCTTTCAACGCAAAATACATGGACAAATTGGATTGTGCAAGAATCCTTCTTTTACGAGGTTCATTTAGCTGGTTATATCAGACCAGATAACCCTTACTCATATAAGCATCGTATTTGTTTACTAAAAGATGAGCATGAGACCATTTAATTCCTTTAGGAATTTAAATATAAATATCACTGCCTAATGATCTATCTAATATGCGGTAACTACATCCATAAACACATTTCAAGCCCTTCAGGGACTACAAATCAATTAAATACCGCAACGTGATTATACCAATCACGGGGGAATATGTTTCATCGTAGTTATTGGGCTCTGTGAGAATTCCTACAAGAAGTTGTGTTTTATATCACACATTTTCATCATGTTTTAGTAAAATTATATGTTTGTGACATATAAATTTCACGTATTTGGGCGTACGGACAACTTGTCCAAATACTTTTACAATTTAATAGCGATCTTGAATCGCATCTTTATAAATTATTTAAATATTTATTTATGTCGACATTAAATTAACCGTTCACGGTTCAGGATCCTGATTTATATCTTTTATTTAGTTCGACCCGAACAAGCAAAACTATTATTTTGCTTTCTATCCCATTTTTATTTCTGTTTCATGTGCCAACTCGTGATTTAGACTGATAAGTCATTTTTTCTATAGCGCTTTATTTTGAAACAGATTCATCCTCGTAAGGGAATTTCTTTTATAAGTTTTCTTTTGCACCAATAGTAATTTCACACTTTAATTGCGTATATAGTATGCTAGCATATTGTCCTTCAAGGACTTCAATTCATGTTGGTGCAATTTTCAATTCTTGCTCATACTATTTGTGTGGACCAAGCTGAGACAAGTAATGTATATTTATGTACTCATGTCAAAATAATTTCACGCCGTTCTACATGCAATGACATCAATTCTCCCCCTAACGACGAGAAAATTGTCTCAAAAAAAATTTATCATGATATTTTGATTTAACAATATCGTCTCGTCAGACGTTTAAGAGATATGGTTATAGCCTCGTCAGGCATTCAAAATATATGATTACAGTCGGGAAACCGACACGTCTTTGTAAACCCATATATGTTCATTTTTGTGGAAAAATCAGAACATAAATCGCACAATCATAAATTTTAATTGAGAATTATTAGGCTTCCAGCCTGACACAAGTTGCAACGTTGTCCTCAATCTTATACTTGAGCAAGAATCTAAGCAAAAGCGATACGTGTTGACAATAGGCATATTTAAATCCAAAAAAAAAAAACTTTTACAGGACCATGAAATTACATAATGATCCACAAAGTGGATCTGTAAGTCCGTATACATTCCATTAAAATTATCATAAAAAGGTTTGGGATTCACGACCAATCTTCACAGTAGATGATCTTACAATTTACTTTCTTTGTGAGCAATAAACACACACATTCTCATGAGGTAAATAATTGTATGGTTCTTTAAAAGACGCCCGTAATAATTTGGCACATTTGTAATTTTTCCTGGATGACCAAGTTTATCATGTCACTTCATAATATTATGGATCATTGAACTTCTAGTTCAACTTAAATTTCTGATCCAACATTGCTTATGATCGCAAAATTCATTTTGATGAGAAAACTGTGATTTTATTCAACAAAATTTTTCTGGCATGAAATATTGGATGTAGTATAAGTATCATATTCCACTCTTATATATAATTTCCATATGATATTCGTCAATACGTTCTTCAAGACGTATTTCTTTGAATTCAACAAACCCATTTTGGATTTTATAGAGCACAAAGCCTCTTTTACAAAAATATTTGCTCATCCAGATAATTTATATTTGCTCTTCTGGAGCTTTTATAGTATACCTCAATAAGTATAACTTTTGCTTTTGCTAAGTTCAATTTAGATAATATTTTCAATCTCGAAGAATTGTTTGTGTCGACCTACTGTCAACAAATAAATATTTCCACCATTTATTTTTACAATTCCCACATAATTGTTCATGCATCTTCAAGATGCTCACATAATTTGTGCATAAGCTGGCATATGAACCAATTTTCCATGGTACACACAAGTTATCACTGTGTACTAGATCCTTATTATTTATTAGTGAAAGATACATGCTCGAGTTAGTTGGCTTCGAGCTCAGTGGTTTCAATGTGGTAACTATTAGCTCGAATATATTTAAAACTCAACAACGTTTCCCTTGAACGTGGAGCATACATAGCCTCTTTAATGGCTAAAACCGTGCCATTTGACAACATAAGGTGGGTATCACCAAAGTCATCTATCAAATCATACGTGCCATATATTGTTGTCATAGAGGTCTTAATAGGCATTATATTAACTATCTATCCCTTAGGATAGTGTGCGTAATTGCACTATTAGCCAGATATTATTCTCCACATGTCATGCCTAGGAACCAATTATATCCAATTTAAACATTTACTTGAAAAAGTAAATCGAGCTAATACCACTAAATACCATAATAATCGGATCAAAATAAAACCACCCAAAATGTGATCCAAAATAACCAAACATAATTCAAATATATAAATGTGGTTCTGCAAACATCAAAGGATTCCCCCTATTTGTCGCTTCTAGCAACAAGAATAGTCTTTTGATGATCAAAAAGACTAACCAGAACATCCCAATTTTTTCTGGGAACTAATGAGTAGTCCAACCTAAGGACCTTATCCAAGTGTCTCCTGATCAAAACCATAACCTCAACATTTTGGGACATTAGTTAGCAAATTGTCCCCAACGTTTGTAATGCTCAGTTTCTTACGGGCATATAATCTCCATAAGTAATTTGAACCCCTTTGGTTCCATTTATAATGACTTATATGGTTTTAATTCCAGGGAACTCCAATCCCAATATTCATGAACCCCAAGTGCACTCACATTCATTTATCATGGAATCATATATAATCGTTCACCATATGCATATGATAAAACATAAAGACGAATTCCTTTACAATTTGAAAACTTATGCCCCAAAAATAAGATAAGATAAATAAATGAAACGACCAAAATTAAATTACAAATTACAACTCGGGAATTTAGATTTCATTCATAGGATCAAACATAGTTATGAAATTATACCAATAACTCACATTTAAGGTAAACACATATTCTTCAAATCAATGTAATCAATTAAAGTGATCTACAAATTGACATACGTTAAATCCAAACATAAAGATGAATTACCTTATGTACTAAATGAAGATAAAAGAATTTCTAGCAGTAACTAAATTCTTCATAAGGAACAATAATCATGTAGTACATAATCTCAAATCAATTTTCAGAAAGATAAAACCGTTTCGATGTTTCGAGATTCAATTCCTTAAAACACACATGACATAAAGAATAACACAAAAATCAATCTGCTAAAATAATCCATGATTCCATCGGCCTCAATTCACTGAACTTTATAAAATTTAATCAAATTCTCATGTCATGTGTTTTGTGAAATGTATTGAAGTAATAGTATTCTCAAATATCAAACGAAAACGAGTAAACCATCAATTTCAATAGATCGAAATAGCTATTATAGAACTAATTGTTTTGTTGCCAAAAAGAGATTAATTATAACGACATTCTTCAAATGGAATTGTTGTCATGATTAAGGATAGACATATATTAATATATATATATGCATTAATTTATTCATAGTTTCATAGGATGATCAATATCATGCCTAAACAAGAAACTGAAATCATAAACGTGGATGAAATTCAACCATCTACACAATTTGAAATTTCGGAATCCCGAAACAATTTTAAAAGTCAAGTAATAGATGATGGGGTTATATATAATAATCATTTTACTATTAGATATCTCATGTGACTGATGATCACAAGCATTATGTAAAACAAACCAAAACTCTTGTTTACATGAATCGATTCAAGCCAATGATATAATACAATAATCATAATTAAACCATCCAATTCATGTGTTCCAAATAAACAAAGATATAAATCTAAAGGGTAGCATACACTTTAGATCACATAATTAGACTATCGAATTAATTAACAGAACCCATCATTTTGCCGAATAGATAAAAACTTCAGTTTTTGACAACAATAACTAAACTTAAACCCTAGAACATGCTTTAGAATCATAAATTTTTTTCATATTTAGAGAATATAAAATTAATAAGGGTTCAAGTTGTTTGTTAATTTGATCATACCAGAGAGAGGTTGTGGCTACTTCCTTCAACTTTTTCGTAAACTTCTGATGGCTGCCGTTTCATTTACAGGTATTGGGATGACGATCCGAACGGTCAAAATTAAGATCCTGGTGTGATGAACCTTCAATCCAAATTTGAATAAGATCCAACGGTGGATAAGGCCGGAATCATTGAAAAACCGAAGCTGCTGCGTGCAAATCCGAAATCTACATCTCCAAGTATTTTCCTTTTTTCCCTCTTGTTTTGTGATATATTTCATAACCTTGAAATCGATTTATAGAGTAAATTCGTGCTGATAACGTGTTATAAAACTAATCTAAAATGATCAATTAAAGTAAACAAAGTAAGAACTAAGAACAATATAAATAGGGAGAATATATCATTTTATTCCATTCTTGTTGTGTGTTTATACAAACTAAAATCTCATCTATTTATAGGATAGGTAACATACATCTAATTTAAATACTTTGAACATAGATATTCAAATACTTTGAACATAGGAAATTGATATTCTCCATGCATGCACTTTAGGCATCCATCCAAATACATTTGATTTACAACAATTTTGTCATTGTTGCATTTGTCACTAAATATATGAAAAAATGACAATTTCAACTATGTCATTTAATATTTTGTCAATAAATTTTATTTTTCTTGTAGTGGTGGTTTTTTTATGTAATATGTATTTTTGATAATCGTTCAGTGTTGTTGTGGTTATATGTTTATTTATTTTTGAAGATGTGAATTCACAAATTCATTGTGTCATTTTATACAATAATTTATACAATAATTAAGATAAATATTTTTTTATAGAATTAATTTAAACATTAAACATTTTTAAAGAAGAAATAATGCGTGAAAAATGCAAATAATATTTTTGATAGAAACAAACATCATATTGTAAATTTACAACACAAAATATATGTCCATGTTTTTTTAATTGAATAAGTGAATTTTAATTATTAATGAAAAAAAAAGTAATAAGAAAAAAAGAAGAGAAAAGAAAAAAGAAAATAAAGAGAAAAAACCTGGACCACATGGTCCAGGAGTTCAGGTCCGGGGAAGAATTTCCCGTGCAAATGGGGGTAAAATGGTAAATTGACTTGACCAGCAATACTAACCGTTCAATATGTTCTAATAGATTTTATCCTCAATTTCTTGATCCTATTTTGGTTCCACCCTTCTTGAATTCTCAAAGTGTGAAAATATTAATTAATAGTCATCATAAAATGCTAACTCTTTATAATTAATCTTAATTGGATGGCAGTTGTAGCTGTCTGCAAGCAAGATGCAAAAGGAAAAATGAGAATACAAATTTAGAATATTCAAACTCGACATATAGAGGGGGAAGTGCATGGTACTCCCATGTGTTATTTAAACATGCACGAAACTTTTCAGTTGATTCAACATGGATTCGTTTGTTCATTATTAATAAATAAAGCAAGTAATGGATCCGAGCAATGAGATATATATATTCCGAACGTGACTACAAGTTACAATATAGGTCTGCTTTTACAATACAGGTTGTCGCACTAACACTAGACTATAACTATCGAGTTGTAGCAAGTGAATTGAACAGAAGATCCGATCAGTACTATCTTGGGAAGCATGTCCTATGTCATCAAATGAACTTGGTATTTATAGTTGTACTATTGTGCTAGGTAGACCCGTCCATGCATAATAATTTCTAGGCCCATGGTCCAGCGCGCAACCCTTCAGCCGAAAACCTTGGGCTGGCCCAGAATGTCATGGCCGGGACTCCTGTGTTCGGAACCTAAGAATAGTGTTTGAAAGTATCTTCCTACTCGGAAATTGTCCGTAGAGCGCGTTTATACTGCGGTATTCGGAATATGTGAAATACTCCTTATCATCAGTGAAATTTTTATTGCATCAAATCTTCTTGTACTTTAAAAAATGCTACACACTTTTCATTTACTCCGTTAGTCACTAGCACCGGTAATATTTAATTGATTTACCTAAATTACTCCTAGATATATAGTAAAAACTTTTAAGGGAATTTTGTGCAAACGTTCAAAAGTATAAGAGAGTTTTGTGCAAACGTTCAAAATACAATGGAGTTTTGTGCAAACTTTCAAAGGTAAAAGGATAATGTGTGCAAGGTTCAAACAATACAACGAGATTATGTGCAAAGATTAAAAAATACATAGGTATTATGTGCTAGGTTTGAAAAATATAAGATGATTTTGTGCATTTTATTGTTAAGTTGGGTAATGAATAAATAGTATTATTGTCATTTAGACTGAAAACATTATGGAAAAAACAAAAATAATTGCACATTTTTCAAGTGGAAAAGATAGGTTAAAAATGGACGAAGGGGGACGAATTAGGTGTTTTGTTGGTCCCAAGTGGTCAGATGAGGTCTAGAGGGGGGGGGGGGGGTGAATAGACCTCTGAAACTTTTTATCAAATTTTAAACTTCAAAACTGTTGTTCAAACTTAAACAGACTAAGCTGTTACCGAACAGTAAGTTTTCAAGGCTGATCGCGAACAAATCTTTGAACAGCTTTGTTGACCACTAATGTTGGTCCCAAGTGGTCAGATGAGGTCTAGAGGGGGGGGGGGGGGGGGGGTGAATAGACCTCTTAACTTTTTACAATTTTTAACTTTAAAACCTTTTTGTTGACTTAAACAGACTAAGCCGTTATCAACAGTAGGTTCCTCGGCTGATCGCGAACAAATCTTTGAACAGCTTCGTAGACCACTAAACTGATAGTTACTTAGCTGATTTTGTCAAAATCAGTTTTAATACTTAGAGTACTTGCAGCGGATTTTCAAAGTGTTTTTCACAAGTATCCTCAGTAGTTTGAAAAATATTTCCCCAGTTTTATAAACTCCTTTTAAATCTTTTTTCAAACAGTTAAGTAAAGTGTTTTATGCAGTCTTGAAATATGCAAGTAAAAATGCAAATAAAAACACAAGTAATTTTTATAGTGGTTATATGAATGTAAATATCCTTTAGTCCACTCTTCCAAGTCACAAAGATCTTGGGTTAAACTAGAAACACAAAGTAACCAGTACACTCTGCTTACGCCTAACAACAAATGAACAGGCCGTAAGTGTGCAGTAAGAAATCACAAAGAAATCCTACTCTCTGAAGTAATATCACTCACAAAGATGGATATCTACTTCTCACAACACTCAGTTTTATAAATTCACTCAGAAGATGTGTTTAGCTTTGTTCTTCAACTTAGCTTTTCGTCAACAAATGACTAAGCTGATGAGTGAGCTGTTCTTGAGACTTAAAGAGTTCTGCTTCGAAAATTTTTCAGAGATTGTGTTGTTATGTTCTCTTCGTCTCTTTCAGCTATTTATACTTGAGGCTTGAAAAGTGTCCGTTGAAGAGAGACAGGATTCAAATTCCTCGAGTATTGGTCCTTAATTTCCGCGAACGGCTCTTTTGTAGTCTGTCCGTACTGTCAACAGTACTTTTCTGCAGGCAGCATTAAATGCACCCATCTGATACGAAGCATTTCTTCAATCATTTGTCTTTAATATCCTTGTACTTCAGCATTTATTACTTCCAGGGGCATTTATTACCGTTGGGAAGACTTTATGATCCTTTCCACTTGGCTGACGGAAGTGCAAGTCTGATGGCGAACAAAGCTGATCTCAAACTTGAACAAATATGATTTGAGTCGGATGATCTTCATCAGTCTGATAATTTTCCTTCAGCGGATCAGCAGTCTTTGGACCTTGATTTTTGACTCTTCTGATGTCTACTTTACTTAGTCAAAAATTCTTCATAAGGGACCATCAGCTAAGTTAATCCATACTTAGCAGATTATGAAGTTTTGGAATGCATCAAAACCTCCCTTATCAAATTTGTCTTCAGTGCCTTCATCTTCATCCTTATCCAACAATTTCCCCCTTTTTGATGATGACAAAACTTTAGCCAAGTACCTGTTTATACCTAAGCTAAAGATTGTGATCCTCAAAATTTTCTGAGATAGAAAAGATGTGTTGGATTGAACTTGTCTTTTTATTGATAATGAAAATATTACAAGTACAAGTTCATCAGATGAGATGTCTGAAGAATAGATAAAGTAAACTGATTACAAAGGATTTATAAATTCTAACTATCAGCTTCTTCATCAGATCCTTCAAGCACTTCTTCATACTCATAAGATGATTCTTCATCATCTTCTTCTTCTTCATCTTCATCAGCTTCTTCACCCTGAAGGATAATTACTTTGGCAGCCTCCATCTTTTCTTTAAGTTGCTGCTCCTTCAGTAACTCCATTGCCTTCCTGGCTGATTCAGTATTCTTGTACTTGGTAGGTTCTTCTTCAGGTTTCTCTTTTTCTTCTACTTTTCCAAGTTCTTCAGCAGTCTTGGTCATTGTAGTAGCTTCATCAGTCTTCTTGGCTTCAACAGCAGCAGAAGTTTCCTTGGTTGATTCTTCCCCTTTATCTTCCCCCTTTTTGTCATCATCAGACTTGATGACTTCTTCAGGTTTAGCAGCAGGGTTGAGTGCAACAGTGGGAACCTTCATTGCAGCACATAAAGTCTTCAGGTTCTGATTCACTACATCATGACTTGCTGTTAAGTGATGAAGAGTGGTACTGAAGTTGTCAGTTTGATCATTGAAGTAGTCAATATTAAGGTGCATTGTTGCAAGTTCATTGTGTAGTTCCTTTTCAGCGTTTGAGACTTCTTGCAACATCCCAAAATTAACTTCATTCTCTTCTTCACTGACTTTGATGAAGGTTGCAGTTAAGTCAGCTATCTTGTGCTCAGCTCTTTGTAAGGCAGTATGAAGGTGATTTACATCAGCCTTCACATCCTCAACATTTCTATTCAGATCATTAAGGCTGTGCACTAACTGCAAAGAGTTGTCTTGAGGTACAGGAAAACTATCAATTTCAGTCTTGATGATCTTTTCAGTTGATTGTTGCATAGTTTCCAGCTAAAGTTTGTTGGACTCTGCTAACTCTGCTTTGAGTTCTACCTTCAGCTTCTCTTTCAACTTTGTCAGCTGCTGGATGTGCTTCTCTTCCAGTTCCTTTACTGAATTTTCGATTAGCATCTGGAAAACTTCCATCAGTGATGAGTGTTCATCACCTTATGAAGCAGAAGCAGCAACTTCCTTTTCTTCAGTCTTCTGGTGGACATGGACATCTTCCATTTCATTCTCCTGATGATCTTCAGAAGCCTTAGCATTCCACTCAACAGCTAAGGTCTTATCAGCTCAGGATTGGTCGAATAAAATAATTAAATATGGTTTTGGGTTTTTTTTGTACATGTGAAGTTAATTTAGTACTGGTCCCAGCCTCTGTTGCCGGTTGAGTCACCATTATTTACCTCCTTTCACAATCCCATCGGACAGTGGGTGAGGGGTGATCGAGTGATGGATTCCACCTTTTCGAACAAGTTAATTTAGTGTGGCATATTGACGTCATATTGGTGATAGATGTCGAATCAATTATTTTACAGAGGATGGTAGCAATACACGAAACGTCAGATAATGATGAATCTTGTAAGTAATTTATTTAAACTGTCCACATAAATATGACTGCTTGGAAAGTTGGCACGTTTACAGTAGTACAATGCAGAAGTTGATCTTATATTCTCTTGGCCGTTGGATCTTTATCATAGATACTATAAATTCGCTTACCTTGAGCGTATTTCTCAACTGGTAATAAGAAATATTTTTAAATTAATGTTTTGTTGTAGAAAAGTTAAGAAAATAAATTCGATAATGAATAATATATATGCAAAGGATAAGTTAGTATGGGTGGAATTGGAAATATTTATAATCCAATATATGCTAGCCAACTTGAAATATATCATAATTTATAATCAAGTTAGCTTGGTGTGGGTATTTCATGGAGTTACGTTGTCTCGAGGAGTAGGATTATGGTTGCAAATGTTACTCGATAGTGCTCCTTACGACCTGTTGGTCCCAAGTGGTCAGAAGAGGTTTAGAGAGGGGGGGGGGGTGAATAAACCTCTTTAAAATTTTCTTCAAATTTAACTTTAAAACTTTTACTCTTAACTGAACAGACTAAGCTGATCAGATTAGTTATTAACAGTTCTGTTCGCGAACAAATCTTTGAACAGCCTTGTTGACCACTCGTCTGATTATCACTTAGCTAATTTTGCTAAAATCAGTTTTAATACTTAGAGTACTTGCAGCGGATTTTCAAAGTGTTTTTCACAAGTAATCTTAGCAGTTTGAAAAATGTTTCCCCAGTTTTATAAACTCCTTTTTAACTCTTTTTCAAACAGTTAACTTAAATGTGTTTTTATGCAAACAGTAAATATGCAGATTTAAAAGCAATGTAAAAACACAAGTAATTTTTATAGTGGTTATATGGATTTGAATATCCTTTAGTCCACTCTTCCAAGTCACACAGATCTTGGGTTATACTATAATCACAAAGTTTACAGTATACTCTGCTTGCGTCGAACAACAAATGAAACGACCACAAGTTCGCAATAGGAAATCACACAGAAGACCTATTCTCTGAAGTTTGATCACTCACAAAGATGGATCACAACTCCGCACAACACTCTTGATTACAAAATCACTCAGAAGATGTATTTTTCTTGATTCTTCAACTCTGCTTTCGTCAACAAATGACTCGGCTGATGAGTGAGCTATTCTTGAGACTTAAAGAATTTTGCTTCGGAAATTTCTCTCAGAAAGTGTGTTGCTTGCTTCTTCTTCGTCTCTTTCAGCTATTTATACTTGAGGATAGAAAAATGTCCGTTGAAGAGAGACAAAATTCAAATTCCTCGAGTACTGGTCCTTAAAATCCGCGAACGGCTCTTTTGCAGTCTGTTCGTACTATGAACAGTACTATTCTGCAGGCAGCATTAAATGCACCCATCTGATGCGAAGCATTTCTTCAATCATTTGTCTTTAATAACCTTGTACTTCAGCATTTATTACTCCAAGGGGCATTTATTACCGTTGGGAACACTTCATGATCTTCTTTACTTGGCTGACGAAAGTATACGTCTGATGGCGAACTCGGCTGATCTCAAACTTGAACAAATCTGATTTGAGTCGGCTGATCTTCATCAGTCTGATAACTTTACTTCAGCAGATCAGAAGTCTTGGACCTTGAAACTTTGACTCTTCTGATGTCTTCTTTACTTAGTCAAAATTTCTTCTAAGGGATCATCAGCTAAGTTACTCCGTACTTAGCCAATCTTGAAGTTTTGGAATCCTTCAAAACCTCCCTTTACAAATTGTCTTCAGAGCCTTCATCTTCATCCTTATCCAACAATTTCCCCCTTTTTGATGATGACAAAACTTCAGCTAAGTACCTGTTAAATACCTAAGCTAAAGAATGTAATCCTCAAAATTTTCTGAGATAGAAAAAGTTTATTGGATTGAACTTGACTTTTCATTAATATTGAAAAAGAGTTACAAGGTACAAGTTCATCAGATGAGATTTCTGAAGAATAGATAGAAGTAAACTGTTTACAATGAATTTAAAATTTCTAACTATCAGCTTCTTCATCTGATCCTTCAAGCTCTTCTATATACTCATAAGATGACTCTTCGTCATCTTCGTCTTCATCAGCTTCTTCATCCAAGATTGCTTTGGCAGCTTCCATCTTTTCTTTGAGTTGCTGTTCTCTGATCAGCTCCATTGCTTTCTTGGCAGATTCAGTCTCCTTGTACTTGGTAGTTTCTTTTTCAATCTTTTCTTCTTCTTCTACCTTTCCAAGATTTTCTTCAGTCTTGTCAGCAGTGTCTTCAGTTTCCTTAGCTTCAATAGTTGCTTCAGCAGTTTCCTTAGTTGTTTCTTCAGCAGCAGGTTCCTTAGCTGTTTCTTCAGCAGCAGGTTCCTTAGCTGTTTCTTCAGCCACAGGTTCCTTAGCTGTTTCTTCAGCAACAGGTTCCTTAGCTGTTTCTTCCCTTTTATCTTCCCCCTTTTTGTCATCATCAGTTTTGATGACATCAGAAGGTGCAACAGCAGGGTTGAGCGCAACTGTTGGAATCTTCACTCCAGCACATAAAGCCTTGAGATTCTGATTGACAACATCGTGACTAGCTGTAAGATTATGAATATCAGTGCTGATGATGTCAGTCTTGTCATTGAAGTAGTCAATATTTAGGTTTACAGTTGCAATTTCGTCTTGAACAGCCTGTACAACACTTCCTACTTCATGCAACAATCCTAAATTGACTGCCTTCTCTTCTTCACTGACTTTAATGAAGGTTGCAGTCAGATCAGCGATCTTGTGTTCAGCTCTTGTAAGTGCAGCGTGAAGATGATTAACATCGATCTTCACATCCTCCACATTTCTGTTCATTTCATTTAAGCTGTTCACTAACTGCAAGGAATGATCTTGAGGAATGGGAATACTTGTGATTTCAGTCTTGATGATCTTTTCTGTAGACTGTTGCACAGTTTCCAGCTGAAGCTTATTTGATTCTGTCAATTCTTCCTTAAGCTCTGTCTTCAGCTCCTCCTTAACCTTCAACAGCTGCTGTTGATGCTTCTCTTCCAGTTCCTTTAGTTGGTTTTCCATCAGCATCTGGATTGCTTCCATCAGTGATGAATGTTTATCAGCTGATGAAGCAGAAGCAGCAGCTTCATCCCTTTCTTCAACTTCCTGGTGGACAGGAATATCTTCCATCTTTTCATCTTGATGATCTTCAGAATCCTTAGCTTTCCACTCAATAGCTAGGGGTTCATCAGCAACCTTTTCAGCAGACTTGTCTTCAGTCTGATCAGTAGACTTATCAGCATTTTGATCAGCAGGCTTGTCAGCAGGTTGATCAGCAGGTTGATCAGCAGGCTTTTCAGCAATTTGATCAGCAGGCTTTTCAGCAGCTTGATCAGCAGGCTTGTCTTCAATCTGATCAGCAGACTTGACTTCAGGCTTGTCCGCAGTTTTAGGTTCATCAGTAACATCATCATAGACCAAGTTTGTGATGGTGCCATCATCATTGAAGCAAGTAGTTTGTCTGATTTGCCTCACAATGATCCAGGGGTTAACAAAAGCATTATTCCCCTTTGGCACTTCATAGAATGGTTGCACTTCCTTGCCGAAAATGATTTGCTGAATACTTGGCAGCAGTGGCAAGTCACTTGAACAGCCTTGCTGATACTTTGACTTTTTAGCCCATCTCTTCAGGGCAGCCATAACAGCAAACTTAATTGCTCTTTCTTCAGCATCTTCAGACTTTTTCTTTTTATCAGGCAATGTGCTTTTAATTTTCTTGGCCTCCTCCAATGCAAAGCCTTTTGCATAACTATGCATCACATCTCTTACATAGCTGGGATCTAGGGCCTTTTGAATGGAGTTTGTCTTCAGCCAAGTCAGAACCCAACGTTCTTCATCAACCAACTCCTTCATGCTTTGAAGTTCTGCCATTGACTTATTCAACCTGTTGTCTCTCCAACTGATGTACCTTGGTTTCTCCTGGTTGAACAGAGTCCTTAGCATTAGCTTTTGATCATAGTAAGCTAAGGACTTCTCAAACTTCTTGAAAAGCTCCTTATCAGCATATACTATATCAAAGGCTTTTCTGACTTCAAATTTGTCCTTGGACTTGACTTTGGGGGTAGGCAGTAAGATCTTTTTCTTGTCATCTTCTTCATTCTTGCCTTCTCCAATCTTGATGCCACCTCCATGGACAGGTCCATAGGCATCAGTCTTGCTCTTTTCAATCACCATAGCCAGTTCAGCATCCTCAGCAGCTTTTCTCTCTACTTCAGACATTCTTCTCCTGGCTTCATCCTTTTCAGCTTGAGCCTTACTTAGCTCTAGGGCTTTCTTTTCTTCCAGTTCATCCTGTTTCCTCTGTTCAGCCTCCTCCCTTGCTTTCTTGTCAGCTTTGGACACTTTCTTTTTCCTTAGCACAAATTTTCTTTTGCCTTTATCAGCAGGGGCTGGTCCAACAGATGATATGGGATCAGCAGCTATAGGATGTATGATTTGAACATCTGGATCTTCTTGAGGTTGAGCAACCTCAGCAGTTGGTGCAGATTGAGTAATCTGTTGCTCATTAGCTTTGTCAGCAGTAGAAGCTTCAACAGCTTCAACTGGTCTTTCAGCAGATTCTGGACTTGATCTCACCAAGTCCACCAACTCAGTCTCTTTTTCTATGAAGGTCATCTGCTTCCTTGCAGACTTCTTGGTTCTTCCTTCACGATAGTTTGAAGCAGCTGTATCTCTTTGTTGGCTCCTCGTTCTTTTAGAGACACTTTCAGCAGGCTTCTCTGCTGATGGAGTTCTTGATGGTGATGCAGGGGATCCAGTCCTTACATCAGCAATTATGTTCTCAATGATCTTAGTGGCTTCAGTAGCAGAAGTCACTTTCTCCATCTGCTTTGCTTCTTTCTTTTTAGGCACATCAGCAGCCTTCTTCTTTTTCTTAGTCTCAACAGCCAGGCTAGCTGTTTTGACTAATCTTCGTTGTCTTTTGGCAGGGACTTCCTTCTGTCCCTCATCATCAGCTTCCTCAGGCTCATCAGCCTTCCTCTTCAGAACTGGCAGGTATTTGTTCATGGCCTTAGACTTGTGAATCTCCTTGCCATTCGTCATAGTACAACCCAGTTTGGATAGCAGATAACTGATCGTAATCCTGTGGTTGGTGTGAGGACCCTTTCCTTTCTTGTCATCCAGGAAATCAGCTAAGATGTACCATACTATGATGGACCAGTTGACTTCCATTCCATAGTAAATGGCAGCCATGATGCTGAATCTCTTCATCGTAACAGCATCCAGAGAAAAAGTGCAGTTTTCAATCAGTTTTGATACCATATCAGCCATCCGCTGATATTCATCCCTCAGTTGCTTCTTCCTTATGTTTCCAGAAAACACTTCTCCCTCTTTGGCGCAGATCGCCCAGAACTGATGGTGCTTGTCCTCCGTCAGTATAGTGATGTCATGTCTTCCATGGTTAGGAAGCCGAAACCTCTCATGAAGAACAGCAGGAGTGATGGTGATAGATTTGTCTCCCACTGTAGCTTTGATCTCCAGTGAGTTGTAGTCAGCTTTCGCCGTGTTGTAGTACTCCATCACTTGGTCAGTCCAGATAACTCCTTCGTGGTATTCCATGAAGTTCACCAGCGAAGCAGCTTTGAACTTTTCGAGCAGTTCTTTCATCAGATCCGTACCGGATTGGTAGTAGGAACCATACACGAGATACATCCCTTCAGCAGCCATTTCAGATCTGTAGGAGTTAGAAAGAAAAACGAAGAGAGTTTTTGCAGAAAATTGCTCAAAAATTCTCACAAGTACTTTTGAAGATTTAGGGTGCGTAAAGAACGACTCGACTGATCAGATGAGAATTTATAGAGTTGGGGTATGTCGGTTTCCGTGATATCCGCCAACCGTTAGATTCGTTTTTCTGTCAGTGATAATCGTGTGGCTTCTGTTACGACCTTTCAAATTCAAAAGATATTTTAATGAAGAGCAGGAATATGTACCGCCCGACATTTACTTATAAAAGCGTGTTTTGAATAAAACGTTTTAAGTAGCTCGCTTTTATTTAAGTAATCAGATGAGTATAATAAACACTTATCTGATGGACTACTGTCCTGATGACAATGCTGTTATCAGAGAATGCCAATAGCTGATAACCTTCCTCAGCTGTTTGTCAATCCAGCTAGATAAAATACTCTTGATCTTCGAAAGTTGAGTCTTCTGTTGAAAACATAACTTCAACTAACTGTCATTAACAAATTTCATCTTTAATTCAGAAGTACCGCTAGTCTTACACGTTCCCCCTGAGTTTAAGAATTCATAAGTTAACTAGTCTGTTGAAAGTTAATCCTTGAAGATAATAAAGATGAGTAAGCTGTTGAACTCTAGTCTTCTGATGAGTTCCCCCTCAGCTTATGCATCTAATTTTAATAATCCCAGTTCAGCTCTTAGAGTTGAAAACCTTGTCTCACTTAGAGGTTTTGTGAAGATGTCAGCAATCTGATTTTCAGTAAACACATATTCTATCATGACATTTCCTTTCTCCACATGATCTCTAATAAAATGATGTTTGATCTCAATATGTTTAGTCCTTGAATGACTTGTAGTATTCTGAGTGAGACTGATTGCACTTGTATTGTCACAGTAGATTGGTATTCCACTGATTTTGATATTGTAGTCTTCTAGTTGATGTTTCAACCATAAGATTTGTGCACAGCAAGCTCCAGCAGCTATATACTCAGCTTCAGCAGTAGATATAGAAACTGAAGTCTGTTTCTTACTCATCCATGAGATCAGACGACTACCTAAGAACTGACAGGCACCTGTTGTGCTTTTTCTGTCAATTTTGCAGCCTGCAAGGTCAGAATCTGAATATCCAATAAGCTCAAATCCAGACTCTCTAGGGTACCACAATCCCAATTCTTGAGTGCCCTTAATATATTTTAGTATCCT
This sequence comes from Penstemon barbatus, assembly GCA_003313485.2. Classification (NCBI taxonomy): domain Eukaryota; kingdom Viridiplantae; phylum Streptophyta; class Magnoliopsida; order Lamiales; family Plantaginaceae; genus Penstemon; species Penstemon barbatus. The sequence goes on along the minus strand of CM064878.1, from coordinate 32,855,340 downwards.
CTTGGCAGCTAAGAGATGAGATTCTTTGGGGTTTGATAGGAATCTTGCACAGACCCCAACAGAGTACATGATATCAGGTCTGCTGGCTGTTAGATATAACAGTGACCCTATAATGCCTCTGTATTTGGTTATGTCTACTGATTTGCCATCTTCATCTTTATCCAAACGAAGACTTGTAGACATTGGAATTGTAGCAGTAGAGCTAGTTTCCATACCAAATTTCTTGAACAGATCCTTTGTGTATTTTGCTTGGCTGATGAAAATTCCATCAGGCAACTGTCTAACTTGCAAACCAAGAAAATAATTAAGTTCACCCATCATGCTCATTTCAAACTTGTTCTGCATCAGCTTTGAGAACTTATCACACATCTGTTGATTAGTTGAACCAAAAATAATATCGTCCACATAAATTTGCACAAGCAAAATATGCTCTTCCCATTCAATAGTGAACAAGGTCTTGTCAACTTTACCTTTGCGAAATCCTTTAATTAAAAGAAAGTCAGATAAAGTATCATACCATGCTCTTGGAGCCTGTTTCAGTCCATAAAGAGCTTTCTTCAGACGATACACTTTGTCCTCTTCTTGATAAACTTCAAATCCAGGAGGTTGTTCAACATAAACTTCTTCTTGCAATTCTCCATTGAGAAAAGCTGATTTCACATCCATCTGATAGACTGTGAAATTTTTGTGAGCAGCATAGGCAAGAAAGAGTCTGATTGCCTCTAGTCTTGCTACTGGTGCAAATGTTTCATCAAAGTCAATGCCTTCTTCTTGGCAGTAACCTTTGGCCACTAGTCTTGCTTTGTTTCTGGTGACTTCACCATCTTCATTCATTTTATTCCTGAATACCCACTTAGTGCCAATGACTCTTTGATGACTTGGTCTAGGAACTAAGTACCAGACTTCATTCCTTTCAAATTGATTTAGCTCCTCCTGCATAGCTTCAATCCAGTTGGAGTCACTAAGAGCTTCTTCAATCTATTTAGGCTCAATTTGAGATAGAAAACTAGCAAACATAGCATCTTGTGCAGCAGCTCTTCTTGTTTTCACTCTGTCTAAAGGATCACCAATCACTAACTCTGGTGGGTGATTTCTGAGCCATCTGAGATCAGGTTGCAAGTCATAATGTTGTCCTTTGTCTTGATCTTGCAACACTACTGTTGGAGATACAGTAGTAGTCTGTTGAACATTTGCCGTCTGTTGAACAGTCTCTGGTCTGTCAGTTGTTTGCAACTCGTCTGTTAGACAATCAGCTCTGTGATTTTGAACAGCAATTGAGTTATCAGCTGAGTTGAGATCAGGTAGTATGATGGGTACATATTCTTCATTCCTTCCAACATTCATCTTCTGTAAATCAGTAGACAGATCATGATTAACATTTTGATTCTTTTCAGAAGATTGACTTGGCTCATCAAATACTACATGAATGGATTCTTCTATTAGTAATGTTCTTTTATTGAAAACTCTATAAGCCTTACTAACAGATGAGTATCCTACAAAGACAGCTTCATCAGCCTTTTCTGCAAATGCAGTAAGGTGATTTTTACCATTATTTAAAACATAGCATTTACAACCAAAAATCTTAAAGTAATGAATGTTTGGCTTCCTATTGTTCCAAACTTCATATGGAGTCTTGTTTTGGTGCTTGTTGATCATGCATCTGTTTTGGGTAAAACATGCTGTATTTGTTGCTTCTGCCCAAAATCTTTGTGGCAGCTTTGCTTCAGCTATCATGGTTCTGACAGCTTCCTTTAGTGTTCTGTTTCTCCTTTCAGCAACACCATTCTGTTGAGGGGTTCTGGCAGCAGAGTACTCATGATGTATACCTTTGATATTACAATACTCTTCAACAGTAGAGTTTGTAAACTCTGTCCCTCTATCTGATCTGATCTTCAATATCTTGATACTCTTCTCATTTTGGATCAGTTCCATCAGATTTGTAAGATGTTCCTTGGTTTCACTTTTCTTCTTCATGAAAATCACCCAAGTATATCTTGAATAGTCATCCACAACAGCTAGGCAGTATTTCTTTCCGCCATTGCTGACTGGATCAATGGGTCCAAATAAGTCCATATGTAGCAGCTCCAATATCCTTCCAGAAGATTGGTGCTTCTTGCTTTTGAACGACGACTTGATTTGTTTACCCTTCTGACAGGCGTCACAGAGCTTATCTTTGCTCATGACTGTTTTAGGAATCCCTTCTACCAAATCATTCTTGATCAATCTGTTGATGGTCTTGAAGTTTAAATGATTCATTCTCTTGTGCCATAGCCAACTAACTTCACTTGGTGTTGAAGCCACCAAACAAACGTTTGAATTCTTGTCAGCAGAATCCCAGTCGACTATGTAGATATTTCCTTGTCGTCTTCCAGATAAAATTACCTTCTTTGTACCAATCTGTTCAACAAAGCACTTATCTGTTGAGAAGATGACTGAATATCCCTTGTCACAAAATTGACTTATGCTCAGCAGATTATATTTGAGGCCTTTGACATATGAGACGTCAGATATCTCTATGTTCCCTCTTATTAATCTTCCTTTAGCTTTAATCTTGCCTTCTTTGCTGTCCCCAAAAGTAACTTTTGGACCATCCACAGCAACTGCATCTGTCAGCTCATGTATGTTTCCACACATATGTCTTGAACATCCACTGTCCAAGTACCAAATCTTCTCTACTTTACTCCTACTCCTAATCCTATCCTACAAAACAAAAATAAAATTGTTTTAGGTACCCTTATTGAGAGGGTCCTGAAGGATTAGTTCCACCTTTGACAACCCAAGATGTTGAACTCTTAGGCTTCTTAGGTTTCTGAGTTTTGACAGGAGCATGAACAATTTTATTTTCATCATAATTATCAGATAAGTCATGTTGATGATCAGTATGATAAGAATAATGTTCATAAGCAGGGTAAGGTGCATGATAAGCAGGATATGCATGCATTGGATGAGCAGGATAAGGTGCAGAGTAACTAGGAAATTGAGGTGCATGATACATAGGATGATATGCAGCAGGTTGCACATAATATGACTCATTTCCATACCAAGCATTTTGATTTTTCTTGTTCTTATGCTTCTTTGGTTTACTAACAGTTTGCTCATTAACAGACGACTTAGTTTTCTCACTAGTCTGATTAGTTTTAACCTTATCAGAAGACTTCCTAGGACTCTTCTGTTTGGGTTTACTAGTCTGTTTTCCTACACTAGGCTCTTTGCTCTTTTTAGCCTTAGGAGATTTCTTCTCCTTTACCACTTTCTCAGATGAGGTAGGTTTAGAAGTTTGAACATACAGAATGACCTTACTATTGTCAGCAGATATGAATTTTTCAGTATGATTCAATTCTAATTTATCCTTTTCTAAAGGTGTCTCCTGTTTACTAGACGTAGGCATTGATGCAACAGTTGACTTATCATGAGACTCGATAACTTTCTCAAGTTCCATGATTTTTCCTTTATAGACCTCACATTCAGCTTTCAGAGATTCATGCTCTTGCTCAAGCTGTTTATACTCAGCTGATTCTTTAGGCTTTTCAGCTTTAAGTTTCAGTGAGTTATTTTGCTCTTTTAGCAAGCTCATCTCTTCCTTAAGCTTAACAAATTCTCCAGCAATCGTAGTATTGTTCAACATCATTTGCTCTAGAGAATCAAACAGTTCATTATTTTGAGGAGTTACCTCATCCTCAGAGTCATCAGATTCCTTAGCCATCAGGCAGAGGAGAGCAGGTTTCTCTTCATCAGAAGATTCTTCATCAGACGTATCTGAATCTGAATCAGATGAGTAGACAGCAGCAAGCTTTTCTGCTTCAGCTACCATTGCTTTTCCTCTTTGATGCTTTCTTTCCTTTCTGATTCTCTTCTCTTCCTCAGTGTATTTTTCTGCTTTTGGATATGGGCAGTCCCTGATGAAATGTCCCAATTTCCTGCAGTTATAACACATTAGTTTTGCTTTATAATCATCTTTTTCTTGAGAAGAAGAGTTAGGTTTAGAAGTAGAAGCAGCATGATTGTATTTGTTTTTCATCTTTCTCTTATAGAACTTCTTGAAGTTGTTCATCAATAATGCTACATCTCCAGCAGTGTACTCCTTGTTGAGTAGTGATGTTTCATCAGATGAGTCCACATCTTGACTTCTATGTGCTGGTCTCCTGGTGTTTTCAGCAGCAACTAAGGCAGCTGTGGGTCCTGAAGTTGAGGTTTCTTCAATACCCATTTTAGGCAGTTTATACTCGAATGCCTTAAGTACGGAAAACAGCTCTGTAAGAGAAATCTTCCCCAGATCTCTTGATTCTTCCATAGCTGTCACCTTCATATTGAACTTGGGGGGCAGGGCCTTTAGAACTCTGACGGTGATCTCCTTGTCAGTAAAGGTCTTTCCCAGCTTTAGGACTTCATTCAACGTTCTGGTAAACCTGGTATCCATCTGATCAATGGTCTCTCCAGATTTCATCTTGAAGTTGTCCAGCTTCTCCAAGGCAACACTGAGCTGATGCTCTTTGATGGCGTCGTTTCCTTCACTCATGTCACGAACCTTGTCCCACATTTCCTTTGCAGTTTTGCAATGTTTGACCTTGTCAAACCGATCATTATCCAGGGCTTTGGTCATGATGAAACGGCCAACTTTATCCAGATTGAACAGCTTTATTTCCTCGGCTGTCATCTCTGTCAGATCTTTTTCCACCACCATTTCAGCTTCATCTACTATGATGGTCTTGGTGAATTTGAATGGACCTTTAATGATACATGTGTACATGTTGTCATTATAGGCTGCTAGAAAGATTTCCATTCTAATCTTCCAGTCCTCAAAGGACATACCAGCAATGTGGGGAACATGACTGATACAATCCATTTTTCAAAAAGTTTTGATTTTTCAAAAATATGCTCTTTTGAAAAAGTTTGAAAACCTTTGAAAAACACTTGGATCAAGCTGGTTGATCAGGCAGCTGATTCTAATGAACCAACCTGGCTCTGATACCACTTGTTGGTCCCAAGTGGTCAGAAGAGGTTTAGAGGGGGGGGTGAATAAACCTCTTTAAAATTTTCTTCAAATTTAACTTTAAAACTTTTACTCTTAACTGAACAGACTAAGCTGATCAGATTAGTTATTAACAGTTCTGTTCGCGAACAAATCTTTGAACAGCCTTGTTGACCACTCGTCTGATTATCACTTAGCTAATTTTGCTAAAATCAGTTTTAATACTTAGAGTACTTGCAGCGGATTTTCAAAGTGTTTTTCACAAGTAATCTTAGCAGTTTGAAAAATGTTTCCCCAGTTTTATAAACTCCTTTTTAACTCTTTTTCAAACAGTTAACTTAAATGTGTTTTTATGCAAACAGTAAATATGCAGATTTAAAAGCAATGTAAAAACACAAGTAATTTTTATAGTGGTTATATGGATTTGAATATCCTTTAGTCCACTCTTCCAAGTCACACAGATCTTGGGTTATACTATAATCACAAAGTTTACAGTATACTCTGCTTGCGTCGAACAACAAATGAAACGACCACAAGTTCGCAATAGGAAATCACACAGAAGACCTATTCTCTGAAGTTTGATCACTCACAAAGATGGATCACAACTCCGCACAACACTCTTGATTACAAAATCACTCAGAAGATGTATTTTTCTTGATTCTTCAACTCTGCTTTCGTCAACAAATGACTCGGCTGATGAGTGAGCTGTTCTTGAGACTTAAAGAATTTTGCTTCGGAAATTTCTCTCAGAAAGTGTGTTGCTTGCTTCTTCTTCGTCTCTTTCAGCTATTTATACTTGAGGATAGAAAAATGTCCGTTGAAGAGAGACAAAATTCAAATTCCTCGAGTACTGGTCCTTAAAATCCGCGAACGGCTCTTTTGCAGTCTGTCCGTACTATGAACAGTACTATTCTGCAGGCAGCATTAAATGCACCCAGCTGATGCGAAGCATTTCTTCAATCATTTGTCTTTAATAACCTTGTACTTCAGCATTTATTACTCCAAGGGGCATTTATTACCGTTGGGAACACTTCATGATCTTCTTTACTTGGCTGACGAAAGTATACGTCTGATGGCGAACTCGGCTGATCTCAAACTTGAACAAATCTGATTTGAGTCGGCTGATCTTCATCAGTCTGATAACTTTACTTCAGCAGATCAGAAGTCTTGGACCTTGAAACTTTGACTCTTCTGATGTCTTCTTTACTTAGTCAAAATTTCTTCTAAGGGATCATCAGCTAAGTTATTCCGTACTTAGCCAATCTTGAAGTTTTGGAATCCTTCAAAACCTCCCTTTACAAATTGTCTTCAGAGCCTTCATCTTCATCCTTATCCAACACGACCTATTATTGGGAGTCGATAGATGGATTCTGCTAATCCTCCCAATAAGAGTTATGTCATATGTTGGTACATATTTTGTGATCGAAGAATTCACAATATCTACAAATGTCAGAAAAGTTGTAATAACTTAGTTGAGAAGGAATGTGATAATCTTGTTCCAAAAGGTGTAATCGCTCACCCCGGGCGCCCCTCACCTCCCTGTCCGACGGGATTGTGAGAGGAGGTAAATCATGGTGACTCAACCGACAACTAACGTGGGTCGCACTGTTGTTCTCCGCTCTGTGTTATACCGTTATATATTATTTGTAAAATTTGGAGTAACGTTTATGTAGACTTTAACTTATGTTGCTTATTATTTACATAATATCTCTTGTAGACATACTTTTATTAGAGAATATAATATATATGGAGTTTGGTGATTCTTCTCCATTTAGAAAAATATAAATATTCATTTTTAAATTTTACGTAGTGAAAAAACTTGAATATCCAGCGAATCGTTTTATAATATTAACATGAAATATCCAACGGTTTGGAAAGTATAAAATAAACAGTCTGGATTAAACAAATGAAAACTTACACACCTTATGAACTATTCATGTTTATGATGATAGTTTAAAAGACAAATTAAATTTTAAATTTTGGGTTATATTCAGTGCATTATATGGATTAAATAAATTATTTTATGTTTATATTTTACACTTATTTAAATTAGTTTATATATTAATACTTATTTATCGAACAATATTTTAATAAACAGTAGTTACTCATCTTTGTAGTGGATGATGGATGATAGTATATTGGTCGAAGAGAACTTAATCAATGTGCATACAGTATAGTCGAGACATTTTCGACGTTATCTGATTATTGTCGAGTAGATTAATTCAATATAGTCTAGGATATCTTTGGATAAGTTAAGTTAATTGAGTGTTGCATGTTCACGTGAGTTTGTGATAGACGTCGACTAAATTATTTAATAAAGGACAGTATATATACGATAAGAACTAATAATTCCAGCAAGTTTTATATGACGCGCAATGTCAGATAATGATGATGATTCTATGTAATGATGAAGCTTTTAATTTTTTTAAAACTGTCCTCATGAATACGACGAGGTGGAAAGTTATCTTCTCTATAGTTGTTCAATCTACACACTTGATCTCCGAATTTCTTGGCTATTGGATCTTTACCGTAGCTACTATAAATTGGCCTACTTTGATTATATATTCCGACTATGAACATGAAATATATTTAAGTCAAATTTTTGTTCAAGAAAAGTAAAGATAATCAAATCAATAATGGAGAATGTACGTTCAAATGATGGATTGGTATAGGTGGAATTGGAAATATTTAATTATCTCATGTTCTCTCCATCCTTATTCTCTTACAAAGTCGTGCAAATCAAATTAGATTTATTTCTAACTTTTAACTCTCTTTTACTTCTACACTTTATCGAACCAATCTATCTTCTTCCAGGTAATTTCTTCTCAGAAGGCTTTTTAGTTATTGCTATATAGTTATAGTATTTAATTTCGAGATATTTTTCTTGGTTTATTTTAAAATATCTAGAGAATCAATTTACTCGTTCATGATTTTGTTTTCCATTTTCCAATACAATTTTGTTTTTATTTTGTTCCTGGATTCCTATACAAGAAGAATTGCTCCAATTAATTGCGATACTGCCAATTAATTTTACTCTCGACAAGAAGTGGGAAACTTCCTTATTATGCTTCGAAAAAACCATGATTCACATTTTCATTGTAAAGGTCAAAATATTTATTTTGGAGGACAATTGTGCTTCATGGCAAGGATGGTGAACATTGCGAAAAAGTTTTACAATCTGGGGTTCACAACTTTACATATGAGGATGTAATTATGTTTAAGTTATATAAGTACGTAAGATGTGCTGCTAATATATATGAGATATATACCACGTACCTTAGTCTTCGAACTACATGAAACTAATTTTTTAATATTTATTTTTTACAACTTAAGCAGATAAGCAGTCATAAATTAGACTAACTTCTACGATTTTGTAATGATTTCAAATATTCTTTTGGTATCTTAAATATCGACGTTCTTTTGGAAGATTCCTTTACTAAATACTGAATGAAATTATTCTAACAATCATTTTAACATTAAATATTGTTTTTCTTTTGTTGTTTTGTTATTTTTTATTTACGATCAAGATATCCGGTTTTGATTTTATGCAAAAAAAATTAGATATTTATGTATTTTCCTCATCTTCGTTTACTGCTATAATTTTTTATTTTAATTTATAATTCGTATTATTGTTAATTAATTAATTTGGACAAGAAGGATGATGTGACGGACGGTCACAAATATCTCGCTATTCAGTTAGCCAATTAACACCGTGTTGTGAAGGTTAAAGTGCACGGTCGATGACAATAAAAATTGACAGGTCGTTAATTGGTTATTAACCATTGCAATAGTTGGTCAGGATTGGAAAATTTGATCCAAACGGAAATAATTGCTTGTTTTAACGCAGTCAAAATAATTTAAGTGTTTTAACGCAGTCAAAATAATTTAAGCACAATTTATAGATATTTGAATATACCAACTATATAACATATGTACTCTACTCTGCTTAAATATAACTGGACGATATGTTATTGCACTTGTTCGAAAGAAAACCACAATTTCTGTACTCGGGTTATGGTCTCGATAATATCCCAACCATCTCCAAAACCTTCATCTGTCATTATAACTAACCATTTTCATATTCCAGATTTCAAATTTACGCGTCGAGTACTTAGCATGGCAGCTGATTGAATAAACTGCGCCGGTATTCTCTAAAAAAAAAAATTTCTTTTATTATACATAAATTTGTTAAAGCACTTTTTAAGCAACATGAAAATAAATATGAAAAATCATTACCAATCGTTGATTTGCTCCATGCATTGTCACCAAGAAAGCAGGCATAATTGAAAAACTATAGCAAGATTTCAATACAAAAGGAGTTGTAAGATTTGAAACTTCTTTTTGCCCTTCATATTCAGTATTAATATCCTCAATCCCTCCATATTCATTAGAATGTTTGAAACTTCTGAGATGAGTAACCACTGAAAAGGCTAAATTCAAATGTGTTAACTGCTGACTGATATAACATTATTATGTCTGCATATTCTACTGAATTTTCAATCATTACTCCATTCCATGCGACTCCCAAAAGAAGATGAGCAACTTTGATTGTCCAAAATATGTTCCCATTCCGTATATAGATCTCTTTGACTTGTGACATCCCAATATTTTTTTGCATTCCAACTGGAACTTTCTACAACATTGTTAACACATGTTATAGAAAATGTTGAAGTTATACTTTCATTAGACCTTTATTTAGGAATGGATTGTAAGTTAGCATGAAAAATACTCCTCTTTTTCTTACCGGCATGTTATTCTGGCTTTCGTAACTAATGATTCCATATTTTGGTTCCCCTGCAGCTCTCTGTTCTAACATAACTTCGAATTACATCTTCTATGAATGATTTCTCGATATAAATATTACATCGGAGATTTACCTCCGCTGCATAGATAAGTTCATCGACATCTATTATATCAAGATCTAAAGAACCCAATTGATTCTTTATAAAACGTTCCAACTCAAAATAATTTACCATTTTCTTGTTTTTACTTTAACAAAATATAAATCTTAAATAATTTTTTTTACATGCGTTTTACTTATATTTCTTCTGTTTTGTTTTCAAAACAAATAATTTACTTAAAGTTATCTTCAAAACATGACATAAAGGCTATGTTTAATTTATATATTTCAGTGAGTCAAATGATAGGTAAAATGCAAATGAAGAATAAAATAAGCTCAATGTTGCAAGAAAAAATATTTTCCATACCGCTTTCATCACTGAAATACTTAAAATCAAACATAGTCACTATGTCATGTTTTGAAGATAAGTTTAAGTAAATTATTTAATCAGATTCGTGTTTTTTATTACAATTGATGTATTATCTAATCCTTGAAAGATCGTGTCGACAATACTAATGCGCGCCAGGTTTTAGAGTTTAGACGTTGTTAATGGGGATAAAATTAAAGTACTGATATGGGATGGATTTATCATCCTTAAAACAAGGCTGCAAGGTTGGAAAATGCTTAGAAATATATTCCGCTTGTTGGTTTTCGATCTTATTTCCCCGATCTTTGTTCTATATATTTCTTCTACTTCCATCTTTGTCTACTGCTTTAGCTATTTATCGAATAATATAAAATATTTAACACAGAAATAAAGCATATAACCGACAAAAGTAAACGAAAACATATGTAAGAACAAGCCAAATTGAATAGAAAAAAAGGTCGACAAAGGACAAAATGACGTTGTTTTCCTATGAAAGGGGCTAAATTTAAATCAAATGAAAATCGTGAACGGTTTATCGGCAATTGTCGCCACTTATTAGTATCAAGATCAGTAAATAATTGGATTAATCACTTTAGGACTAAGATGAACCTGACCAATCGCACAACAGAATCAGATTATGGTATCTTCGTTGAACGTAATTTCATCGAAAACATTTAAAATAAAATCTTCCAAATAAATTATCTATGATTCATTCCCATAAATCTCAAAATCATCTTCGTTAATAAAATTATACTCACATTTTTCATTAAATCAGTCTTTCTCGAATTTTATTAACTTGCGTGTCTTGTAGCTTGTTAAACAAATTAGTCGGGCCTATTTTCTGACGTAGTACTTTCTAGAATCTGGTGAGTCACATGTGCTGGTTACACAACATTATTTATTAATTAATAATTAATTTTTAAATATTTCATATATATTTAAGTCAAAGTGACCGAATCTATAGAAGCAATCGTAATCCAACGGCCAAGGAATTTCAAGATAGATGGTGTAAATTTTAGAATAGGACGCGTTCCGCGTTATCAACTACCTATATTTATGGTGATACTCGGACAGTCCATATAATTAAAGTTTAAAGATCAAAGGTCAAAACAAATTTATATATTGTTTTTTATCACGTTTTACAAGACACGCAAGTTCAGATATGTTTAAATATTTGGAAATAAAACGCAGTTGATTTATTAATTTACTGACCGTTGGATTTTCCTAATTTCTTGGCCGTTGGATCTTTACCATAGCTACTATAAATTGGCTTACTTTGATTATATTTGTGAACTAATATTGTGGAGTAAATGTAAATTAATTTTTTGTTCTAGGAATCTAAGGATGATAAAATTGATGATGCTTAATTTTCGTAAAAATTATCAGTTAGTATGGGTGGAATTGGAAATATTTTACCATCCAAGATATGCCATCCAATTTGAAATATTTCATAATTTCTAATCAATTTGGCTTGGTATAGGTGGTTAATCGAGTTTATTAGGCAAGTGATTGGAGCCAAAATGTGTAGGAGAAGACAATCTGGCAAATCACTCAGCCTATCTTCCTCTTCTGTTCCATCTTGTTCATTTAAAACAGCGGTGCTGGAGACACAGAGGTTTGGAAGAAGAGTTGTCGATTTGTTAAGGTAGACGGGAAATTGAGAAGGATGAGATAAAAAAAAAAAAAGACCACTTTGGGCTCACCACTTGCAAAATGACGGCCAATTAAACCATTATATGAAAAAGAAAAAGAAAATCAGTAATGAACGAGGTACAATAACACTAAGAACGTCTACCATAAAAAACGACGTCGTTTCAGAATTATGCGGGAAAAAAGAAATTGGAAAGGCAAGCACATCTTCGAAAAAATTGGCTGAATATGGAAAAACTTATATAGAAGTATTTCGAAAATGATATGAAAATGAAAATGAGGACTATAATGAAAATAATGTACTGGTTTGATTGCTATTACACAGTTTATTGCTCTGAAGTTTATGCCCTGTCATTTTACTTTAATTTGGATCTGTTTATTACATAATTTAATTTGCTACTTAAACAAAATATTATTATTTAACTATTATATTTGTTATCCTCCTTTGCCTGAAGAATATTATATGTTCTTATATATGTAATGGACTGTGCTCTAATATTAATTTATTTTATTTTGAATTTCTTAAGATAAATTAAAAATTCCCATATTTTATATTTTGTAATTTGTTTCAAGCTATTTTATTGCTTTAATTGTGCGTTCCATTATTAATAACTCTGTGGTTTATTTTTCTGTATTTTATATTTGAACAATTATTTTATGTTCATTGTTTAACTCGATCCACATTTATTTCTCAGTCCGGGTAATTCTTTTATTTATTTTCTACGTTAGTTATGCTTTCTATTACTTTTTAATTTTGATCTTGCTTTTCGATCTGAGCTTACCAAATATTTATTTGTTATGTTTGTTTCTTTTTTCTATATTCGGTTTCACCCAAAGAAGAAATACGGCCGCCAACTACGGGGCCACAACAACTCCACTAACCCATTATCCTAAATTAATTCGGAATTCTGAAATAGCAAATCGATAAGCATAGATGGATAAGATGAAGCAAAATTGACGTTGTTTGAAGTGTATAGAAGGAGGCACCGTTCATTAAGATCGGGCAATCTCCTCTATCAAGGCTTGGAACGATCCCTACAGAATATAATTTTTTTATTTTAATTTATAATCGTATTATTATTATTTAATTTGTTCGGATAAGAAGGATGATGTGATGTACGCTCACACATATCACACTATTCAGTTAGCCTATTAACGCCAATGGTATACAATTGTACTATCAAATAGTCGCTATTAAATAGACTATTGGTAATAAAACTTTCAAAATCTGCAGGATCTATAAGAATTGTGAAAAAATTAACTTAATGACGATTACTATTCCCAACAATTCAAACCATAACAATACATCTTTCGATAAAAGCTTCAAACGTCATATCTATTCATCTTTCTGAAAGAGCTTTTCGTATTTTCAAAAAGGTTGAATTTATATATTTATATACATTCGACTTACACGATCATTACATTTCCATATCTAATATTGCTCGAAAACAGTTCTTTCATTTTCACCAGGTAAACAAAATCTATCTAAAGTTTCTATCTTTTTTTTTTATTCATATAATGATAATAAATATAATTTCTTATGAACATGTTTGTATTCTATGCAAGATAAGAAGAATGGAAGATATTAAATTACTCATAGAAACAAAGAAAAAAGAGCTCGAGTTACATCCTGAAGGCCAGGATAAAGAAAAGGTGGTGCTAATTTTTTTTTTTTACAAGCCTTGTTAAAATTATACAAATTTTTTTAAATTTATAATGCGTGCAGAAATCCAATGCACTAAAAGCTGCTATCGACGTATTCGGAAATTGTGAGAAAAAACTCTTGGAGTTGAAGAAAAACAGAAGGTATTTTTGTATTTGTTGGAATATTAATATAATTTTTTAGGATGGTTAAAACTGTATTCATATGAGTTTTTAATTACAGAGAGAAACGAGGGTATTCCAACATAAGGCAAAAACAGTGTGCGAACAACTGGGTGAAATTCATAATTTAGAGATTGAAATTCTGCTAAAAAAGGAAGACGATGACGGTTTTTTGCACGAGAGATTGAGGAAGAAGGAAAAAGAATATATTGATGGATTTAATGAGATTTCAAAATTACGCCATGGTTGTAAAGAATAATATTACTATATTAAATAAATAAATATTCAAATTATTATTGTATATAGATATGTAAAACATTCTTTGATTCAGATTCAGTTTCAAATTAATCTGTCCCATTGAACATGCAAATTCAGGTTCAGATTAATTTGCTCTGTTCGACATCAAATACTAGCTAAATTGTTATGATTTGATATATGTCAATTATGGTCATAATTCAATGTACATACTATACAAACCATTAAAGATAAAGTAATAACGCAAATACAAATATATAAAATATAATAAAATATTTCTCCATGATCATTACATTGTGCAGATAATAGTCGTTGTTTAGATCGGTATTTTTTATTTCGAGCAAGTTGATGTGTTATTGCAGTGTACATATTATAATTGATATCTAAATTTACACATATAATTTTCACCATTCCTTTGTATGTTTCAATGTCGAGAATAAACTTATCTTTTACAGAGATAATATAATATACGTTATTTTTTTAGTTGTTATTTACTACTATTTAATTCATATACCAACAACAATATTCTATAAAAAAATATTTAATATATTTGCTGATAAATTAAAATGTTTTGTATATGCATGTAGTTAAATAAATATTATGTAATTGGAAAATAGTATTAACCTGTAACTATTTAAAATAAAATAGCAACAAGGTACATTGCAGTAAGTTTTACAAAATATCACATTTTGTAGAATTTTTTACAATATTTTGAGAAAATGAAACACATAGTCACAAAACAAAACGTCATTCAATTATTTGGTTATTTATTGTCGGTGTGTTTTACATATATGCAGGTCCAATTAGGTTAAAGCATTTAAGCAATATTACTTTTTTTTATATAATTTTAAACTACCCCTATAAGGCTATAACTATGAGTAGTTGAAAAGGTGGGAACGTTTCCTGTTAAACAATCTACACCGTTTATCTTATAATATTATGGTCGTAAGATCTAAAATGACCACTATAAATTGTCTCACATCAATTATATTTTTCTATATAAATTAAAGTTGTGTTGTTGATTCAGTTAGAATATTATTTATATTCGACAGATGAGTTTGCGGGCATGGAATTTGAAGTATATTATAATCCAATATTTGCTATTCAACTTAATAGCTATAAAAAAAAATTTCTAAAGTAGTTTTTGTATGGGTGGAATTGGAAATTTTTGGTACAAAAAAATATGATAAAACTTTGAAGAATGACAGATTGGCTCTTATTGAAGAAGACAATTATCGTACCATTGTTGTTGCTATATTTGAGGCTGCACAAAATAAGGTATCTATTTTTTAAATCCGTTAGTTCTTTCTCACAGATTCTATAGATCTTCTTTCAAGGATAATATATTAATATGTGTTAATAATATAAGATAAATTTTATTCTTACATCTCATTTAAAATATTACAAATACCTGTACAAAGTCGGACTTTCGACATGGTTCAAATATACTTGTGCCAGCCAGTGTTTTTTATTTTTTATTTTTTACAATGGACAGCCAAGCAGGAGGAAACGTATAAACCCAAACACTCCCATTAGCCGTTCTCAGATTAACATTCCTAACTAATTTGTGGATATCGAAATTTTCGTGGAGATGACGATGATGGGAGCTTAATTAAGTACCTATATTTTCAGCCAAAGTAACGAATGGGATGAACTCGTGGTTCATATCAAAATGCCTCAAATCCTTACTTTTCTTCAACTTCTAATGATTGTCGATTCACCCTGGAATATCCTATCGATGATCACTACTGTCAATATGTATACAACTTAATGGATAAATGAAGTCGCTTGTGTATAATTATTTCATCATGCAGTAAACAATATGTCTGTAATGTGCTCACAAGGGTTGCACATAAGCTGAGAAACAAATGAAAAAAGTATTTTCTATACCATATTTTCAATAGCAGCAGCATTCATCGAGTTTGGTTTAGATATATATCTTATATATATATTTGTAGTTTTAACGACTTTTAATATTAGTTTTTATTTATTGGTTTAAAAAAGTAATTTATTTATATTATGAAATTCAACTTTAAATACACTGCTCATTATAATTAAAAGAATCATTCTGATCTTATGCGGATGTAGTTTTGTATGAAAATCCGCTTGTCTTTGAATTTTGACCAATATGTATATTTTGTGTAATTTTACTTTGTGATATATTGTTTTCCTACCAAATCTTATGGCCTGATGTCTCTGAGGAGGCCAAGTATATGGTCTTCGACTAACTTCTTCAGCATTAAATGACGGATGTTAAGTAGCCCTGGAATTATAAATATTTCCTAACATCGTATCATTCTTCCAATTTTACCACCACCAAAAAAAAAATATCATCCTTCCAGTATCATTACAATGTACAGATAATAGTCGAACTTTTTATATATTTTTGTACTTCCGAACAATTGTATGTATAGTTGAAGTACACATATTATAATTGATATTTAGATTTTTAGAATTAAGATTTTGACCATTGCTTTGTATGTTTCAATGCCAAAAAAAAAACTTATCTTTTACAAAGATAATATGTTGTCCTCATAATAAACAATATTAGATAAATAATAAGCGTTAAACAATATAGGAAACAATAATTCTATATCGGAAATATAGTTATTGGTTTCAATCGAGAATATATTATGGTCATAAAAAGAGAAATTCAATAAACGGCGCTGTTTCATGATTATGCCGTTTAAAATTAAATTGCAAAAGCACACTCGCACGATCAAAATTCCCCTGCCGGGCGCACATGTTGCAAACAGACGGTGGAAAAAGCATTAAATAAAAAGATAGATTAAATCAAATTAACAAATAAATAAAGTATATTATGTTGTACTGTTTTTAGACCGCTCCGGGTCATATATCATTGCTAGGACAATTATAAAAAAGTAAAAAATATTATTATTAAGATTGCAATAAATTACATTATTCAATATTTTATAAAAGCAAATTACCTTTGAGTCAAAGATCTTTAGAATTATAATTATAATTATATATATATATAGCAGAAAGTTTTACAAAATAGTACATTATTTGGAACTTTTTACAATATTTGGGGAAAATGAAAAAAAAAGGGTCATAAAACAAAGGTTATTTGCTTATTTATTATCAGTGCGTTTTACGAATCCTTTAAGGGCCCATTTGGATGGATGGATTTGAAATGAAGAGGGATTTCAAATGAATTAATTTGAAATTCCAATGATTTGAAATCCATTCATTTGCAATCTCTTGTTTGGATAAATATTTTTACAAAGGATTTCAAATCCATTCATTTAAAATCCATTGTTTGGTATATATCATTTGTCTTATTTGAAATTCTCAATCGTGCCTTATAATTTGCTCTATGAGTTAATTCTTGTTGTTGATTTCGAGATAAAATCGCATAAATCGATTTGGGGCAAAATTATAATTTTTGAAAATTGAGGGACCAAAAGTGCAAATTCGGATTTCAGAAAATCTGGGGCCGAATTTAAAATATTAATTTTCTGAAAATTCCAGACTGAATTGAAACTTTGGGTTTTTCGAAAATCTGGGGTCAAATGGCAATTTTTTAAAATTAAGGGACTAAAGTGCAAATTTGGATTTTTGAAAATCAGGTTCCGAATTGAAAATTTTAATCTTATGAAAATTATGGACTGAATTGCAGTTCTGAATTTTTTAAAATATGGGGTCAAATTGCAATTTCTAAAAATTAAGGGACCAAAAGTAAAAAATTTTATTTCTGAAAATCAGGGGCCGAATTGAAAATTTAATCTTCCGAAATTAACTGAATAGCAATTCTTAGTTTTTCAAAAATTTGGGGTCAAATTGTAATTTCCAAAAATTGAGGGACCAAAAGTGCAAATTTGAATTTCTGAAAATCAGGGGCCGAATTGAAACTTTTTATTTTCTTTAAATACTGGACTAAATTGCAATTATTGATTTTTCGAAAATCTAGGGTCAAAATTGCAATATCCAAAAATTGAGGGACCAAAGGTGCAAATTTGATTCCTGAAAATCAGGGTCCGAATTGAAAATTTTAATTTTAGAAAATTATGGACTGAATTGTCATTCTGGGTTTTTTGAAAATTTGGGGTCAAAATTACAATTTCCGAAAATTGAGGGACCAAAAGTGCAATTCGAATTTATGAAAATAGTAGCCGAATTGCAAATTTTAATTTTTTGAAAATTATGGATTGAATTGCGATTCTAGGTTTTTTGAAAATTCGGGATCAAATTGTAATTTTTGAAAGTATACAATGTGGATTTTTTTAAAATGGATTTCAAATGACTAGTTTTAGGAGAAATTTCAAATCCACTTAAAATTGGCATGAAATCCATTGGACTAAAATCCAGGATTTCAAATGAATGGATTTAATTTTGCATCCAAATAGCACGATGGATTTGACAAGGGATTTCAAATCCACCCAACCCAAATCCATCCATCCAAATGGGCTCTAAATGAATTTGAATTGTATTACCAATATTCAATAACTGCCACATATTTTTTGTTTAAATATTTTCTTTTCGTAGTATATGAAAAGTCACATTCTTTTAAATTTAATGGACAGTTCTAATAGTTTTAAAAAGAGAAAGGGTGTGATCATTTAATAATGGCTGCTAATTTTTTTTTTTTTTTTGTTATTTTAATTTATCTACTATTTTGTGTATTAAAGGCTAATATCAATTTACATGGAATAAAACTAGGTATTAGTAAACTAATGTAGGTCGGTTAAAACGGAACGCACTTGGTGTCGTGCTGAGAAATGTAATGATATAAATTCTAATGTCATCCAAATGCTTTTCAAAATTTATATTTACTATTGTAGATCGGCAGCCGCAGAGGCAGCGGGATGAAATCGCCAATCAACAAAGGACAGCTATTATGCTTGCTTTTGGTACTCCAGAAAGGCCAATTTTTATCGAACCGATATGAATCCAATTAAATTTTTATCTCCTCCTTATCATGCTAAATTATCTTGTTCGACAAAAGGTCCATTTGTATACAATAATTGTAATGTAGCGGGTATAGTTTAGACCTTCTCCAAGGGGCCTTTTATATCCTATATTATAAGAGATAGGATAATATTTGGGCAAAAAATCCACTCCAAAGGAGTCTTTAAAATTTGAGGAAGCCAAAAAATTTTAAGTTTGGACTCTTATATTTGAGAGTCCAAACTTAAATCTTAAAAATTGATTTTGCAGAGAAAAGTACAAATCATAGTACTTTTCTACACAAATCATAGTACTTTTCTATTTAGTTTTTCAAATTATAATATATTAAATATATATATATCATTATTATTTATATATTAATAAAAATTAAAAGTAATTTGTTTAAGTATAAATGAGTTGTTGGAGTGATGGGATGTGATTTTTTAAATGTGAACTCCTAAAATATAAAATAGTTGTTGGAGTGCAGAGTAAAAAGTGGGAATATATAACACTGTTCAACATTTAAGTTTTAAGATAAGAGGCCTGAATTTAAACGGACTGTTGGAGATGGTCTTAGTGGTAAAAGTGTAAGCTAACTTCTATTATTCCTCGACGACTACATAGGTATCTAGATGAAACCAACATTCAAGAAAATAAAGCTAAATGTTCGACGACAAAAAATAAGGAGAAGTCGACAAACTCGATTAAACTAAATAAGATGAGTAACTTTATCGTTTTTTTGTACTATCTGATCGAAGACGAGCTCTCTGATGAATTCCTACAAATTTGACAACCATAGTCCTCCGATATAAGTTTGATGAAGACCTCTGACGACACCAGAGCACGCCTTCCTCAATGCACCGATCAATGAGAGATAAAGCTAAATCAGCTTTATCTCTCACTGACCGACGCATTGTGGGTACGGCCCTTGAGACTCTCGATGGTCTTAGCGAAGGCCAGGGGAATCTTCTTCCTTTTATGGCAGTAGCTAGCTCGAGAAGACACACCATCTCAGTTAATGTTATGACCATGGGTGTTGGGTCTCTCTGCATTGACCGAGAGATAGAAGAGGAAAGAAGTGCTTATTAATATTTTTGCGCTTTAAGTCCTCCAACATCTGATCGGCTGCTCTTACCTTCTACCTCACTCCTGGCTCATCAAGTACGTCGATGCCTCGTGACATCGATACTCAGATACAAGACGAAGAGTATCCAAGCACCGACACATAGAAGAACCGACGATGCTGACCTCGTCTTCCTTACCGATCCCACCCATTCGAACGACGAGGCCGACCCATTGGGGAACCCCCTTTACCGATACCACTTTCTCGAAAATAAAAGTAATCGCTTCCTCGATCAGAGGTCGGGAGGAATGAAGAGGTGCAAAGATAAAGAAAGCACTCTACGATAGTTGAATAATGGAGAGGTTATTGAGGGCAAATTCTGTCGGATAACATATTACATAAAACATGTTTAGCTATTTTTTGTATGAATAATGGTGGGTACCCCCCACTTATTAATAGACCTTGGATGTTTTAAATATGCATAGAGTTAAATAAATATTATGTTATTGCAAAATAATATTCCAGTTTATGATTAAACTACGAAGCAAATATATATTTTTAAACGATTTCTTGAAAATTGTCCCAAAACGATCTGTCTTTTACAAATTAGGTGTTTATTGCATGGTTTTTTATAACATAAGGATGTTTAGCAGAATAAAAAATTCACAGGGTAGCTTCATGCAGATTAACAATGGAGAATATCTTACATTTTACCCACAAATTTGTCTAGAAAATATATTATTACTAAGATCATACAATATATTATATTTATTTCGAACACAGTTTTGTCTTAACATAAATAACTCAAAAACATGAAGAGAAATTAGATCATTAATTCGATGGTATTTACAAAACTATACATAACATTACATAACATAAGTTTGTTAGCAAATCACTCTCTTCAAACTAATATCAATGTTTGTACGTACTAAGTATATTATACTTATCATTATTTGTGGAAGAATTACTCGTGATTAATGTAAACAAATCTCACGAGGCATAGATGTAAAAAACTTGGGAATAATAATTACCATTTTCTCCTTTTTATTAATCAAAATTGAATTATACATATTTTTTCTATGTTCACTCTTAATATATTATTGGAGAATGCTAGTTGATTAACAGTGAGTTGATTTTCAATTAGCCAATTAACACCGCGTTGTGAAGGCTGAAGTGCACGGTCGATAACAATATGATTGTATCGGTCGATATTTATTTATCAACCATTGCAATAGTTGGTCATAACAGAAAATGTTGCAAGAGTAATTTATGTTCGTTTTTTTCCGTCTAATTGCATATCCACAACAGTTTGCAATCCTATACAGATTTGACAAGAATTAAACATGAATTCAAATCGAAATGAATATATTAAACTTTCAAGCAAGAGCAAATAATTCCGAAAAGTATATTGCGTTGTAATAACCTTTTTTTAAAAATATCATTAAAGTAAATCGAAAAGCATTTCGGAATTACACTCTAAGCGAAATAGAAGCAAGAGCAAATAAGTCGATGATGAAAAACGGCGCCGTTTCGTGACAAGACCGTTTATTCGGCACTAAAAACCTTAGATGATTACAACTAATTAATTCCTCGCGGCTCTGTTTTTATTTTCATTAGATAAAAATGTGTGCCACATTTAATCTAAGAGTCAATACAGTGAAATTAAATGTATTTACTTACTCCCTCCTTTTTTTTTTTAAATGTCGCTTTGAAGAATTGAACAAAGAATGTCATAAATAGTCACTTTTTGAAGTAAAAGTTCCAAAATATCCTTTTAATCAAATACTTTTACTAAATAATAAAATACCGCTAGATAATTTAGGTATTTAATATTTTAACTAATTTTTTTTCATGAATTATGGAGATAATAATAAAATAATATTGTTAATTGAAAATTAAGTCAATAAATATACGCTATTTGTTTATTTACTACTATTTAATTCATATATCAACAGCAATGTTCTATAAAAATCTTTAAATATATTTGCTGGTAATTTAGAATAAAATAGCAACAAAGTACATTGCAGTAAGTTTTACAACACAGCACATTTTGGGGAATTTTTTACGTTATTCAGGGAAAACGAAACAAACAGTCATAAGATAAAACGTTATTTGCTTATTTATTGTCATTGCGTTTTACAAGACATGCTGGTGGACATTATGTTGAAGCATTTAAGCCATCATACTTTATGTATCTAATTTTAAACTTCCCCCATAAATTAGAGTAATTCAGAAGGTCGGAACATTTCCCCTTATACAATCTACACCGTTTAACTAATATTATTAATGTCGTTGGAACTTTACCATGTCAACTATAAATTGTCTCTCGTAAATTATATTTTCTATTTAATATATAGTTGTATTGTTGATTCAGTAAGTATATAATCTATACATTCAACAGATAAGTTGTTGTGTGTGGAATTTGAATTATATTATAATCCAAGATTTGTCAATCAACTTTTATGAGTGGAATTAGATATTTTGTGATAAAAAAATTACGTTAAAGCTACTTAGAGGTCATTTCATTAGAGAAGTGAACAGTCGGAGAGCAATCTTAGACCAAAATAGAGCAGATTAATTCAACAGATAAGTTGTTGTGTATAAAATTTCAATTATATTATAATCCAAGATCTGCCAATCAACTTGTATGGGTGATATTGGATATTTTGTGGTAAAAATTATGTTAAATCTACTTAGAGGTCATTCCATTGGAGAAGTGAACAGTCGGAGAGCAATCTTAGAGCAAAAGAAAGCAGATTAAAAAATTATAAAGTTGACAAAAGATCACCAGGTATTTGTTTATGTTGAGTTAAATAAACAAAAACCTTTTAGGCTTTTATGGATACTTATAAAACTTCATTCCATAGTTGATCAGACTCATTAGATACTCTTATCGTGGATCTGAGTTTAATGAGGTACAAAATATACTATTGATCGCGAAGACAACACGAAAAAGGAATTGAAAAATCATGTAAGGGAATGCGATTTGTTAAGGAAAGAAGTTCGTCATTTTAATAGATCTCTGGTCTTATACAGACTTTATAATTACAAGTTCGTGGAGAAGTTTCAGGGAAGTCAAAGAGAATGTGAAGAATTGGAGGAGAAGATTTTGAGTTTGGTTGAGGATCAAAAACTTCTGAATGATAATGAGAAAAAAGCATAGGAGCGGTATGCAAAGGTTTGTGAGCAAAATCAATGAGTTGAAGAGTAAACAATTGAACAATGAGCGTATGATAGGAGAATATAAGGATAAACTTAATATTTTGGACATAAAAGTCTTGAGAGCCTTCGCATACCGCTCCTCTGCCTTTTCTCATTATCATTCCGAAGTTTTTGATCCTCAACCAACCTCGAATTTTTCTCCTTTAATTCTTCACATTCCCTTTGACTCCCCAGAAACTTCTCCACAAACTTGAAATTACCAAGCCTGGATAAGAGCAGAGCTCTATTCAAATGACAGGCTTCTTTCCTTAACAAATCGCATTCCCTTACATGATTTTTCAATTCCATTTCCATATTATCTTCGCGATCAATTTGTACATTTTCTACCTCATTAAACTCAGATTCACGGTAAGAGTATCTAATGAGTCTGATCAACTATGGAATGAAGTTTTATAAGTATCCATTAAAGCCTAAAAGGTTATTGTTTATTTAACTTAACATAAACAAATTCCTGGTGATCTTCTGTCAACTTTATAACTTTTTAATCTGCTCTCTTTAGCTCTAAGATTGCTCTCCGACTGTTCACTTCTCCAATGAAATGACCTCTAAGTAGCTTTAACGTAATTTTTACCACAAAATATCCAATTCCACCCATACAAGTCTTTAATTATGCATTAGCACTGGGCAATATCCTCCGCACGGGAGCGTGGAGCAATTGACCTAGTATATATATATATATATATATATATATATATATATATATATATATAAACATTTTATTATATACTCGATGATATTTGAGGCAAAATTTAAACTAAACTCTGTTTGTCCTTCTACTCTTGTTTTTTTTAATTATAGTATTATTATATATGCTGCCTACAGTACCTTAATGGTCACTAATTAAACCAACTTTGCATAAGAAACTAGGATTTTGTTATTAATGCTAGATATCTGTCTGTCTTTTTGTCTTTTGTTAAAGAATGTTGTCTCTATAATTTAATACATCCCTATCCAATCAACCGTTTTCTACATTCACAAACATAAAATAGCATAAAGTTTGGACTATATATAAAAAAAATCCTGCATAAATATAAAATCTTGACATGCATTTTTTTTTCTTTTATTTTTTTAGTCGAAGTACACTAGGTTAACCCAGCCCTTATGCAACACAAACATTGATTGATTCCTTTGTTACATTGGAATAAGGGGATCCGGTTGGGACCCATTGAGCATTTGAATCTTCTCTTTCGAATCCCAAGAACGATTATGCATCAACATCAAATGAATAGTAATCTACTTAGTCTCAATTTAGCCGTAGTGAAATGTATATTATTCTCTGGAAAAAAAAAATTTACAATGTTCAATTTATTCCCTATATGATTTGAAAAGGAGCATTTTACCTTAGCCCCCGAAATTTTAAAAGAGTAATTTAGCTTCCTCAGTCAAAGAGTGTAACTCACTCACCGAATTTGAGAATAGATATGAAAAGTATTTTGGTAACATAAGGGAGTAAAGTGCAACATTTATCAAGACACATGGGGTCGGGTGTGATATATCATAATGCATTAGCGGTGAAGTGCCACATTTATCATGACCGGGTAGGGGTGAGGGGGGGGGGGGGGGGGTGAGGGGGTAAAGTGCCGCATATAAGAGAGATTGTTTTGTCGATTCATATTTTTTTTATATTTAAAAATGTCAGGGATGTTGTTACTATATTTTTTTTTATTTTATATATTTTTATATTTTGCCGCCATTAAAAACCCATTCTCCCTTTGAATCCGACCCGATGGGTAGCAGTGTTCTCGCAGGATAACAAGAAGTGCGTTTCTCAATCTATAACTGTTCTCCCTTTTCCCAACGGAAAATTAAATTACACCAAGCTCCGGAAAAGAATTCACGCCAAGTTTCTGAAAAATAGGCGAGAGTTAATTGGGACCAAGTTACTTAAAACAATGTAATGGAAAATTTGGGATGTTGATCAGCTGTTCGACAAAATGCCTGACCGAAACAATTTACTTAAACATGAACATTCTAATAGTTATGAAGATTTGATCAACATTTTAGTGTCTCATTATTTGAATTTTCCCTCGTGGCACTTGTTTTCTTGTAATTAATACTACGTTTTTCCTTGTTCTTATATTCTGTTTCTATATGATTGTCTTATTTTTTCCAGAAAAAAGTTTCTTCTGATTAGCTAAAAATGAATGGCCATTTAAATACCAAGTTGGAATTTTTTGTGAATAATTTATGTGTCCTTAAGTTGGGTTTGTGCTAGAATTAATATGCATGTTGTATTTGTTAAACAAAAAAAAAAAAGGGCGAAAGATAAAAACATCCTATATTTTGTCGAACTCCTAAAAAAGTACTTGTATTTTAACTACCAAGACATTCATCCGTGTTTGATTTTAATTACCACACTCTTGGTTTTCAAAAAGAATAAATAAAATGACTAATATATAGGGGTAATCTTGTCATTCCGCCAAAAGTCAAAAGTAAAATTCTACTTGGATCGAGTGTGGTAATTAAAATCAAACACGGAGGAGGGGAGGGGGGTTGTTGGGAGTTAAAATAACACAAAGATTTTTTTAGAGTTAGACAAAGCATATGGGATGTTTTTGTCTTTCCCCGAACAAAAAAAAAACTTGGCAAAAATATAGAAAGAAATAAAAGTAAACTTATTTTCGATTTTAAATGAAAGTTGGGGTTTATTATGCAGTGTGTGGTTTACATAATTATGAGTATTTTAGACAAATATAATTTCCTGATAAAATACGAAAAATTGTAGGATTTTAATTCATCATGTAAGTTGAGGTTTATGAGTAATTTAATTACACAGCTCATATGTCTAAAATTTTCCTGATAGATAAGATAAAGTTATTCATTTTTGCTAATATATT
This sequence comes from Penstemon barbatus, assembly GCA_003313485.2. Taxonomy (NCBI): domain Eukaryota; kingdom Viridiplantae; phylum Streptophyta; class Magnoliopsida; order Lamiales; family Plantaginaceae; genus Penstemon; species Penstemon barbatus. The sequence continues at coordinate 32,829,405 of CM064878.1, read as the reverse complement.
TTGTCCCATTTATTGAGAAAAGTAGAAAACAGGACCGTTTTATTTTTTAGTTTTCATTTGACAAAAAATTTATACAAGATAGACAGCTGAAACATAATATTCCCCTTTCCCAATTTCCGGACCATAGGATGGAAAAACTTTTGTAATTTAAGCTATATAATTCGTATGCAGAATACAGACAAAGTCTACTGATTATTTAATTGTTTTTTTAATAATTTGGCTATTTCTTTTTCTCCAGTAACAAACAATCGCTTTTTCTGAAAATTCCTCTGCAAGCTAGCCTCATTGAGACCTAGTCACCTAGGAAACAATTAAACCAAGTCCCGCTGGCAAGAATAAAACACAATTTTATTTTATTTTTTATTCTGATAAATGCAATACTATTCTTTTATAAAATTAAAGCCCAATTTGTTTAACAATTATCCCTTCAGATTAGATGGCCTGATTTATATATATTCTTGAGCAGCCCTAACGGCTGCATATAATTCTAGGTTTTTTCCATATATCTAAATATTTTTCTTATACTAGATTTACATTGTTTCACGAGTCAAATATGGAGAAAGAGATGCAAATAGAGAAGCAAAGATCGAAGAAGATCAAAGTTAAGCATGAAGGAGGTGGATTTTTGCCGGAGGATATAGTGAGGGAGATACTATCAAGATTGCCGGTGAAAAGTTTATTAAGGTATATGTCCGTTTCGAGGCACTGGAAATCTCTAATCTCCAATAATTCATTCAATAAATTACACCGTAAAAAAACCAGAAACAAGAATAATCCCCCGCTATTGCTAGTTCTGCATTCCTCTAATAAAAACTCATATGTTCTAACAACTTTTGATCTCTATGGAAAAGTAATCCAAGAATGGAGTTTTTCTATAATTTCATCAACATCATGCCTAAATATGTTGCCCTTCCCATCACAATCTAAATTGGTGTGCTTTGTCGACAATGAGAGATTCTACTTGTGTAATCCCAGCACTCGAAGAATTATCCGCTTGCCTGATCCTCTTTTTGATCCCTTGCTATACGGAATACCTTATCTATGTGGTTTTGCTTATGTTCCATTCAAAGATGAATACATAATCTTATACTTAGTCAAATCAGATCTAGATATATGGAGGTCTATGATGCTTACTATATCCATGTCCAATGATGACGATCACTTGCATTATAATTCTTGGAGATCCGTTGATGTCTTGGCTATCAGCCATCTCGCGGTTTATTGCCTATTTGGGGTTTTTGTTTCTGGGGCTTTCTATTGGTTGATGATTGATAGTGATGTTAGAAAATATGTTGTGATCCTCTCGTTTAACATGGAGAATGAAGGTTTTTCTACCATCAGGTTGCCCAAGGATTTTGAAAATAATTTTGATACTTTTTGTCATTCACTTCTGGAAATCAAGGAAAAACTCTATATCAAGACTTTATTGTATCCCCCCCTAACCTTGAAATTGTGGGTGCTATCTGATGTGAAGAACCAGTTATGGACCCAAAGTTGGAGCATTAATTTAAAAAGCATTCCACACCGGCATTGGACGTCGCTTAATCTAATTATTTACAGGCGAGAATACATCCAGAATTACAACGAATCAAACGAGGATAAGGATATCTTAAGAGACAATAAAAAGTTTAAAGTGGAAAATAGGGCTCTTTCGGGTGTGGGAATCCACACAAACATTTTCTCACTTTAAATATATAGAAACAATCCACTTCCGACTATGATTAAGTAGGTATATATCTTCTCGTCTTTAGGACCATGAATTAATTTTCTAAATTTTATATTGCATTGATTGAGTGTCTGTTATATAATCTTATTGATGTACTAGATGCTATTTTCAACTAAACTTTGTTTGCTCCTTTTACTCTTTGTTGGTTATGATTATATATATGTTTCCTTTGCATAAGAAACTAGGATTTGAAGCCAACATATAGTGAAACAATGTATTGTTTTTCAGGCAAAGAAACTAGATGATATATATATATATATATATATATATATATATATATATATATATATATATATATATATATATATATATATATATATATATATATATATATTATTATATCATATAAAGGGCTAGCTCCCTTAGGTACAGTACTAATTTTCGTCGTTCAAAATTTATTTTTCCTTTTTTTTCAGCGCGGGCCCAAAACGACGTCGTTTTGGGCTTAATTTTTTATTTTTTTTATTCTCTCCTCTCACAAAGAGACCCTTTCTTTTTTGCATAAGCTATTTTCACTTTCTTCCCGTCTTCTTCTACTTCTCATCTTCTCCAATTTAACTACGTCTTCAATTTGAGAGAGAAAGAATGCCTTCTTCATCGATTTCTCTCTCAAATTGAACGCGGTGTCATGATTGCAGAGCAATTTTTTCTTCCTTCTCCGTTTGCTGACTTGGATTTGTCTGCTATCAACAAAATGTCTCAATTCGATGCTTCGGGAATTGGGCCTCGATTTAAGGTGATTTAATTTAATTTAATTTTTTACTGATGTTGTTGGTGGATGACTCGGTCTGGGCCAGAATTATACATTCTGAAATCCAGAGAGAAATAGTATTTGATGATTGGCGCAAGAGCGGTAAGCTTAATATTTCCTCCAGCATATTTAATTTATGACGTGCAACCAAAATTTAGTTCTCTTCTAATATATATGTTCCTAACTTCATACGAGCCAAGTCTTTCTAATATACACAAACTGTTTGATGAAATGTCTTTTATGTATCCTTTGCACATTCTTCTAATTTTTCACTAACCTGAAAATTAGCAGTCAGTGATCAATATTACCAGTTTCCCATCTCAAACCTACCAGGCTTCCGATCAAAAAACCGTCGCCGGAGTTTCCAAGCATCGCATCTGCTTGAGTTGGAAAAGGTAGCATCTGGACGTTTATTTTCTCAAATATTTACTTCCATAATAACTTGTGCCACTTCTTCCTTTTTAGTTGCTCATTTGTTTATGCAGTAGTCTCTCATTTTAGAATCGCAGACGAGAACTGAGCACAAGCAAATGTTTTATTTTCTCAAAAAAATTCTTTAATTCTTCTCAATCTTTCTACAGTTGCAATTCATTTTCAACATAAGAGAATAAAAATCTGGGTCTTTTCTACTTTTCCTTTTTCTGCAGGAGTGATAGATGGGTGAAGGGGATAAACCGTTAATAGGGTCAATGATATTAGCTTTACTCTTGCCTGGTTCACTATCCGTTCTGTAATTTATTGCTTTCAGTTTTTCGTTTGCTGGAGTTATTTTGGTTTAATAAAATAATCACGCTTCCTATTGTTGAAGTGGACTGCATATATGGTATACATGCTTTGATGGGTTTTTTGGGGAATTTATATGCAAATGATGCTTTGAGGATGAGATTTGTTCAAAAGACTTTGGTTTATGGAGTTCATACTACAAGTCTATACATGTGTTTGATGATATGCCTTAAAGAGGTTTTATATGTAACTATATCTATGTGTTCCATAAAATATCCTAAAGTGATCGCAAGATGCTGTTGCACTTTATCTTGTGGGTCAGAGTGAAGTTATTTTCGAATAGTTTTGAGTGATTTAATAATTTTCCATGTTCCTTAGAACAGTCGAATCAGTTAGGTCTCGCTGCAATTAGCAAACCAGAACACGTTTACCAAATAGTCAACTCAAAACTATTATGAAAGTGTATGTAAACTGCCAGTGGGAAATAGGCAACTTCGTGCTCAAATAAGACAGTCTCCATTTGCAATTCCACAGTTTCGTTCGCTATTCTTAGTCATTTGGATTAACTTTGTAGGGTATTGTTGAGGAACTAATCTCACCAGCTTTAGTTATCTGCTCATATTTGAAATATGTAATTTATTTTCTATGGTAAAGATACTAATAAGACATTCATAAACATATGGTTATTCTCACCTGCTTAAAATGACTCAAAGAAATGTATCCTCAAATATCTCTGTCAAAATCGACTAAAAGGTTGTTGAACTGAATGATTGAATTGAAAAGTCTACCCATGTAATCATGAGGTTCAACTTGACTGAAATTTATTGAGACGTCTTCTCAATTTAAAATGAGAATTTCAAAGAAACACCTGAAACAATGAGTTTGTGTTAGCAAACATGCCTGAGTTGCATAAGGATTAAAACTTATTCAACAGAATTTGCGACATAGGTTCTTCTTTCTCTAAATGCACATCAGAGAAGATGCCACCAGATTTCCGTCAGTATAATTTCCAACTATTAAATATGGTTTTTCTTACATTAATTCTCTGATTTTGTTGGATATATTTGTACTACTACAAGAATATGATGAAAAAGTTTATATGCTAAGTTATATTACTTGAAAACCTTTGAAATTTTAGCAGCACATAAACAGAGTGTTTGTGTAAGTGTTCTTTTAAGAACATTAAAATGTCCAACTTTAACTCCTAATTCTTAGAATTTTAAAACTTAATGAACTTTATACCAGCTCAAGTGCCACTTAATGTATCTTAAAGATTAGGTATTTATCTGTTTTTATCTTTCTTATACCGTGTTCGTGGCTTAAATATTTTTCTGATTTGTGTTTGACAATTTATTTTTAATTATACTCTGTGTTTTACCTGGTCTAGATCTTCTTATGGATCATCGATCTAGACAAAGGAATTTGATTAATGAAGGAAGACGCCGTCAGTATGCATCTCTTTCTGCAGAAGAAAAAGCGTTGTTGTCTCAAAGGCGTTGCGCAGCGTATGCTTGTCGTGTTGCATCACAAGGCGCAATGCCTTCCTCTGCTGCTGGACAAACTGCGCAGCACCAACCAAATCAAGAATCATTAAATTCGATATCTATTGCACCAGGGGATGGGATGCCTTATGAGTTTGGTTCTGTTGTTGGTTCAGTTTTATCTTCTCCTGTTCCTCAAGATTCTGTTGGCCCTTCATTCAATTCTATTACTGAATCCTCTACAGTTGGAGGTTCTATACTTTCCGATGCTGTTCTTGTTAGTGCATGATTTTTATATTTGCAGATAATTTTTTTTAACTTATTCTCTTCACTTACTTTTTTTTTAAAAAAATTTTAAATTTTTTTAATTATTTAACTTCAGCAGTGGATTTGAACTTTATATATTTTCTAGGGTCTCTTCCTGTCACTGGAGCTGAGTCTGAGGTTGGGGAACCTAGGGATGACCAATACCGTCAGTCATGTACTTCCCAACCTATTGATTCTTCTTCGTTGTGTTTCGAGTTCGAAGTGGGTCAAAGCTCGGCTGGTTCTGTACGTGTGAACGATGGTTGGTTTTGCTTTCTTTTTAAAAATAAATTGTGATTGCACTAAAGATAAAATAATATCTAATATAATATTATTAGATTGGTAGTTTAGTTTTTAATGTTGATTTTCCATAAGCATGATTAATTTGCTTAAATATTTTCTTTTTAGGGTTGCTTGGGACTTGTATTGTGTCTTCCAGTGGTGCGCTTGAGATTGGTCAGAGTTCTTCGGCTCCAGTCGATATACAGGATGGTAAGTTTTGTACTTTGCTTCAGTTTTTATAAGAAATTATATATGCTTTTATGTTCTTTCTTTATTTTGCTTCATTTTTTCTAGGAATTATAAATGTTCATGAATTCTTTCTTCTCTTCATGCTATTGTGATAACTGCTTATAACTTCTGTTGTTTTTTAATTTGGTGTAAACTCTTCTTCATTGAATTATGAAAAATAGATATATCATTGAGAAGAATTTTGGTACTGTCACCTATGTCAATTGTAATTACAAAGAAATGATCATTTAATGAGGTCGGGCCTGTTCGGAAAAGTTGCTTGGGAGAGCAACGAGTGTTTGTGAAATAATTTCGATTTGCGAAATTTATTTATTTTGATTTTGGAAGAATGGTTTAAGAAATAAAGTAGGTGTAGGATTTTTTTTTAAACAATAAGGTTGTATGTGTAAGACGTGTAAAATTTTATGTTAAATCATGTTTGTTATGTGAAATAAATGGTGTAAGAGATAAGTTATTTTATTTAAATTATAGTGGAGTTTGTACATGTTTTATTAAAAGATAAGAAAATTATTATTTGTTTGACTTTTGAGTAGTAGGTAAATCTCACAGACTTCTAATACCATATCGAATTAAGTTATTCATATTCGAATCCTTGGTCACATTCAAATTATGTAATAACTAATTACCCATACTTTTTATTATTCATAAGTTTTGATTATTTGCAATCGCTTTGTGGATTTATTTCCACCTTAAAGTACATTGTAGTGTACATCTAAATAATGCTAAAAAAAACTCAAAAGTAAATTTAACAAAAAAAAAAAAATATCAGCACATGTTACTCAAATTAAATTTTTTCTTGATTGATATGTTACACTAATGTAAGGGGCACAGCACCGCGCATAGCGCGGTGCTAAACCCCTAGTATATATATATATATATATATGTTTCCTACGTACAGCTTTGCATAAGAAACTAGGATCTGAAGCCAAAATAAGGCATAGAGTGAAAATTTGACTCGACACTTAGATACATATTCATCGTGAGACTCCGAGATCGACTCCGAGATCATTTTAATTAATTTTTAGTAAAATCAAACAAGAATGAGTAAAGTAAACTGCCCCTTGTTCAATCAAATCAAACAAGAAAAAGAAACTATTTTTCACCTTCACAAGCATATATATACATATAAATAATCCTGACCTTGATATAGAACATTCAACAATAAATTATTAATTAACCACATGAGCAAAATCAATAAACAATGCTTGAATATGATAACATGAGCAGGACTCATTTACAGGGTAGATATTCTCAACTATTTTCAGAAGCATATTCTGATATATATACATACCATTTTATTTGAAGAGAAGTCCAACATATATATAGTTGCAATCAAAGAATCAATTTATGCTCCTTGCTCGAGTACTCCACGAGTTTACAAGATATTCTTCATCAAAATCTGGTAAATCATGTGAGGGAACAAAATTGAAATCATTAACAAGACAAAGGAAATAATATGATGCAAACTTGTAAACTGTTGAAACAAAACAGGATCACAACAATTTCTTAAATTACAACTAAAAATGTCACCTTCAATAAAAATTATTTGAAATTAAAAATTACAGGATCAACATTAAACCAAATATGACAGACAACACCAATTTTCAAATACATTAACCAAAAATCAACAAATTCTCCACACATCTCCTTCTCTAACAAAATATTATGCACAAATTAATTGTCACAGAAGATCTTCAATAATGTTCAATAAATTAATTTATGCATAAATATGAGGTGATTTATGCATAAATTTTGTGGTAAAACAACAACAATTTTCAAATACATTAACATGCAAAAATCAACAAATTCTCCACACATTTCATTCTCTAACAAAATATGAGGCAATTTTATGCATAAATTAATTGTCACAATTTTTACATTGAAAATACCTTGGATTTATCTCCATTAACCGCATCGACCGATTCGAGAGATTTCACTAAATTTTAGATTCGGTTTCGCCGATTAAACTGCTACACTCAATTTATTTTCCTGTTATTAATCACGTACCATCTTATCTTATCTTATCTTATATATATATATAGGAGAATGGTCTTTTGACCAAAATCTTGCAATTTGGACTCAATACTAATTTCTGGTGATTTTGATTTATTTTATTTTTAAAAAAAATGTGATTGGCTGAGAATAAGGAGTAATACATGTTGGCATTCAATTTGGTAATTTAATTTGTTTCAACCTAATTTTCCGTTTCCAATAATAAAGATTCAATATTCTATAATAATTTATTAGAGATTGCTGATATTATGCTAATAATATTCTTATGTTAAGTCAATCAATTCAAATTTGAAATCTTTACCGTATTTAGAGTACGTTTGGACTATAGTATTTATAAGAAATCTTCACCTTCATCTCTCGATTATACTCTGACATATATTGTTAGCAAATATCTGGTACATTTTTGTTTTTGTGATGAATTTCTCTCATCCATAAAAAGGTAAATATTTCATTAGTTTGCCTATTTCGTATATATCTTTTGAATTTGATCTCATGTTTCTTTAACTTAATTCAACATAAGTTTTATTCTTGGTTTCATGTATTAGACAATTCATTGTTTAATGATACATGTTGATAACTTTTTATTCTTAAAATTTCTTCAATTGCAGGCGACAAAGCAATTTTTTGATCATATGGATTTTAGCCCTATACTTGATATTATTTTTCAAAAATGTAAGGTTTATTTATTTATTCCTTTTTTTTTTTTTCTATTCTAAAGTTTTTTTTTTCATCCCAACATTCTAAAATATTCATTTTTGTTTTTGTGATGAATTTCTCTCATCCGTTTTCAAAAATGTAAGGTTTATTTATTTATTCTTTTTTTTTTTTCTATTCTAAAGTATTCATTAATCATGTACTTGATATATCATTTTTATGACCACTTTTGTCATTTTAATTTTTACTATGATGTTTCAAAATGCAGGGCTCCATGCAATTTTCTGTTCATATGGATTTTAGCCTTACACTTGCATATTATTTTCAAAATTGTAAGTCTTTTTTTCATCCCAATATTCTAAAATATTCATTTTTTTTTCATCCAAATATTCTAAAATATTCATTAGTCCTACTTTAACTTTCCCAAATATTCATTATACCAACTACTATTTAATTGTCGTTAATCTTTTAATATTAATATTTTATTTGGATATAGTTTGAGGCGACCGACTTCTAATTTTGTTATCTTATTTTCTGTTTTTTATCACATTTGCGTGCTTTTGTTTTTTATTGCGATGAACAAATTAAGCACTTTCTTTATTGGGCTTATTATGTGCCATCTTTTTATGTTTTCTATTATTATGTTCGGAATTCTAAGGTTTAATTTTTTTTTTTCATTATTCATCCCACTACTTTAAGTTGTTCATTAATCACAGCTGATGTTTTAATTTTATTACCCTTTTGCCATTTTAAATTTTACTATCATATAATTTAATCATTTTAATTGTCTCAAGTCTTCATTATTCCTACTATTGGTAGGAAAAGAAAATTTTTAAATTTTTTTTATCATATCTTTTGTTATACTTTTCTTTTCACAACATTCACATTTTGTTAATGTGATAGTAATTTATTTCAATGACTGGCCTATTCACATATCTTTTGCAGAAAGAAAATTAAACAATCAATATAATAGTAATTTTTTTCCCATTTTCTACTATAAAAATACTGTAGTAAAATTTGGCTTCAAATTTAAAAGAAATTAGTACCTTAGCGACATGTTAAGAAATTATATGCTTCTACATCCACATAATTTTGACACTACTAAACCTTATTACTTACCAAACTTCAAAATTAAATAGATTTTAACTAATTTAAAGAAAATGGTTTATTAGAATTTTTTTAAAATTTTTTTATCATATCTTTTGTTATACTTTTCTTTTCACAACAATCACATTTTGTTAATGTGATAGTAATTTATTTAAGTGACTTGCCTATTTACATATTCTTTTGAAGAAAAAAAATTAAAAAATTAATATAATAATAGTAAAGTATTTTTCACTTTCTACTACTTTAAAAATAGTAAAATTTGGCTTCCAATTTAATAGAAATCAATACCTTAACTACATGTTAAGAAAGTATATGCTTCTATGTCCACATAGTTTTGACACTACTAAACCTTATTACTTACCGAAATTCTCAATTAAAAAGATTTTTTTAAGTAAGAAAATAAATTACTTTAAAAAATGGCCCAAATAATATTTAAAAGTTACTTTAGAAACAGAACTTAAGGATCTTCGGCAAGCTCGAGGCAATGAATCTCACGTTCCACTAGAGGGACTTTATTCTCTAATGCAAATTTAGGGCAAATTAATCAAAATGAAAACGAGGTCAATGGTTTGTACTTACTTAAATATTAGATTAACAAGAGAAAAGTTTTACTTAAATATTAAATATTAAATATCTCATAGAAAATAAATCACTTTAAAAAATAGCCCAAATAATATTAATAAAATATAAATGTAATTTAAACTTCTATATTTATAGCATTTTCGAACAAAAATCTGATTGGTAAGAGTTTTCATGTTCTACTACTTTAAAAATGCTAAAAAATTTACTTCCAAATAAATGGCTATTAATTATTAAAAATGAAAAAAAAATTCACGAAAATTTTCCAATATAAAAGTCTAATCATTCCCTTAAATTGTGCCAAATAAATAGCTAAGAGACTATTTTGCCAAACAAATAGTCAGAATATAAAAAAATTTCAATTAAAGAAATATTAAATTAAATACCTTAAAATGTGCCAAGTAAATGGCTAAAAGTTAAGGTAACGTACTTTAAAAAATTAATACAATATTTTATAAGATATAATAGTTTAATGTTAAAATATAGTTCTAATAATATTTATAAAATATGAATGTAATTTATGCTTCTATATGGAGCTTTTTCAAACAAAAATCTCATTGGTAAGAGTTTCATAAAATTGATGGTTGATTAGCAATTTAATTCATTTTCTTTAATCTTTAGACACTAAAGTAAAATCCCTATCATGGAATATATATATATAAGGGATTTGAGGTGTAATGCGTAAATCAAGAATGTCAAATTAAATTGATTATAAAATGATACGAGATAGTTTATGACTATTTAGCTATATTATATTTACAGAAATTTAAATTTAACTTTTTATTTTTCTCATTTACATTTATTTTTATTTTTAAGGTTTTAATGATATTTGTAGTCAAATAAAAAACCTTTGGGGTAGTTTGAGTAATTATTTTTTAAAGTTGTAGTGTAGGCGTGTAATTACACTAACTTTGAGGTGTAGTGAGAAAAAAAAAAAAAACTAGAATATAATGATATTTCTAGAACAATTTTTCTTTCTTTCTTATGACATCAATATGTGCCATCGGAAAGTAATGTAATGAATCAAATATCTACGGAGTAGTTTGAGTTAATTCTAAAACTTAAACGGTGTTAATTGTATTTACACTATTTATGACAGATACTTTAATCAATTAAATTATGATATTGTTGAGTTAACTTGTGGATTTTCAATCATCCATAGTACATACCTCATGAAAATATATATATATATATATATATATATATATATATATATATATATATATATATATATATATATATATATATATATATATATATATATGAAACATTCATTTTAATTAAATCATACTTTTACAAATATTTTTAGCACAGTAAAAAATTTTCAAATTGTAGTTTTCACATGCATAAAAATTGCAGTGATAACAACACATTATAATTTATTTTGATGTAAATTGAAATAAATTTTGTAAGTTTGTGCATAGCACGGGAATAAGCTAGTTAATTATAAAACAAAAATAAATAAATTGCATAATATTGTGTGAATGCGTGGAATTTACCTGTAGAGAGGAGGAGAGAGCAAAGGAACAAGAGTACAAGACAGAGAAATTTAATGATGCCAGGTGATGGGTACAAGTATTAAAGTAAAGAGTACAGATCTAAATATAAAATAGATAGTCCGATTCGAGAGATTTGACCCGGCTCCCAAACTGGTTCTCCAGATTTAAGCTTTTTCAATGGGTTTTTGGCATTTTGCACCCTGAAATTATAGGTTTTGGCACTTTTGCACCCTGACTTAAAAGTTTTTGCACTTTGCACTCTGAAAATACAATGTATTTGACACTTTGCACCCTAGTGTGTGCTTTAGTGAGAAAATCCAATGATAGAAGGGTAGAATAGTTATTTTTAATTTTTATATCACTTTGCACCTTGGCAATATAGATTTTGCACCCTTAAAATATAGAATATTGATATTTTGCACTCTAAAATTATAAAATATTAGCATTTTTTACCCCGATTTAAATTTTCTGTCATTCTGCACCCTAAAAATATAATTTGTATGATATTTTGCACCCTATTTTTCTTAAAAAAAAAAACTCATGAATGTCGGTGATGTAGAGATAAAATGGTCATTTATATGCACAACAATCATAAACTTGTTATCCTAAATTTATTTTACTCTATATTAACTTATTTTAACATTATCTCTCTGTAAAATCTAGATTAAAAAAAAGACATTGTCTTGATTTTATTTTCAAGTATCCTCAAAATTATTTACTTTATATAAAAAATACACGTTTACATATCTAACATATTATTATATTGCATGCTAGTTACATAATTTAGATTATCATATTAAGTAGGGGTTAAAAATAACAGAAATTATACTTTTTGGGTGCAAAGTGCCACTATTCTATATTTCAGAGTGCAAAGTGTCAAAATCTATACTTTTAGGATATAAAGTGCCAAAAATATTCGAAATTAACTATTATACTCTTCAATCAATTAATTTTTTCTTCAGAACACACAGTAGGGTGCAAAATGCCAACTAAATTGTATTTTTAGTGTGCAAAGTGCCAAAATTTTTAAGTCAGAGTGCAAAGTGTCAAAATCCTATAATTTCAGGGTGCAAAGTGCCAAAAGCCCCTTTTTCAATAGTAATTTAAAATAGATTTTATTAATTTCTAGTATCTCTCGATTCTTAAAGCATTTGAAATTTTGAGTCTTGAAAGTGGAAATGATGCTTCAATTCTTTCCAAAATGATTTTAATTTTAATAAATATATTTTGGAATAATCTAAATTTCAAACTACACATTTTGATCTCCGTCTTGAATGTTTTCTTTCGTAGTAATTTTGATTAATGAAGTAAGTATTATTACTAGCGGTTTGTAGCTTAATCTTGATATTATATTTAGTATTTTGCTTTGTAGAAATTAGACTAATTAATTTAAATTACATGTGTTATTATTGAGACTAAATGTCTCATATTGGTTAAAAATCCTTAATTTACAAGCCACCTTTCGAGGTTGAGTCAGACCCAAGTCAAGTAAGTGGACTTAGCCCAATCCATATGTGAATTCTAATAGTTATAGTTTAATCCGAGTATAAATTCTCGTGTATCTACAAAAGTGTATGGAGTAAAGTACAAAAAGGGTATAGTACATAAAAATACCAAGATTAGGAAATGTACTGAATATGCTATGCATTGGATCAAAGTTTAGTTTTCAATGTAGATTTTAGTCAACTGAATATAATTTTTTTTTTAAGTTAGGAAAAATTATGAAAAGTTACTCAATTAAGAAAAAGAGATGGTTTCAAGGTAAATTTAGAGTTTTGAAAATACAACTTATTTTCGTTTCGATTGATTTAAAACATAATTTTTTTTGAAATTTTCGATGAAAAAGATGAAAATTTTGATCCATGATGTTATGTATAAGTTTGACAATAAACTATCAGCCTACAGGGAAAACTGAGGCCCCAAAATTTGTTTATTTTTAACTAAATAAATTATAGAGGGGTAAATTGATCATTATGCATTTTATAAGGGGTAAATTGTCATTAAATTTTGTAGAAAATTTGGGTTTAGTTCCAAAATTGCAGTGAAAACCTATCATATATTCATATGGTACTAAATTTGTATTTTCATATTCAGTGATACCAAAAATGCAATTTAGCATATCCTATGGTTAAAAAAACAATTTCCCCGAAATTAAAGCTATCAAAATCATCAGCATTGAAGTGAAACTAAAAGAATGAGTAACTTGGAAATCTCGTTTGGGGTTTTTGTTTCTGGGGCTTTCTATTGGTTGATGTTTGATAGGGAGGTTAGAAAATCTGTGATCCTCTCCTTTAACATGGAGAATGGAGGGATTTTTTTTTTTTTTTTAAATTTTTTTTTTATTGGGATGGCCAAAGCTTTTGAAAATAGCTTACGTGATTTCCCTGAGTCACTTGTGGAGATCAAAGATGAACTCTATTTCATGGCTTTTCGGTATCACCCTGTAAACTTACAACTATTGATGCTATCTGATATTAAGAACCAGTTATTGACCCAAAGTTGGAGCATTAATTTACATAACACTTTATTCTGGCCTGAGTCTATTGCCTTACTTCTAATTATTTATAGGCGAGAATACATTCAGAATTACATCTAATCCTATGAGGATATATTAAGAGACTTTAGAAAACATAAAGTGGAAAACTGGGCTCTTTTGGGTGCGTATTCACATAAACATTTTCTCACTTTAAATACGTAGAGGCAATCCACTTCTGACTATGCTTAAGTTGGTATTGTACTTCTTAGTTATGTAAAACATTTTCTAACTTTTATGCTGCATTTATTGAGTGTTTGTTATAATATCTTATTAATGTACTAGATGCTATTTCATGCAAAGATTCAACTAATCTTTGTTTGCTCCTTTTACTCTTTGAAGGTTTTGATATTTAATTAAATGCAACTTACTCATGATTACAACACTAATTTACCTTTCACAAAATATGAGGCGATTAATGCATAAATTAATTGTCTAGAGAAGATCTTCAATAAAGAAATTAAAGAAAAATATACTATTAAATAACAAATAACACTCATGATCTCATAATTTTTTACAATGAAAATACCTTGGATTTCAGGAATTAATCTCGATTTGCGATTGACAAAATAGATTAACTGCATCGTCCGATTTGACCCAGCTCCGAAACTGGTATCTTCTAGTCTTTAGGACCATGAATTAATTTTCTAAACTTTATACTGCATTGAATTGATTGAGTGTCTGTTATATATACATACCATTTTATTAAAAGAGGAGTTTACAGGGTAGATATTCTTCATCAAAATCTGGTAAATAATGTGATGGAACAAAATCGAAATCATCAACAAGATCCAAACTTGTAAACTGTTGAAACGGAACAGGTTCACAACAATTTCTTAAATTACAACTAAAAATGTCACCTTCAATAAAAATTATTTGAAATTAAAAATTACAGGATCACAACTGTTGGATGAAGATGAAGATGAAGTGCAAAGAAGTCAGAAATTAAGGGAAGGTTTTGATGATTTTCAAAACATCATAATCAGCTAAGTATGGAAAGCTTAGTTCCCTTAGAAGAATTTTGAACAAGTAAAAGAAGACATCAGAAGAGTTCAAAGTTCGAAGCTCAGAAGACTAGTGATCTCTTGCTGAAACAGCGAACAGAAGGGTAGGTCATCAGCCGAGTCAAATCAGATTAGTTCAGTATTTGATCAGCAGAGTATCTATCAGCAGAGTCGTTTTGATCAGCAGAGTAGAAGAGATCAAGAGATTAGTCCAACGGTAATAAATGCACCTGGCGTAATAAATGCTGAAAGAGAAGGGTAGTAATGGCAAATGATTGAAGATATCCTCGGATCAGCAGAGTGCATTAAATGCAGCATTAAATGCGATGGACATAAAGGTACTGTACACTGTACTATTGCTGCAGGGAGCCGTTTCAAAAAGAGCTGAAGATTGGATTTGAAGATGTGATTTTCTTCAACGGTCATAAATTCAAATTCAAGTATAAATAGAGCAAAGTTCGAAGAGAGAAATAACACAACAACAATCAGAGATCGAAATTTTGAAGCAGAATTTCTCTAAGTCTCAAAAGCTCGAACAGCTCACTCGTCTGGTGGAAGTCATCTGTTGACAGAAACCCAGTTGAAGAAAACAGAAAAACATTATCTGAGTGATTTTGTAAAAAGCTGAGTGTTGTGCGAAGTTAGGATCCGTCTTTGTGAGTGATTCTACTTCAGTGGATAGGTTTTCTTTGTGAATTCCTATTGTGAGCTTACAGCCTTCTCATTAGTTGTTTAGGTGTAAGTGGAGAAATATTGTAATCTAAGTGATTATAGTATAACCCAGAATCTGTGTGATCTGGAAGAGTGGACTAAAGGATTTTTATCCATATAACCACTATAAAAATTCTTTGTGTTATCTTGCATTTAAAGTTTTCTTGCATATTTAAAGTTTGCATATTTAAACACTTTGAATTATTTGAAAAGATTTTAAAACAAAAGGAGTTTGTAAAAACTGGGGATAAAATCTTTCAAGAACTAAGTCTACTTGTGAAAAACACTTTGAAACAATCCGCTGCAAGTAAACTCTTTGAAAAACTGTTTTGCTGAAAAACAGCTAAGTTACTGTAAGAAGAGTGGTCAGTCGTCTGTTCAAGATTTGTTCACGATCAGACTAGTCTGCTTACTGTTCTTCATCAGCTTAGTCTGCTGACAGAAGACTGAAAAGTTTTTAAGTTCAAAAATTTTCAGAGGTCTATTCACCCCCCTCTAGACCTCATCTGACCACTTGGGACCAACAAGTGGTATCAGAGCAGGTGGTTCATTTGAATCAGCTGCCTGATCAACGAGCTTGATCCAAGTGTTTTTCAAAGGTTTTTGAAAACTTTTCAAAAGAGCATCTTTTTGAAAAACTAAAACTTTTTGAAAAATGGATTGTATCAGCCATGTTCCCCACATTGCTGGTATGTCCTTTGAGGACTGGAAAATCAGAATGGAGATTTTCCTTGCTGCTTATAATGACAACATGTACACATGTATCATTAAAGGTCCATTCAGATTCACAAAGACCATAAAGATAAATGAAGTAGATACGGTTGTGGAAAAAGACCTTCATGAGATGACTCCAGAAGAGATAAAGCTTTTCAATTTAGATAAAGTTGGGAGATTCATCATGACTAAAGCCCTGGATAATGATCGGTTTGACAAGGTCAAACATTGCAAGACTGCAAAGGAGATGTGGGACAAAGTCAGAGATATGAGCGAAGGCAATGATGCTATCAAGGAGCATCAGCTCACTGTTGCATTGGAAAAACTTGATAACTTCAAGATGAAGACTGGAGAAACCATCGATCAGATGGATACCAGATTCACCAGAACTCTGAATGAAGTTTTAAAGTTGGGAAAGACCTTCACAGACAAAGAAATAACCAACAGAGTACTGAAGGCGCTACCTCCAAAGTTCAACATGAAAGTTACAGCAATGGAAGAATCAAGGGATTTGGGAAAAATCTCTCTTACAGAGCTGTTTTCTGTACTCAAGGCTTATGAGTATAAACTGCCTAGGATGGGAATTGAAGAAACCTCAACTTCAGGACCCACAGCTGCACTGGTTGCTGCTGAAAACACCAGAAGACCAGCACAGAAAAGAAAAGAAGTGGATTCATCTGATGAAGCCACTCTACTCAACAAGAAGGAGTACACTGCTGGAGACGTTGCACTGTTGATGAACAATTTCAAGAAGTTCTACAAAAGAAAAATGAAGAACAAATACAACAATGCTTCCACTTCTAAACCTAACTTTTCTTCTCAAGATAAAGATGATTATAAATCAAAACTAATGTGTTACAACTGCAGGAAATTGGGACACTTCATCAAAGACTGCCCATATCCAAAAGCAGAAAAGTACACTGAAGAGGAGAAGAAAGTGAGAAAAGAAAGAAAGTATCAGAGAGGGAAAGCAATGATGGCTGAAGCAGAAAAGCTTGCTGCTGTCTGCTCATCTGATTCAGATTCAGACTCGTCTGATGAAGAATCTTCTGATGAAGAAAAACCTGCTCTCCTGTGCCTGATGGCAAAGGACTCTGATGACTCTGAGGATGAGGTAACTCCTCAAAATAATGAACTATTTGATTCTCTAGAGCAAATGATGTTAAATAATACTACTATTGCTGGAGAATTTGTTAAGCTTAAGGAAGAGATGATCCTGCTAAAAGAGCAAAACAGTTCACTGAAACTTTTAGCTGAAAAGCCAAAAGAATCAGCTGAATATAAACAGCTTGAGCAAGAGCATGAATCTCTGAAAGCTGAATGTGAAGTTTATAAAGGAAAAATCATGGAACTTGAAAAGATCATCGAGTCTCATGAGAAATCATCTGTTGCATCCACGCATACATCTAGTAAACAGAAGATGCCTTTAGAACAGGATAAGCAAGAGTTGAACCATACTGAAAAATTCATATCAGCTGACAATAGTAAGGTCATTTTGTATGTTCAAACTGCTAGACCTACTTCACCTGAGAAAGTATCAAAGGAGAAGAAATCTCCTAAGGCTAAAAAGAGCAAAGAGCCTAGTGTAGGAAATAAGACTAGTAAGACCAAACAGCAGAGTCCTAAGAAGTCTGCTGATAATGCTAAAGTCAATCAGACTAGTGGTAAAGCTAAGTCTAAACAAGTTGAGCAAGCACCTAGTAAGCCAAAGAAGCATAAGAATAAGAAAAATCAAAATGCTTGGTATGGAAATGAGTCATATTATGTGCAACCTGCTGCATATCATCCTATGTATCATGCACCTCAGTTTCCTAGTTACTATGCACCTTACCCTGCTCATCCAATGCATGCATATCCTGCATATCATGCACCTTACCCTGCTTATGAACACTATTCATATCATACTGATCATCAACATGACTTATCTGATAATTATGATAAAAATGAAACTGTTCATGCTCCTGTGAAAACTCAGAAACCTAAGAAGCCTAAGACTTCAACATCTTGGGTTGTCAAAGGTGGAACTAATCCTTCAGGACCCTCTCAATAAGGGTACCTAAAACAATTTTATTTTTGTTTTGTAGGATAGGATTAGGAGTAGGAGTAAAGTAGAGAAGATCTGGTACTTGGACAGTGGATGTTCAAGACACATGTGTGGAAACATACATGAGCTGACTGATGCAGTTGCTGTGGATGGTCCAAAGGTTACTTTTGGGGACAGCAAAGAAGGCAAGATTAAAGCTAAAGGAAGAGTAATCAGAGGAAACATAGAGATATCTGACGTCTCATATGTCAAAGGCCTCAAATATAATCTGCTGAGCATAAGTCAATTTTGTGACAAAGGATATTCAGTCATCTTCTCAACAGATAAGTGTTTTGTCGAACAGATTGGTACAAAGAAGGTAATTTTATCTGGAAGACGACAAGGGAATGTCTACATAGTCGACTGGAATTCTGCTGACAAGAATTCAAGCATTTGTTTGGTGGCATCTGCACCAAGTGAAGTTAGTTGGCTGTGGCACAAAAGAATGAATCACTTAAACTTCAAGACCATAAACAGATTAATCAAGAATGATTTGGTAGAAGGGATTCCAAAAGCAGTCATGAGCAAAGACAAGCTCTGTGACGCCTGTCAGAAGGGTAAACAAATCAAGTCATCTTTCAAAAGCAAGAAGCACCAATCTTCTGAAAGAATTTTGGAGCTATTACATATGGACTTATTTGGACCCATTGATCCAGTCAGCAATGGTGGAAAGAAATACTGCCTAGCTGTTGTGGATGACTTTTCAAGATATACTTGGGTGATTTTCATGAAGAAAAAGAGTGAAACCAAGGAACATCTTACTAATCTGATGGAACTGATCCAGAATGAGAAGACTATCAAAATATTGAAGATCAGATCAGATAGAGGGACAGAGTTTACAAACTCTACTGTTGAAGAGTACTGTAATATCAAAGGAATACATCATGAGTACTCTGCTGCCAGAACCCCTCAACAGAATGGTGTTGCTGAAAGGAGAAACAGAACACTAAAAGAAGCTGTCAGAACTATGATAGCTGAAGCTAAACTGCCTCAAAGATTTTGGGCAGAAGCAACAAATACAGCATGCTATACCCAGAACAGATGTATGATCAACAAAAATCAGAACAAGACGCCATATGAAGTTTGGAACAACAGGAAACCAAACATTCATTACTTTAAGATTTTTGGTTGTAAATGTTTTGTATTGAACAATGGGAAGAATCACCTTACTGCATTTGCAGAAAAGGCTGATGAAGCTGTTTTTGTGGGATACTCATCTGTTAGTAAAGCTTATAGAGTTTTCAATAAAAGAACATTACTAATAGAAGAATCTATCCATGTAGTATTTGATGAGCCAAGTCAATCTTCTGAAAAGAATCAAAGTGCTAATCAAGATCTGTCTACTGATCTACAGAAGTTAGACATTGGAAGAAATGAAGAATATGTTCCCATCATACTACCTAATCTAAATTCGGCTGATAACTCAAGTGCTGTTCAAAATCACAGTGCTGATTGTCTAACAGACGAGTTGCAAACAGCTGACAGACCAGAGACTGTTCAACAGACGGCAAATGTTCAACAGACTACTACTGTATCTCCAACAGTAGTGTTGCAAGATCAAAGCAGAGGACAACATTCAGACCTGCAACCTGATCTCAGATGGCTCAGAAACCACCCACCAGAGTTGGTGATTGGTGATCCGTTAGATAGAGTGAAAACAAGAAGAGCTGCTGCACAAGATGCTATGTTTGTCACTTTTCTATCTCAAATAGAGCCTAAGCAAATTGAAGAAGCTCTCAGTGATTCCTTCTGGATAGAAGCTATGCAAGAAGAGTTAAATCAATTTGAAAGGAATGAAGTCTGGTACTTAGTTCCTAGACCAAGTCATCAAAGGGTAATTGGCACTAAGTGGGTTTTCAGAAATAAGATGAATGAAGATGGTATTGTTACCAGAAACAAAGCAAGACTAGTGGCCAAGGGGTATTGTCAAGAAGAAGGAATTGACTTTGATGAAACTTTTGCACCAGTAGCAAGACTTGAAGCAATCAGACTGTTTCTTGCCTATGCTGCTTACAAGAACTTCACTGTCTATCAGATGGATGTGAAGTCTGCTTTTCTCAATGGAGAATTGCAAGAAGAAGTGTATGTTGAACAACCTCCTGGATTTGAAGTCTATCAAGAAGAGGACAAGGTATATCGTCTGAAGAAAGCCCTCTATGGACTGAAACAGGCTCCAAGAGCATGGTATGATACCCTATCTGATTTTCTTTTAATTAAAGGATTTCATAAAGGTAAGGTAGATAAAACCTTGTTCACAATTGAATGGGAGAATCATATATTGATTGTGCAAATATATGTGGACGATATTATTTTTGGTTCAACTAACCAACAGATGTGTGATAAGTTCTCCAAGCTGATGCAGAATAAGTTTGAAATGAGCATGATGGGTGAACTTAATTATTTTCTTGGTTTACAAGTCAAACAGCTACCTGATGGAATCTTTATAAATCAAGCAAAATACACAAGAGATCTGTTCAAGAAGTTTGGTATGGAAACTAGCTCTACTGCTACTATTCCCATGTCTACAAGTCTTCGTTTGGATAAAGATGAAGATGGCAAATCAGTGGACATAACCAAATATAGAGGCATTATAGGGTCACTGTTATATCTAACAGCAAGCAGACCTGACATAATGTACTCAGTTGGAGTCTGTGCAAGATTTCAATCAAACCCCAAGGAATCTCATCTCTTAGCTGCCAAGAGGATATTGAAATATGTTAAAGGCACTCAAGAATTGGGATTGTGGTATCCTAGAGAATCTGGATTTGAGCTTATTGGTTATTCAGATTCAGACCTTGCTGGCTGCAAGATTGACAGAAAAAGCACAACAGGTGCTTGTCAGTTCTTAGGTAGTCGTCTGATCTCATGGATGAGTAAGAAACAAACCTCAGTTTCTATATCTACTGCTGAAGCTGAATATATAGCTGCTGGAGCTTGTTGTGCACAGATACTTTGGTTGAAGCATCAACTAGAAGACTACAACATCTAGATCAGTGGAATTCCAATCTACTGTGATAATACAAGTGCAATTTCACTTACTCAGAACACTACAAGTCATTCAAGGACTAAACATATAGAGATCAAGCATCACTTCATTAGAGATCATGTGGAAAAAGGCAATGTTATGATAGAGTATGTTCATACTGACAATCAAATTGCTGATATCTTCACTAAACCTCTAAGTGAAGCAAGGTTCTCAACTCTAAGAGCTGAGTTAGGACTACTTAATTTGGATGCATAAGCTGAGGGGGAACTCATCAGAAGACTGGAGTTCAACAGCTTAGTTATCCGTTATTTATTCAAGAATTAACTTTCAACAGACTAGTTAGCTTATGGATTCTTAAAGACAGGGGGAACGTGTAAGACTAGCGGTACTTCTGCTCTAAAGATGAAATCTGTTAATGTCAGTTAGTGAAAGTTATATTATCTGAAGATCTGTTCTTAATTCTTGAAGACTGAAGATTATTTTATCTTGCTGGATTGACAAACAGCAGAGGAAGATTACTAGCTATTGGCATTCTCTAGTAATATCAGATAACAGATCACTCGTCTGTCAGATAAGTTAAACTCTACTCATCTGATATCTTATATAAGCATGGTCATAAATCGTATTATAAGAAACGCGCTTTTATAAGTAACAGATTAGTGTCGATAGAGTTTCCCGCCCATCTGACATTAAAATAATAAAATTGAAATCCGCTTCTCCTATACACACGATTAAAAACTGTCAGATTAGATCAACGGTTCAGATAAATCACGGAAACCTAATCAAAAGGAAACCTATAAAATCCGATCTGAACAGCACTGTCGTCTTACGCACTCAAAAATTCTCAAACTCTCTAACTCTCAAACCCTATTGTTTCGAAAGTTCACTGCATCTTTGTAGATTTCTACTCTCAAAATTTCAGATATGTAGAAGATTATCGAAGGAAGGTACTTCAACTACAGCAAATTCCATTTTTCGGGCACTGATCTGATGCGCTCGTTACTGGAAAAGATTAAGGAAGCTTCGTTAGTTCCTGTTTTGGAGGCTCACGAAGACAGAGTCTACTTAGAAGATGTTGAGCACTTCTATACAACCAGGAAATTCTCTAAGAATGACACGATTATGACTGCTGAAATAGGTGGAAAGAAGATTGCGGTCTCAGCTGCTGTTCTCAGTGAGATCTATAAACTATCAAACGAGGGAGGAGATGTGACCAGTTTAGGGTCAGCAAAGGAAGAAGAGTTTTGGGCCATTTGTGCTAAACCTGGAGAAGAGATGACTGGGTCTTTGATGAAGACTCAGCTGAAAGGTGAATATCAAAGGTTTGCTGATATTATTGCAAAGATAATAGATTGTGCTACAGGTTCACTGGATGGATTACCTAGGAAGAGGTACTGCACAATGATTTGCATTTATTATGGATTTAAGGTTAACTGGGCTACTCACTTGTATGAGCTGTTAAGTGATAAAAGGCATTCTCATGCTATTTTACTGAGTCATCTGTTTGCCTCACTAAATTGCCCTATGGGTGGTGGGAAGCAAACTCATAGCAGTAAAGAGTTCAAACTCTACGAGCCTGTCAGACAAATAGTGGAGAAACCTAAGAGAAAAGCCCCTGCAAAATCCAAGAAGACCCCTTCTAAGAAGAGCAAGAAGGTGGGTCAGACAAGTCAATCTGCTGAGCCAACAGCACAGTCTGCTGTTGTGGCTGAATCAGCACAACCTGAATTTGAAGTCCCTGAAAAGGTGATAGATGACTTCACAGCTGAAGTTGAGAACATGGAGACTGGCACTTCATCTGAAAAGACAGAATCTGATGAAGAAGTTCCTATTCAAAGGTTGAAGAGATTGAGGACTAGGAGTGAGGCAAGGGGACCTCCTGTTGCAAACCCTCCTGCCAAGAGAATTCCTAAGTCCAAAGCAAAGAGAATGGTAAACTTCTCTGAAAAACCTGTTGCAATTGTAAGAGAAACAACTACAGAAGCAGAAAGGCCATTAACAATTAAAGAACCTGCTGTTGAAGCTGCTAAAGCTGCTGCTACTGAAGATAAAGTTATCTCTGAAATTGGAGTACAAACAGAAGACTCATCTGCTGCACTATCTGCTGAAGTTCAAAATGTACAGCAGACTAGTTCAACACTTGAAGGAGATGCACCTTTGTTGCATCCTACTCCAGTTGCTGCAGTTCCTCTTCAAGCAGTTGAAAGTCCCAATCCAATCAGACAAAGGCCTGGGAAATTTTCAACTTATGTAACTGTTGCAGAAAAGAAAAAGTTAGATGCTGCTGAAAAGCAAAGGTTAGCTGCAGAGAAAGCAGAAGAGGATAGGCTGAAAAGCCTAGAATTAAAAAGGCTGGAGGAAGAAGCCAGCAAAATGACTCAAGAGCAGAGAGATGCTATTGAGGCAGCAGAGTTGGCTGCTGTTATTGAAGCAAGCATCAAGGATGCTCATGGACATCAGCATACTGGTGGGATAGCTATTGGTGAACCAAGGGATCCAAACAAACCAATCCCAGCTATGCCTGCACCTAAGATAAAAGAGAAGAAAAGAGAAGAAATCAGACTATCTCTTGAAATTGTTAGGGAAGACCCTGCAATGTTTGAAGAATTTCTCAAAAGACTGGATGCTGAAAGTGAGAGGATCAATCGTCTGACACTCTTCCATTCTGAAAAGATCAGATACAACAGATGGAGGGAATTCAGATTGACAAAAAGTCCTGCTGAAATGGCCAAATGGAAAGAATTCAAGGCTACAGAAGAATGGATACTTAAATGGCTTGAGACAAATTCACTCATTCAAGCACTTGATTCAGAATTCTTTCTGGATAGATTAAGGATGAGGATATGTCACATAGTCAAGGAAGAAGCCAAGAAGATCTTTGCGTCCATCTCTGAGGATTTTGATAACTCAACAGACCTCAAAGAAAGATTTATCAAGTTGGCTATTGCTCAAGCAATGGAGCTCTGGGCAAAGAAAGCAAGGAAGTTAAGAGGACAACCAAGTGAACTGGTCCCACTTCCTAACATCAAACATATTGTCTATGGACCAAATCTGAAACCTTATGAAGAGTTACCTGAGGAACCATCATCTACTTTTATTCCTCTTGATAACTTTACTTGGATTTCTAACAGGTCTGCAGTGGACAATGAAGGATTGATGAGGACAGTTGAAACTGTCAAGAAGATTATATCACCTGCTGAGAAAGAAGGAGCAGAGTCCTCTGATCAACCAAAGCAAATTGAGGGTACATCAGACCCATCTGATCAGGACAAAGTGCAGGATGATAAGTCTGGTGCTGCTGAGGAATCAAAGAAGGAAGAAGAAATTCCAGCAGATCAGTTAAAGGAGAAAGAAGTTGCTGCTGAAAGAGATGATCAAGATATGGAGAAGGAAAGCACTCCAAGCCTTGCTGATGAACCAGCAGATCAATCTCTTGCATTGACAACTCAACCATCAGAGCAACTCATGGAAGATACACCTGCTGCTACTTCAGATATGCCTTCAACCTCTCATGGTGTTCAGACAAATCTGTTGGACTCCATCCAGCAAATGATCACCAATTCTCTGAAGGATATGAAGAAAGAATTAGCTGCAGAAGTGATTGCTGCTGTTAAACAACCAGTTCAGAAAGCTGCTGTTGTCCCAACAGATCTGATAGAAGACACTGCTTACAATGTTAAATCCATCTGTCAGGATATGGATATTCTTAGAAGAAGGACTCAGAGCACTACTGAAGGTTGGAAGCAGATTGAACAAACTGTTGAATTGGCTCTCCAAGCAGAAGATGAAGTCATGGGCAACATGATGAAAGACTTCACTGCTTCATCAAATTGGATTTTGGGATCTCAAATTCAATTGGGTGATCAAGGAGAAGACTTGCTAAAGGAAGTCAAAACTGTTAAGGCCAATCAACTTATTCAACAAGCTCAGATGAATGCTATGGAAGAGAACATCAAGCTTCTCTGTGATTCACTTCTAATTACTCCAATCTTACCAAACTATCAAATCAACCCTGCTGATGATGACAAAAAGGGGGAAGAGAGGATATTTGGACAGAAAAGAGTTGAACCTTCTGTTGTATTGGAAGCTGAAGATGATGCTGAAGGAACAGAAGTTTTAGAAGAGTCTGCTGATGAAAATGATAGGAATGAAGCAGCAAATGAAGGCACAAGCAGATCAGCAGAAGAAAAGATCACAGAAAAAGAAGAAGATGATAAGGAGATAGCTGAAGAATATGAAGAAACTGAAGCTGAAGCAAAAGCTAAATCAGATAAGGAAATAGCTGCTGCTAAGGATTCAGCTGAAGAACAGCTTGATCCTGATACTAAGAAGAAGAAGCTAGAGCTGTTGAAGCAGAAATTGGAAGTTGGAACTTCCAAACCTGCTGAAGAAGAAAAAGAAGACAAGGAAGCTGCAGAAGAACAGAAGAAAGAAGACTAGTTTAGACTAGATTTCTTTATCTTTAAAACCTTGTAATCTTTTACTTTGCATCTTTTACTTCTCAAAACTTGTAAAATGTAATCAATTCAATATCTATAAAATTGCAAGTTTGACTCCAACAGATTATTTCTATCTCAGAAATTTTTGAGGATCAAAACTTTAGTTTAGGTACAGGTACTTAGCTGAAGTTTTGTCATCATCAAAAAGGGGGAAATTGTTGGATGAAGATGAAGATGAAGTGCAAAGAAGTCAGAAATTAAGGGAAGGTTTTGATGATTTTCAAAACATCATAATCAGCTAAGTATGGAAAGCTTAGTTCCCTTAGAAGAATTTTGAACAAGTAAAAGAAGACATCAGAAGAGTTCAAAGTTCGAAGCTCAGAAGACTAGTGATCTCTTGCTGAAACAGCGAACAGAAGGGTAGGTCATCAGCCGAGTCAAATCAGATTAGTTCAGTATTTGATCAGCAGAGTATCTATCAGCAGAGTCGTTTTGATCAGCAGAGTAGAAGAGATCAAGAGATTAGTCCAACGGTAATAAATGCACCTGGCGTAATAAATGCTGAAAGAGAAGGGTAGTAATGGCAAATGATTGAAGATATCCTCGGATCAGCAGAGTGCATTAAATGCAGCATTAAATGCGATGGACAGAAAGGTACTGTACACTGTACTATTGCTGCAGGGAGCCGTTTCAAAAAGAGCTGAAGATTGGATTTGAAGATGTGATTTTCTTCAACGGTCATAAATTCAAATTCAAGTATAAATAGAGCAAAGTTCGAAGAGAGAAATAACACAACAACAATCAGAGATCGAAATTTTGAAGCAGAATTTCTCTAAGTCTCAAAAGCTCGAACAGCTCACTCGTCTGGTGGAAGTCATCTGTTGACAGAAACCCAGTTGAAGAAAACAGAAAAACATTATCTGAGTGATTTTGTAAAAAGCTGAGTGTTGTGCGAAGTTAGGATCCGTCTTTGTGAGTGATTCTACTTCAGTGGATAGGTTTTCTTTGTGAATTCCTATTGTGAGCTTACAGCCTTCTCATTAGTTGTTTAGGTGTAAGTGGAGAAATATTGTAATCTAAGTGATTATAGTATAACCCAGAATCTGTGTGATCTGGAAGAGTGGACTAAAGGATTTTTATCCATATAACCACTATAAAAATTCTTTGTGTTATCTTGCATTTAAAGTTTTCTTGCATATTTAAAGTTTGCATATTTAAACACTTTGAATTATTTGAAAAGATTTTAAAACAAAAGGAGTTTGTAAAAACTGGGGATAAAATCTTTCAAGAACTAAGTCTACTTGTGAAAAACACTTTGAAACAATCCGCTGCAAGTAAACTCTTTGAAAAACTGTTTTGCTGAAAAACAGCTAAGTTACTGTAAGAAGAGTGGTCAGTCGTCTGTTCAAGATTTGTTCACGATCAGACTAGTCTGCTTACTGTTCTTCATCAGCTTAGTCTGCTGACAGAAGACTGAAAAGTTTTTAAGTTCAAAAATTTTCAGAGGTCTATTCACCCCCCCTCTAGACCTCATCTGACCACTTGGGACCAACACCTATAAAAGAAATAATTTTACTTCTTTTACTCATATTCACTATCGATTAAGATAATATCCATTTGAATGTTAATACTCTAATAGCTATATACAATGGATGTTAAAATTATCATCATTAATGGTGAATTAAAT
>CM064878.1:32556769-32785216 GCA_003313485.2 Penstemon barbatus | reverse complement strand
ATAACTCACTGAAACTTAAAGCTGAAAAGCCTAAAGAATCAGCTGAGTATAAACAGCTTGAGCAAGAGCATGAATCTCTGAAAGCTGAATGTGAGGTCTATAAAGGAAAAATCATGGAACTTGAAAAGATTATTGAGTCTCATGATAAGTCAACTGTTGCATCCATGCCTACATCTAGTAAACAGGAGACACCTTTAGAAAAGGATAAATTAGAATTGAATCATACTGAAAAATTTATCTCTGCTGACAATAGTAAGGTCATTCTGTATGTTCAAACCTCTAAACCTACCTCATCTGAGAAAGTGGTAAAGGAGAAGAAAATTCCTAAGGCTAAAAAGAGCAAAGAGCCTAGTGTAGAAAAACAGACTAGTAAACCCAAACAGAAGAGTCCTAGGAAGTCTTCTGATAAGGTTAAAACTAATCAGACTAGTGAGAAAACTAAGTCGTCTGTCAATGAGCAAGCTGTTAGTAAACCAAAGAAGCATAAGAACAAGAAAAATCAAAATGCTTGGTATGGAAATGAGTCATATTATGTGCAACCTGCTGCATATCATCCTATGTATCATGCACCTCAATTTCCTAGTTACTATGCACCTTATCCTGCTCATCCAATGCATGCATACCCTGCTTATCATGCACCTTACCCTGCTTATGAACACTATTCTTATCATACTGATCATCAACATGACTTATCTGCTAATTATGATAAAAATGAAACTGTTCATGCTCCTGTCAAAACTCAGAAGCCTAAGAAGCCTAAGACATCAACATCTTGGGTTGTCAAAGGTGGAACTAATCCTTCAGGACCCTCTCAATAAGGGTACCTAAAACAATTTCATTTTTGTTTTGTAGGTTAGGATTAGGAGTAGGAGTAAAGTAGAGAAGATTTGGTACTTGGACAGTGGATGTTCAAGGCACATGTGTGGAAGCATACATGAACTGACTGATGCAGTTGCTGTGGATGGTCCAAAGGTCACTTTTGGGGACAGCAAAGAAGGCAAGATTAAAGCTAAAGGAAGATTAATCAGAGGAAACATAGAGATATCTGACGTCTCATATGTCAAAGGCCTCAAATATAATCTGCTGAGCATAAGTCAATTTTGTGACAAAGGATATTCAGTCATCTTCTCAACAGATAAGTGCTTTGTTGAACAGATTGGTACGAAGAAGGTAATTTTATCTGGAAGACGACAAGGGAATGTCTACATAGTCGACTGGGATTCTGCTGACAAGAATTCAAGTGTTTGTTTGGTTGCATCTGCACCAAGTGAAGTTAGTTGGCTGTGGCACAAAAGGATGAATCACTTAAACTTCAAGACCATAAACAGATTAATCAAGAATGATTTGGTAGAAGGGATTCCAAAAGCAGTCATGAGCAAAGACAAGCTCTGTGACGCCTGTCAGAAGGGTAAACAAATCAAGTCCTCGTTCAAAAGCAAGAAGCACCAATCTTCTGAGAGAATCTTGGAGCTGCTACATATGGACTTATTTGGACACATTGATCCAGTCAGCAATGGTGGAAAGAAATACTGCCTAGCTGTTGTGGATGATTATTCAAGATATACTTGGGTGATTTTCATGAAGAAGAAAAGTGAAACCAAGGAACATCTTACAAATCTGATGGAACTGATCCAGAATGAGAAGAGTATCAAAATATTGAAGATCAGATCAGATAGAGGGACAGAGTTCACAAACTCTACTGTCGAAGAGTATTGTAATATCAAAGGAATACATCATGAGTACTCTGCTGCCAGAACCCCTCAACAGAATGGTGTTGCTGAAAGGAGAAACAGAACACTAAAGGAAGCTGTCAGAACCATGATAGCTGAAGCTAAACTGCCTCAAAGATTTTGGGCAGAAGCAACAAATACAGCATGCTTTACCCAGAACAGATGTATGATCAACAAGAATCAGAACAAGACTCCATATGAAGTTTGGAACAACAAGAAACCAAACATTCATTACTTTAAGATTTTTGGTTGTAAATGTTTTGTATTGAATAATGGGAAAAATCACCTTACTGCATTTGCAGAAAAGGCTGATGAAGCTGTTTTTGTAGGATACTCATCTGTTAGTAAAGCCTATAGAGTTTTTAATAAAAGAACATTACTAATAGAAGAATCTATCCATGTAGTATTTGATGAGCCAAGTCAATCTTCTGAAAAGAATCAAAGTGTCAATCAAGATTTGTCTACTGATCTACAGAAGTTAGACCTTGGGAGAAAAGAAGAATATGTTCCCATCATACTACCTAATCTAAATTCAGCTGATAACTCAAGTGCTGTTCAAAATCACAGTGCTGATTGTCTAACAGACGAGTTGCAAACAGCTGACAGACCAGAGACTGTTCAACAGACTGCAAATGTTCAACAGACTACTACTGCAACTCCAACAGTAGTGTTGCAAGATCAAAACAGAGGACAACATTCAGACCTGCAACCTGATCTCAGATGGCTCAGAAACCATCCACCAGAGTTGGTGATTGGTGATCCATTAGATAGAGTGAAAACAAGAAGAGCTGCCGCACAAGATGCTATGTTTGTCACTTTTCTATCTCAAATAGAGCCTAAGCAAATTGAAGAAGCTCTAAATAATTCCTTCTGGATAGAAGCCATGCAAGAAGAGTTGAATCAATTTGAAAGGAATGAAGTCTGGTACTTAGTTTCTAGACCAAGTCATCAAAGGGTAATTGGCACTAAGTGGGTTTTCAGAAATAAGATGAATGAAGATGGTATTGTTACCAGAAACAAAGCAAGACTAGTGGCCAAGGGTTATTGTCAAGAAGAATGAATTGACTTTGATGAAACTTTTGCACCAGTAGCAAGACTTGAAGCAATCAGACTGTTTCTTGCCTATGCTGCTTACAAGAACTTCACTGTCTATCAGATGGATGTGAAGTCTGCTTTTCTCAATGGAGAACTGCAAGAAGAGGTATATGTTGAACAACCTCCTGGATTTGAAGTCTATCAAGAAGAGGACAAAGTATATCGTCTGAAGAAAGCCCTCTATGGACTGAAACAGGCTCCAAGAGCATGGTATGATACCCTATCTGATTTTCTTTTAATTAAAGGATTTCATAAAGGTAAGGTAGATAAAACCTTGTTCACAATTGAATGGGAAAATCCTATATTAATTGTGCAAATATATGTGGACGATATTATTTTTTGTTCAACTAACCAACAGATGTGTGATAAGTTCTCCAAGCTAATGCAGAATAAGTTTGAAATGAGCATGATGGGTGAACTTAATTATTTTCTTGGTTTACAAGTCAAACAGCTGCCTGATGGAATCTTTATAAATCAAGCAAAATACACAAGAGATCTGTTCAAGAAGTTTGGTATGGAAACTAGCTCTACTGCTACTATTCCTATGTCTACAAATCTTCGTTTGGATAAAGATGAAGATGGCAAATCAGTGGACATAACCAAATATAGAGGCATTATAGGGTCACTGTTATATCTAACAGCAAGCAGACCTGACATAATGTACTCAGTTGGAGTTTGTGCAAGATTTCAATCAAACCCCAAGGAATCTCATCTCTTAGCTGCCAAGAGGATACTGAAATATGTTAAAGGCACTCAAGAATTGGGATTGTGGTATCCTAGAGAATCTGGATTTGAGCTTATTGGTTATTCAGATTCAGACCTTGCTGGCTGCAAGATTGACAGAAAGAGCACAACAGGTGCTTGTCAGTTCTTGGGTAGTCGTCTGATCTCATGGATGAGTAAGAAACAAACTTCAGTTTCTATATCTACTGCTGAAGCTGAATATATAGCTGCTGGAGCTTGCTGTGCACAGATACTTTGGTTGAAGCATCAACTAGAAGACTACAACATCAAGTTCAGTGGAATTCCAATCTACTGTGACAATACAAGTGCAATCTCACTTACTCAGAATACTACAAGTCATTCAAGGACTAAACATATAGAGATCAAGCATCACTTCATTAGAGATCATGTGGAAAAAGGCAATGTTATGATAGAGTATGTTCATACTGACAATCAGATTGCTGATATCTTCACTAAACCTCTAAGTGAAGCAAGGTTCTCAACTCTAAGAGCTGAGTTAGGACTACTTAATTTGGATGCATAAGCTGAGGGGGAACTCATCAGAAGACTGAAGTTCAACAGCTTAGTTATCCGTTATTCCATTCAAGAATTAACTTTCAACAGACTAGTTAGCTTATGGATTCTTAAAGACAGGGGGAACGTGTAAGACTAGCGGTATTTCTGTTCTAAAGATGAAATTTGTTAATGTCAGTTAGTAGAAGTTGTATTATCTGAAGATCTGTCCTTAATTCTTGAAGATTGAAGATTATTTTATCTTGCTGGATTGACAAACAGCAGAGGAAGATTACTAGCTATTGGCATTCTCTAGTAATATCAGATAACAGATCACTCGTCTGTCAGATAAGTTAAACTCTACTCATCTGATATCTTATATAAGCATGGTCATAAATCGTATCATAAGAAACGCGCTTTTATAAGTAACAGATTAGTGTCGATAGAGTTTCCCGCCCATCTGACATTAAAATAATGAAATTGAAATCCGCAACTCCCATCCACACGATTAATAAACTGTCAGATTAGATCAACGTTTCAGATTAATCACGATAACCCAAAATATAGAAACGTATAAAGTCCGATCTAAAACAGTGTAGTCGTCTTACGCACTCAAATACTCTCAAACTCTCCAACTCTCAAACTCTCCTGCTTCGAAAGTATATTGTTTTTGCAGATTCCTGCTCACTAAACTCAGAGATGGATAAAATTATTGATGGAAGATACCTAAGCTACAACAAATTTCACTTTTCGGGTACTAATCTGATGCGCTCACTCCTGGAGAAAATCAAAGAGGCATCACTTGTTCCAGTCCTGGAAGCACATGAAGAAAGGGTTTACGTAGAAGACGTCTATCACTTCTACTCAACCAGGGAATTCAACGATGATGAAACTGTGATGACTGCTGTCATCGGTGGTAAGAAAATTGCTATCTCTGCTGCTGTTCTTAGTGAAATTTACAAACTATCAGATAAGGGAGGAGATGTGACCAGTTTAGGGTCAGAAAAGGAGGATGAATTTTGGGCTATTTGTGCAAAAGAGGGAGAAGAGATGACTGGAACCCTAATGAAAACTCAGTTAAAGAGTGAGTATCAAAGGTTCGCAGACATCATTGCGAAGGTGTTAGATTGTAGCACAAGCTCACTAGATGGGTTACCCAGAAGGAGGTACTACACCATGGTTTGCATTTACTATGGCTCTCTCATGCCATCTTACTCAGTAATCTGTTTGCATCACTGCAATGCCCTATGGGTGGTGGAAAGCCTACTCATGCCACAAAGGTGTTCAAGCTATATGAACCAGTGAAACAATTGGTGGCAAGGCCAAAAAGAAAGGCCACTGGAAAATCCAAGAAGACCCCTTCTAAGAAAAGCAAGAAGGAGGGTCAGACTAGTCAACCTGCTGAGCCAACAGCACAGTCTGCTGTTGAGACTGTTTCAGCACTTCCTGAGGATGAAGTTTCAGAAAAGGAGATTGAAGATTTCACAAAGGAGATTGAACAGATGGAGACAGGTTCTTCTCCTGAAAGGACTGAATCAGAGGAAGAAATGCCTCTTCAACGATTGAAAAGGTTAAGAACTAGAAGTGAGGCAAGGGGACCTCCCACTGCCAAACCCCCTGCCAAAAAGATTGTCAAATCCAAGGTTAAGAGAAAGGTTAATTTCTCTGAGGAACCAGTGGAAATAGTAAGAGAAACAACAACATCAGCTGAGAGGCCATTAGTTATTAAAGGACCTGTTGATAAATCTACTGAAGATGTTGTTTCCACAATTGGAGTTACCACTACAGACTCTTCTGCTGTAGTATCTGCTGAAGCTGGAGAAGATCAGCAGACTGGCACAACAGGTGAAGGAGAGACACTCCTTCTGCATCCAAACCCTGTTGCTGCAACTCCAATACAAGCAGTTGAAAGTCCTGAATCAAGGAGAAAAAGGACTGGGAAAATTGCAACTTACCTGACTGCTGCTGAAAAGAAAAGACAAGATGCTGCTGAAAAGCAAAGGATAGCTGCAGAAAAGGCAGAAGAAGATAGGCTGAAAAGCCTAGAGTTAAAAAGGCTGGAAGAAGAGGCCAGCAAGATGACTCAAGAGCAGAGAGATGCTGTTGAGGCAGCAGAATTGGCTGCTGTTATTGAAGCAAGCATCAAGGATGCTCATGGAAATCAGCATATTGGTGGGCTAAGTATTGGTGAACAGAGGGATCCAAACAAACCAATACCAGCTATGCCTGCACCAAAGATAAAGTCAAAGAGAAGAGAGGAAATCAGATTAGCTTTAGAGATTGTCAGGGATGACCCTGCTATCTTTGAAGAATTTCTCAAAAGACTAGATGCTGAAAATGAAAGGATCAACCGTCTGACACTCTTCCATGCTGAAAAGATCAAATACAACAGATGGAGAGAATTCAGATTGACCAAGAGCCCTACTGAAATGGCCAAGTGGGAAGGCTTCAATGCTGCAGAAGCCTGGGTACTGGAGTGGCTAGAAACTGGATCTTTAATTCAAGCACTTGATTCAGAATTCTTTCTGGACAAGTTGAGGCTAAAGATAAGTCACATAGTCAAGGCTGAAGCAAAGAAGATCCTTAAATATGTTCCTGAGGACTATGATGAATCAGAAGACCTCAAGGAAAGATCTATAAAGTTGGCTATTGCTCAAGCAATGGAGCTTTGGGCAAAGAAATCAAGGAAGTTAAGGGGACAACCAAGCTCATTGGTCCCTCTTCCAAACATCAAACACATTGTCTATGGACCAAATCTCAAACCTTATGAAGAGCTGCCTGAGGAACCTACATCCACTTTTATTCCTCTTGACAATTTTACTTGGATTTCTAACAGGTCAGCGGTGGACAATGAAGGATTGATGAAGACAGTTGAGACTGTCAAGAAGATTATATCCCCTGCTGATAAAGAAAAAGCAGAGTCTTCTGATCAACCAGAGCTAAAAGAGGGTACATCAGACCCATCTGATCAGAACAAAACACAGGGTGATAAGTCTGATGCTGCTGATGATTCAAAGAAAGAAGAAGATATTCCAGCAGATCAGATCAAGGACAAAGAAGTTGCTGCTGAAGGAGATGATCAAGCTAAGGAGAAGGAAAGCACTCCAAGCCTTGCTGGTAGTCCAGTAGATCAGTCCCTTGCAATGATAACTCAACCTACAGAGCAACCTATCAAAGAAACACTTCCTGCTACATCAAATATGCCTTCAACTTCTCAAGGTGCTCAGACAAATCTGTTGGACTCCATCCAACAACTGATCATCAAATCTATGAAGGATATGAAGGAAGAGTTAGCTGCAGAAGTGTTAGCTGCTGTCAAACAACCAAATCAGAAAGCTGCTACTGTCCCAACCGATCTGATAGAAGACACTGCTCAGAATGTTAAATCCATCTGTCAAGATATGGATATACTTAGAAGACGGACTCAGAGCACTACTGAAGGTTGGAGACAGATTGAACAAACAGTTGAAACGGCCCTCCGAGCAGAAGATGAAGTCATGGGAAATATGATGAAAGACTTCACTGCTTCATCAAATTGGATTGTGGGAACTCAAATTCAATTAGGTGATCAAGGAGAAGACTTGCTCAAGGAAGTCAAAAATGTTAAGGCCAATCAACTCAAACAACAAGTTCAAATAACTGCAATGGAAGAGAACATCAAGCTTCTCTGTGATTCACTTCTGATTACTCCAATCTTACCAGATTATCAAATCAATCCTGCTGATGATGACAAAAAGGGGGAAGAGAGGATATTTGGACAGAAAAGAGTTGGAACTTCTGAAAAAGATGATGCTGAAGAAACAGAAGTATTAGAAGAGTCTGCTGGTGATAATAATAGGAATGATGCAGCAAATGAAGGCACAAGCAGATCAACAGATGAGAAGATCACAGAAAAGGAAGAAGATGATAAGGAGATAGCTGAAGAAACTGAAGCTGAAGCAAAGGCTAAATCTGATAAGGAGATAGCTGCTGCTATGGACTCAGCTGAAGAACAGCTTGATCCTGACACTAAAAAGAAAAAGTTAGAGCTGTTGAAGCAGAAATTGGAAGCTGGAACTTCCAAACCTGCTGAAGAAGATAAAGAAGACTAGCTAGGAGATTAGTCATGTTTATTTACCTATGAATCTCCTTGTAATTTTTCTTTACAAATCATCTGAACAAACTTGTAATATGTAATCAGTTCAATATCTATAAAATTGCAAGTTTTAATCCAACAGACTATTTCTATCTCAGAAATTTTTGAGGATCAAAACTTTAGTTTAGGTACAGGTACTTAGCTGAAGTTTTGTCATCATCAAAAAGGGGGAAATTGTTGGATGAAGATGAAGATAAAAGAAGTCAGAAATTAAGGGAAGGTTTTGATGATTTCCAAAACATCATAATCAGCTAAGTATGGAAAGCTTAGTTCCCTTAGAAGAATCTTTGAACAAGTAAAGAAGATACCAGAAGAGTTCAAAGACCAGAAGACTAGTGATCTCTTGCTGAAACAGCGAACAGAAGGGTAGGTCATCAGCCGAGTCAAATCAGATTAGTTCAGTATTTGATCAGCAGAGTACCTATCAGAAGGGTTGCTTCGATCAGCAGAGTGGAAGAGATCATAAGATCAGTTCAACGGTAATAAATGCACTTAGTGTAATAAATGCTGGAAGAGAAGGGTAGTAATGGCAAATGATTGAAGATATCCTCGTATCAGCAGAGTGCATTTAATGCAGCATTAAATGTGATGGACAGAAAAGTACTGTACACAGTACGGATTGCTGCAGGGAGCCGTTTCAAAAGAGCTGAAGGATGGATTTGAAGACTTGATTTCTTCAACGGTCATAAATTCAAATCCGAGTATAAATAGAGCAAAGTTCGAAGAGAGATACACACAACAACAATCAGAGATTTCGATTTTGAAGCAGAAATTTTCTAAGTCTCAAAAGCTCGAACAGCTCACTCGTCTGGTGGAAGTCATCTGTTGACAGAAACCAAGTTGAAGAAAACAGAAAAACATTATCTGAGTGATTTTGTAATAGCTGAGTGTTGTGCGAAGTGAGAATCCGTCTTTGTGAGTGATTCTACTTCAGAGGATAGGTTTTCTTTGTGAATTCCTATTGTGAGCTTATAGCCTTTTCATTTGTTGTCTAGGTGTAAGTGGAGAAATATTGTAATCTTTGTGATTATAGTATAACCCAGAATCTGAGTGATCTGGAAGAATGGACTAAAGGATTTTTATCCATATAACCACTATAAAAATTCTTTGTGTTATCTTGCATTCAAGTTTTCTTGCATATTTAAAGTTTGCACATTTAAACACTTTGAATTAACTAAAGGATTTTAAAAGGAGTTTGTGAAACTGGGGATAAAATCTTTTAAGAATTTAGTCTGCTTGTGAAAAACACTTTAAAACAATCCGCTGCAAGTATACTCTTTGAAAAACTGTTTTGCTGTTAATCAGCTAAGTAACTGTCAGAAGAGTGGTCACTCTGCTGTTCAAGATTTGTTCACGATCAGCACAGTCATCTGTTCTTCATCAGCTTAGTCTGCTGACAGAACACTGAAAAGTTTTTAAGTTCAAAAATTTTCAGAGGTCTATTCACCCCCCCCCCCCCCTCTAGACCTCATCTGACCACTTGGGACCAACAGGGATGATCAGCTAAGAAGTCAGCCAAGACTTGTCCTTTTACGGCCTTTTGAGGAATATACACGATATCAAATTGTTGCAATTGGAGATACCATCGTGCAAGTCTATCGGATAGTACTGGCCTCGACATAACAAACTTCAATGGATTTGCTCTTGAGACAAGACGAATAGTATGGGCTTGAAAGTAATGTTTTACTTTTTGTATTGCAAAGATGAGTGCCAAGCATAACTTCTCAATTGGAGAGTATTTCAATTCATTTGGCGTCATTGTTCGACTTAAGTAGTACAGTGCGTTTTCCTTCCCAAGGTCATTTTCTTGAGCGAGTAAGGCTCCCACAGAGCGTTCTTGAGCAGCGATGTATAAAATCAAAGGGCGTCTTGGTATTGGAGCAACCAACACTGGAGGTTTCATTAAGTAGGACTTTATACGTTCAAATGCATTGTTGCAAGCTTCGTCCCATTTGAATGGGATATCCTTCTTCATGAGATGGCTAAATGGTTGACATCGCCCAGCTAGATTCGAGATGAACCTTCGGAGGTAGGCCAATCTACCTTGTAGGCTTTTTAGCTCATGTATATTGCGTGGTATGGGCATCTTCATGATTGCATCTATCTTAGCTTGCTCAATTTCTATCCTTTTATGGCGGACAATGAAGCCAAGAAACTTTCCAGATGTTACGCCAAATGCACATTTCATAGGATTCATTTTCAATTGATACTTGCGCAGTCTTTCAAACACCTTTCTTAGATCATGAATGTGATCTTTTCTCTTCCTCGACTTTACTACTAAGTCATCTACATAACACTCAACGTTTTTATGGAGCATATCATCAAAAATCTTTTGCATCGCCCTCTGATAGGTTGCGCCAGCATTTTTCAATCCAAATGGCATCACTTTGTAACAATAAATCCCCTTCGGAGTTCGAAATGCAGTCAACTCCTCTTCTCTTGGCTCCATACGGATTTGATTGTACCCAGACGATCCATCCATAAAAGATAAGGCCTCATGTCCAGTCGTAGCATCAATCATAAGCTCTGGGATAGGCAGAGGAAAATCATCTTTGGGACACGCAGCATTGAGGTCTCTAAAGTCAACACATACTCAAATTTGTCCATTTTTCTTTCTCACAGGCACGATGTTGGATATCCAGGTAGGATACTTAACTTCTCGAATGAATCCTGCTTTGATAAGTTTGTTTACTTCAGCTTCGATCAATGGAACCAGCTCTGGACGAAATCTACGTTGAGCTTGTTTGATAGGACGAACTCCATTTCTCACAGACAAATTATGAACGGCCACTTTTGGATTTAAACCAGGCATTTCTTTATAGGACCAAGCAAACACGTCTCGAAATTCGCGCAATAACTTGACATATGCTTCTTCTTCATCAACATTTAGCAACACACTTATAAAAATTGGCCTAGGATTGCTAACATCTCCTAGATTCACTTCTTTCAATTCATCTACGGTGGATTTAACACCTTCTTCGAGTTCGGGAGGAGCATCTTCAATGTCTTGTTCTTCGACAGCATCTTCCTCATGTAGAGTAATATGATATGAAGATGCAACACTTTCTCTATCATCCTCGCCATTGCATTGAGTGTTTGTGAAAATAATAGTCTCCCACTTACCTTTCAGTACTTCACCACATGATATAATCAAATTATCACGTCTCTTCATACGAGTTGGGATTGAAGTTCGCAATCTTTTGAAGGCGGGCGATTCCTCAATTTTCTTGGAGCATTTTGATAAATTGGAAACTCCCAGTCTTCGACGATCGAATTTTTGGGTCAAAGGTTTCCCTTGAGGACCAAGTCTATCGAAGACAGATATTTGAGGGCCAAGTCTATCAAAGACAGATACTCTCGTCGGTTTCTTACAACCTTGATCAACATTTGTTGAAAAGTACACTTCTCCAGTTATGTGGTTGCTGCTAACTCTATTTATAGCAATGCGAACAGGTTTTGGTGGTTTGAATCCAAGGCCAACACAAGAATTTGGGACAGAGTTTCTTTTAGGAGGGAATTTTCCTAAGGGAGAGTCTTCTTGAGGGTTATACCCTGCTTTCACTAAGAGTTCAAAGGCTTTTGGACCAAAGCTTTCTCCATTTTCTTGCGAAAATAATGTCCCATGTTCTACTTCAGCTCCTTGAAAGGGATGAACGAACCCTTTAAGCGGCGAACGGGATGGCTTCTCTCCATCGAGCTTTGTTAGTGGCAATGTAAGTTCTTTAAGTGACTCGATTTTGATTGAACGAACTTTCTCTTGCTTTTCCTTCAATTTGATGTTTTTCATTTCGTCCTTGCTTTCAGCTTCTAACTTATCAAGTTGCTTTGGTTCATCAGTTTTATCCTTCTCGACATTTGTGTTTTCCATATAGTACTTTGCATCAGCAAAATGCGATTCGGCTTCAGTAAATGGCTTCTCGTCGCCTAATACCTTCTTCACTACTCCATCTCGACAATATCCAAAACATTGATGTAAGGTTGATGGGACTACTTCATTCTCATGAATCCACGGTCGACCAAGAAGGACATTATAAGACGCCTTAGCATCTATGACATGAAAGAGTGCCTTTGATAACATATCTTCCATTAGCAGTTCCAATCTTATAACACCAATAGCTCTTTGCCCCCCTTGATTAAATCCTTGTATCATCAAACGACTGCTCGAAAGTTCTTCCACAGGGATTTCTATTTCTTTCAGCGTGCGAAGAGGTAACAAATTGACAGCGGAACCTCCATCAATCAACATCCTATTAACTTTCTGTTCACGAACGTATCCACTTACGAATAAAGGCCTATTATGAAGCTTGGAACCAAACAACAGGTCTTCATCGCTAAAACATATTGCAGTTAAGCAATTTTCAACATTCTTGTCATTTGGCAAACGTGATTCATTAGAAGAGATCTCCTTTTCTTGAGTTGCATTGCATGACACGACATTTGCAATTGTATTGCCTTCTTCCAATGAAATTTTGCCTTCACGAACTAATTGCATGATTTTATCCTTGAAGACAAAACAATCATGGATAGAATGTCCAACAAGACGGTGATATTTGCAATATTTTGGATCGTCAGAGCGTCCAGACTCTTCGGGCCTCTTCATCTCGGGCAAGTCAATAAGGTTTGCTTCAAGTAAATCATCAAATATGCCAGGGACATCAGAATCGAGAAATGGATATTTCTTGGATTGCATCTCTTTGAGGGTCGACTTTCTTTGCTCCCTTTCTTGGGGCATATTCCTCTTAACACCATTATTTTCAACATTCTTATCATTTGCTTTGCTTAATACCTTGATAGGCGCAACATTTACTGCCAAAGATTCTTTATTTGTGACTTTTTGAAAAGGTTTGCCTCCTCTCTTTGCCTCAGATTTATCTTTGAATTTGCGAGGATCTTGAATAGGTGGTCCATCAGCTCCACTTGCAGACATACTTAACTCCATATCGTGAGCTCGAGTGGCTAACTCCTCAAATGATCTTGGTTGTATTCCTTGAAGGATGTAACGAAGACCCCAGTGCATTCCTTGAATACACATCTCAATTGCCGAAGATTCGGAAAGTCGATCTTTGCAGTTTAGACTCAAATTCCTCCAACGATTGATATAGTCAATAACAGCCTCTTCATTCCATTGGCGGGTGTTTGTAAGTTCAATCATACTGACTGTTCTTCGAGTGCTATAAAAGCGGTTAAGGAATTCTTGCTCAAGTTGATCCCAACTATCAATGGAACAAGCCTCCAAGTCAGTGTACCAGTCAAATGCATTTCCTTTGAGTGATCGAACAAATTGCTTCACAAGATAATCTCCATAGGTTCCAGCGTTATTGCAAGTTTCAATGAAATGAGCTACATGTTGTTTCGGGTTGCCCTTGCCATCAAATTGTTGGAACTTTGGAGGTTGGTAACCAATTGGCATCTTCATCCTATCAATCCTTTGAGTATAAGGTTTGGTATAAGCGAGAGATGATTTAAGGCCTCCCTCTAACTTGCAGTTGATGGTTCCCATAATAAATTCCTTCAGTTGATCTATAGGGATCATGCCATCGGATGAAATTTGGAGTTCTTTGAACTTTCCCTTTGAATTTGCTTTTTTAATGGGCATCTCGTCTTCTTCAGACTCCTCGAACTCTTCATCCTTCACATTTGAGTATTGCTTCATTGATGTATCACCATCTTCGAGCTTTACGGGTTGTTTTCCCATCACATGACTT
Organism: Penstemon barbatus; assembly: GCA_003313485.2. Classification (NCBI taxonomy): domain Eukaryota; kingdom Viridiplantae; phylum Streptophyta; class Magnoliopsida; order Lamiales; family Plantaginaceae; genus Penstemon; species Penstemon barbatus. Next base: position 32,771,315 of record CM064878.1, on the reverse strand, counting down.
CCTTCAATATGGTTCGCTTGGCTCAACAACTTCTCGATCTTTGCATCTTGATCTTGGGCATGTTTAGCGAACGATTCCATTGCCTTAGTCAAGGCCAACAGTTGTTCCTCAATGGTTGTAGTACTTGTTGTCATGGCAGGCACCTTAATTGAAAATGAAGATTCAGTGCTAGAAGAATCATCGTCTTGGTTGGAGCCTTCGAAATGTGCAGAATGAGATGGACTTCTTTGATCGCCATCTTCCTTTCCTTGTTCAACCATCTTAGCCCTTGGATCATCCATCAACTCAGTCAGAGTTCGATACTTCTTTGGGGGCATTGATTTTTAGAGAAAAGAGATGAGAGGTAAAGATCGTCCCACTGGGCGTGCCAAAAATTTGTAACAAATAAAATTTCAAGTTTAAAATTTATTAAACTAGAAATAAATGTACAAAATCGAGGTTTAATGATTTAATGAGTACAATCTTTAATAACCCTCTGATTCTAATCTCCAAATAATGTATTCGTTGAGTCTTGATCTTTTTTTGGATCAGCTTCGGTATTTGACAAAAGTTTGTCCAAGAATCAAAATTGCTTGATCTTGAATCAAACTGGCTTAAATTTGAGTTTGAACTTCTTCTTGGAACACCTTGATTTAATTGAACTTTGATTTTCTTTAGATCGTCGTAGATCTCCAATAACGTTTATTTGAGGGCCTCTTGGCTTAATATCGAATCAAACGCTAGATTTTCTTCGATCTTTTGAAGAACGCCTTGAATATGATGAAGAACGCCTTGATTTGATGAAGAACACTTTGAGAGAATTTGCTCCTTTCTTCTTGAACTCCTTTATGATTTTTTGAATTGTCATTTTCTTCTTAGAGATGACCCCTATTTATAGGTGGGGTTTGAGAAAAATTGTAATATTCTCCATATGACGTGGCGCAATTTGATTGGTTCTTCAAACCTTGTATGACAAGAAATATATCTTGTTTAATTCTCTTGCCCTTTAAAAAGATATGATATGCAGATATTGCATTGTGAAGAAAATCTTGCCTTGCTTAATAATTTCCTACACAAACTTGCCTTGTGTATGGAGATTTTAATTTATTTGCAAGAAATCTTATATTTAATTAATCATTAGATATAAAATATATCAATTAATTATTTAATTATTATTTTAGGAATTAAATTTCGTATAATTCCAAAATAAATTAATTAATAATTAATATATCTTGGACTCAATTGGCAATAAATTTTAATTGCCTACAGTGTGCTTTCTCGACAGTGAGAAATTCTACTTGTGTAATCCTAGCACTCGACGAATTTTTCACTTGCCTAATCCTCCTTTTGGTCCCTTGCTAGATGGAATATCTTATGCATGTGGTTTTGCTTATGTTCCATCCAAAGATGAATACGCAATCTTATACTTAGTCAAATCATATCTAGACATATGGAGGTGTATGATGCTTACTATATCCATGTCCAATGATGACGATCACTTGCATTTCAATTTTTGGAGATCCGTTGATGTACCAAAACTCTGTTTGCTGCTTTTACTCTTGTTGCTATTGACTACATAAATGTGCTGCATAGAATACCTTAATTGTCATTATTAAACTAACTCTTTGTGAAGAAACTAAGATTTGAATAAAAATAAAAAATATTGAGATAAATTATAAACCCCACCGGAACAAGAAGAGAAAACAAAACTAATTAGAGCAGGCGCAAATCGATATGAGAAAAGAAAAATAAATTAGGTTTCGATACTACAACACTCAACAAATTCTTCACATTTACGTAATTAAAACAACATTTAACGAAATTCTCCACAAAATTTTCGATCAAAATAAAATATGAGGCCACGATGATATTATGCATTATTAAAATTCACTGAATTGGGTTGGTTTTTTAACCCTTTCTCATTTTTTTTTTTTTTTTTATCTATTAGGCTGTGTATTTATAGCTCGGACCAAAGAGTGAAAATGGTATAAATCCTCCCCAGTGTGGTGTCTTCAATATGAATCGAACTTGAGTCCCGCCTCTGGGGGGTCGAAAGTCACTACCACTTGGTCCAACCACCTTAGATTTTTTTTTTTTTTCATTTTTTCTTAATTTTAGTGCAAGATTAATTTACATTATTATATCAATATATCATTTGGTTCCCACTAACAAGTTATAAGGAAATCATATTTTAAGAAAAATGGGTCCAGCGCTATTTATGGTTATTCTCTAAACATCATGATTATATATATAATATTTTATTACATAGCTCTTTTTATCTCTCTAATTTATGTACCTCACTTATTCATTTAATTTTTTCTTTCTGCCTCCAATTGGGGAAAAGGATTTTTGGTTCAGAAGAGAATAAAAATAAAATTGGTGAAGAGATATCCACCTAATGTGCCCGACCCGTCTCGAAAGAAATTAAACCCTTGAAAAACAAAATTAATAATAAAAATTGGTGAAGGGATTTATTTTGTTGTCAAGAGAACAAGTGACGCTACTACTAAGAAATTAGGAGTTGGCCCCCGGGCACTTCTCTAACTGGCTGACCAACAATTCATAAGACTTGCTCCAGCGGTAAGGGTAGTGGGGGATCGAATCCCATTTGAAACTTGGATGGAAGCATTTTCTTGAGTCTGTCTGTGGTTCATTTGTGGTGAAAGTCCCCTTTGTGCGCAGAGTGTACAACAGTATGATGGGATTCCGAGGCTTGGTGGAGGCACATCCCGTGATTTATATCCTTCAGGGTTCTAGGACAAGGGTTCTGAGGGTCCATAATTAGTCTAGTGTAAATTTGGACACATGGATTATTAAAAAGGAAAAAAGGTAGAAAAAAGTAGGTCTTTTCTACAGGTAGTTTAACATTGACAGAACTACCGATAGTTCTCCACTCAAATCTTGCCATATGGCAGTGAGGGGACCTGAAACCGGCAAAGACAATTCCTTCAGTTCCTTTGCAAATTGTCCTAATTACCCCTTAAATCATTTTTTCACTCACAGACTTCTTCTCTGCCTTACACAAATTTCCTTACACCATTTATCACCATTTTTACCCTTGTTAACTTTATTGATTTATCACCATCAACGTCACAGCTATGTCTCTGCAAGTTGCTTCAAAAAATGAAAAAAGAAGTTATGCCTCTACAAGAAATGAAACAGATGAAGATGACATAAGACTGGAGTTGGTTTTGAGACATGAAGCTATCTGTGTTCTCAAGGCTGCCATTTTGTGTGCGGGATCGAGTAAATAGAATGGGAAATTGAGGCGAAATTGATTAATTTATCCTACATCGACATTAATACACCAACAAAATAGTATAATGTTCAATTCGATTGTTTAATGTTCAATTGGATATCTTGATTAAAACTGCAAAAATGTTGATGAAACCAGAAATTGAGCATGAAATCTTATTCTAAAACATATTTTCCACGAATGGTGTCTTTCACGCAACCCAAAATGAAGAAATAATGAAGGATTATGTATCCGGGTCGCTCTGACCCGAATTACAGAGAAACGGATCATAAACGACCCGGCTGGACCCAACCTCGCCCACCGGTCCGGTGAAGCTTTCTTTCACCAGTGAAGGAATCTTCACCCCCGACCAGATCGGAGGCGGCAAACACATATGTATAATCAATTTGCCCTCTCCCCATTTGTCAAAATCAAAACCCATCTCCATATGTGTGGTACTCATTCTTCCCCAATTTCTTGTATTAAAAACAACAATTTTTTTCATTTTCTACATTGGACTAATTTTTCCAGATTCAAAGATTTTTTTTTTTTTTTCATTTTAAGTACTGCAGAAAAGTTGTTTGGGGAAGACGAAGGACAGCCTAATAATTGTTTTCTTGTTTATTAAGGCAAAGGGGCATTAAAGTAATTTATGCTAATCAAACTAAAAATGTCACCGGCTAATCTTACGGGTTATCTAGGTAGTGAAAAAATTAAATATATTAAATGAATGGTTATAAAGCATGAACTAGCAATAGTTCTCATCAGCATGAACTATTGCTAGACATGCCCAAGAAAGTAGGAGTTGAGGAAAAGAAAAAACGTGTACTGATATTTTGACAGATATCAAGGGAAAAATGATATTCTTGTATGTTCTGTTAATTCTAACGGAGAATATCAAGTTGATCGTTAGTTTCAGAGGGGTAAATAAATGTATAAATAGTAGAGATGATGTAATTGAAGGTTTAAATAGTACAAGAGAAGTATCTAAATAAGGTTAATTTCGCATACTTCCCCTGTACCTACTATCTATGTACTAATAAAACCTTCAATTACCCCCTACATTTAACTTTTCCGTTTGAAGACTATTAGCATTTGTTGATTAGCGAAAAACTAACTCTACTTCCAAATTTTACTCTTAATCTTAATTTCACATACTAACTCCACACATGTACTCTTATATATATATATATTCACCTACCTCTTGCACTATTAAACCTCTCAATTACCTCTTGAAATCTTTGACATAATTTTGCTTAATTAAAACTAAATTACCCTATCAACCTTCATCCTCCTTACAAAATTTTAGATATATAATTCGGTTAATTAATTAATTAATTGACCACATGATCAGCAAAATCAATAAACAATGCTTGAATAAGGTCAAATGAGCAGGAATCATTTACAGGGTAGATATTCTCAACTATTTTCAGAAGCATATTCTTTATGTATACACCATACCCAGAGGCGGACGGACTTAGGGGGAAGTGGGGGCTATAGCCCCCTATTTTTTATTTTTTTTAATATAGTAGTGTTGCCTTTTTTTTTAAAAAAAAAATTTCAATAAATTAGCTCAATATAAAATTTTCAGCCCAAATATAAGTTACTTCTCTTTGTTCTAAGCCAGAAATTGAAATTACTTAAATGAGTAATGTCTATGTTCCATATGGGAGGCTAAAGCATAATATTGAACAAGTAACTATCGAGTATCATTACAAAGTTAAGAGATTCAATTCGGTGATAAATAGATAATTGCAAGAGTTGAACAACCGTTTTCAATGAAGTAAACACGGAGTTGCATATTTGTGCTGCATGCTTAAACCCATCCAATCACTTTAAAGCTTTTGACCAAGTAAAACTTGTTTGTCTTGCCGAACTTTATCCAAATGACTTCTCTTTTTTTGAGCTCTCGGCCCTTCCCAATTAACTTGAAAATTATATTAGGGATGTTCGATCAAGTGATGATTTTTCTAGATTGAAAGGGATTGATGATCTTGCTAAGAAGATGGTTGCAAATAAAAGACATGTCGCATTCTCGATGGTTTACAAACTTGTGACATTAGAGCTTATTCTACGCGTTGCAACTGCATCAGTGGAGAGAGCTTTTTCGGCTATGAAGATAGTAAAGAATCGACTTCGTAGCCGAATGGGCGATCGATCAGTGGCTAAATGATAGTTTAGTTGTCTTTATAGAGAGAGATATATTTAGTAGTATTTCAAATGATGCTATCATAGACCGATTTCAAAAGATGAAAAACCGTTGTGGTCAATTACCAAAGTAAATATGTAGATATTTTGGGTTCTTTTGGGACTATAATGGGGTATCATATGTAATTAAAATATCTCGTGGGGTTTATTTTTGTCATACTCCACCTCCCCATTTTTGTATTGCGTCATATATTTTATCGTGAATAATATAATCTCTAAGTTTAACTGTTTAATTTTTTTTTTTTTTTTTTTTGATATAAGTTTAGTCCCCTGAACAAAAATCCTGTAACCGCCCCTACACACACCATTTTATTAGAAGTGGAGTCCAACATATATAGTTGCAATCAAAGCATCAAGGTATGCTCCTTGCGCGAGTACTCCACGAGTTTACAAGAAAATGCAACACAATTTTTTTGAGTTAATCGCAATTTATTCCCATGTGATTTGAAAAAGAGTATTTCACCCTCTGTAATCTATATCTATTCTATATCTATATCTATATCTATATCTATATCTATACTAATACTAAAAGTGTGAATATTTTAAGTTTTTTTCTTTTTTTGTGAAGACAAAAATGCCCTTATTCAACTTGTAAAGTATAATAAAAAATATAATCAAACATGAATTTTCCTTAAATTTTCTCATCAAAAATTTGGTAGGAAAATATTTTAAGAAAATTTGTAACTTCCTTTCCTCCTAACCAAGCACCATGAATATGGAAGAAAAACAAAACTAAATTCAAATTAAACTATATTAACTCTAATAAATAAAAAATTAACTCTTACATCACTTTTATAATTTCATTATTGTTCTCTTATAACACAAAAAAATAAAAATAAAAACACTATTATATTGAATAGTTGCTAAATTATATATGTAAAATTATTATAATGTATTATCAAAATGTTGTTATGTGCAAAATATTATTTGTATCATTTAAAGATTTAGTACAATATGCCACTCCTTAAAAAAATTTATATTCTCTTAAATATCATAAAACATGTTCAAGTAGAATCGCATCTTACCTATGAATGAACAAAAATGTTTATGACTTAGTAAACTAAGTAATCTTTATTTGACATGAGAAACATTACCTCAATTTTTCATGGAAATCTTTTCGACAAAAACGTGTGATTAAGTGAAAAAACGGATATGAGAATTGGTGAAACCGTTCAAATAAATTTGATGTAATTGATGAAAATATGTGAAATCGATTTGGATGAAATTTATGAACGGTAAAGTAGGTGAATAAAATAGGCAAATCAGTAATAAAAAGTGCCAGTAAAATCGATAAATACATGTGAAATCGATGAAAATTCGGGTGATATTTGTGAAAACATGGGAAACAAATCGGTGAAATCAGTGAAAAACGGGTGAAATATATGAAGAATTGGTTAAATCATTGAATAAATGTTAAAGTCTATGAAATCAATGAAAATTCAAGTGAAATCAGTGAAATATAAGTTAAACTGATAAAAATAAATAAAAGGAAAAAAGTTTAACTAGCAAAACAGTGTGAACTAAACCACTAGAAAATTTTCGTCTTTTTTGTTTGAATATGAAAAAACAAAAGAAATTGATGAAAAATAGGAAAAACAATGTACAATAGCGTATAATTGATCAAAAACGAGTAAATCAGTAAAACAATATAAAACCAGTAAAAAAAATCAATGAAATTGAATTTAACTAATTAGTATAATAAGTGAAATGGCTTAGATCGATAAAGAAATATCTTCAAATGATAAGGAAAGTGAAATAATTTGAGATTACTTAAAAGTAATTGAAGATGTATAATTATTTGAGTTGAAAATTCGATAAATTCATGTGAAATCGATGAAAATTCAAGTGAAATTAGTGACAAAAATGGATGATAACGGTGAAACGATGAAATTTCATAAAAAATGATGAGAAATAGGTGAAAAATGGGTAAAATCAGTGAAAAAAGGCTAAAGTCGGCGAAAACATGTGAAAATTGGTTAAACTGGTAAAAATGAGTGAAATCAATATAACAAAAAAAATTCAACCAACAAAAACAAAATCAAACCAAGAGATAAATGGTTTAAACAAACAAAAAAAAAACTAAAGAAATCGATTAAAATTCTCATGATGAAGTTAATAAATTGTATAGCAGTCATTAATATGTGGTATTTTATGATATAATGAAGTTAAATTTACTCTGATTTACAGCAAAATACCACTGAAATTAAATAGACATGTACAACGTATGTAATGGTATGTGAAATCATAAATACATTTGAAATCAATAAAAAAAAATTGGGTAAAATTTGTGAAAAAGGGTAAAATCAATTAAAATAAAGATAAAGTTGGTGAAAATATTTGAAATCAATGAAAATTAATTCCAATGGAATTTCTAAGAAAAATGATGAATTCAGTAAAATTTGGTAAAACTGGTGAAAAAAGGGTAAAATCGGTCAAAAAACGTAAAGTTGGTAAGAACATATTTAATCAATGAAAAATTCTGATGAATAACATGTGAAATTAGTGAAAACACATGAAAAATAGGTAAAAATGGGTAAAAATGATAAAAATGAGTGAAATCAGTTAAAGAAATAGTATAACTGGTGAAATCGGTAGAAAAATGGTTTACACTAATTAAGAAATACAAAAGAAATGGACTAAAAATGAGAAAACAATGAAAAATATTATAAGCTGTAAAAAAAAAAGGGATAAATTGCTAAAAAAAATAAACCGGTAAATTATTTTAAAGAAACGGATAAAATCAGTCAAAAAAGCTTGAAGTCGGCGAAATATGCTTAATCGATGAAAAATTTAGGTGAATAACATGTGAAATAGGTGAAAACGAGTTAAACTTTAACCAACAAAAACAAGGTGAAATCAAAAGAAAATGGTTTAGATTGGAAAAAAAGATCGATGAAAAAGGGAAAACAATGAAAAATATTATAATCGATAGAAAACGGAAAAATCGACCAAAAAAAAAAAACAGTGAAAACATATGAAACGATGAAACTTCGGGTGAAATTGGTGAACACTTGTGAAGTTTGTGAAAAAACCGGTGAAACTAGTAAGAAAAAATGATCGTGAAATCGATGAAAGTTCAAGTGAAATTTATGAAGAAACGGATGAAACATGTGTCATCGGTGAATAACGGATAAACTTGACATGAAAACTACTATGATGTAATGAACTAAAAAAGTTCTTGTGATCTTATTTGAACCAATTTTATAAGATGTAATGAATAAATTAGTCATCATTTTATATTTATTACCTATTCAAAGTCATCATTTTTTTTTATAAATTAATAATAATTAATAATAATAAATTTCATAAAAAATAAATTGACCAATATATGATATTCTATGAAATAAAAATAGCTAATTTTACTCTAATTTATGAAAAATACCCATGAAATTAAAACTAGACACGTACAACGTACGTGCACCTTTCTAGTTCTATAAAAGATTCACATCACCTCCTTGATATTTTTATATATGACACTTTACTCCTCCGTGTAATGATCATATGGTAGTTTACCCCCATTATGTTATGATAAATGTGGCAATTAACTCTCCATGTGTTGTGACAAATATGACAATTTACCCATTTGTTATGAAAAATTTGACAATTTAGCCCCTATGTTACAAAAATACTTTCCATGTACACTCTCAATTTAGATAAGTGAATTATACTCTCCATCTGAATGAGGTAAATCGCTTCTTTAAAATTTTCACAGCGAGGTAAAGTGCTTTTTTTCAAATCACAAGGAAGTAAATTGAACAATATTCATTTCACAGGGGGATAAATCGGGATTAGCTAGAGTGAAAAGTGTTGCGTAAAAACAAAAAACCATCCTTCTTCATGTCAAATAAAGGGGGGGGGGGGGGGGGGTGTTAAAATGTCACAGTTATAATAACACTACAGGTAACTGATAAATATAACATAATACAGGGGATAACCGTGTCCATATGAAATAACACATGGGTAAACTATTTCAGCTTTTTTAGAATTAAAATATGTCTAAGCATAAAGTAGTACATAATAGGGAATTTTTATTAAATCATATTTCTTTTAAGTTTTAAAAATGTCTAGGAGACAACGTGAGTCTTTTGTAAGAATATAAGGAGGTAACATACACTTTTTGAAATTACATAAGAGTAAATTGGACATTATAAATATTAAGAGGGTAAATTACCATTAATATCCTTAACTATGCAATTTTTATGGGGTTAATTCTTATTAATTTTCATGTGATATGCATAATTATCAATTTACCCTCTTGTCATTTGACAATTATCATTTTACTCATTTGTGTCTATCTCATTTTGTTGAAAGTGTAGCTCATTCGTTAAAATTAAATGTGAAAGTGAAAAGTGTTGCATAAAATAAAAACAAATATCCTTCTCCATGTAAAATAATGCAGGGGTAAAATGTCACGGTTGTAATAATAGGACAGACAACTGATAATATAACATATTATAGGGGCTAAATTGTGTCCATATATAGTAACACATGGGGTAAACTGCTCCAATTTTTTCGAGGATAGAGTATATAGTAGGATTATATAATATAGGATTGTTTTTCCTTAAAAATCATATTTCTTTTAAGGTCTAAAAATGTACATGTGATGGAGTCAATATTAGTCTTTTATAAGAAATAAAAATCATATTGCAATTTTTCAAATTAAATAAAAAAAATGGACATTATTCAATTAAGGAGGATAATTGCCATTAACTCAAATACTTTTGGGATTTAAAATAGAGAAGACTAGGGCTGTCAATGGGTCGGACTCGGACCGGATCAGGGCAGATCCGGATCCGAGTCCGATTTCCATTTCTTCTATCCGGATCCGGATCCGGATTCGAATCCGCTCGGATCTGGAATATTAGCAACCGGATCCGAATTTGACGGATATCCCGAATCCGGATCCATTTAGCAAGCTTTTTTTTTTTTTTTTTTTTTTTTTTTCCGTTTTCCTCCAAATCACTTGCAGATTCCACCATCATGAATTAAAAATGTAAAATTTTACTTACTTCATCGAAACTATTGCCTAAAAATTGTAGAAGATGGAATATGATGGACAAATATAAACGATAAAAATTAGAACAAAAGAATAAACAAAAATATAAGTAAAAAAGATATAAACTGGAACAAAGAAGAAGAAAACTCAATACTGAGAAATGGAAGAGAAGATAAAAATTGAAGGATGAATGGTTATGGTTTGATTTTTCTTATTAAATAGTATAAATTAATATGTTGTAGACCCAATTAGTTATCTGGTCAGTCCACCAACATCTCTCATGCATTTCTTTTTAAAATTATTTTTAATATAGTAAAAGATTTTAGTGGAACATAGATAGTTTTATTTTTATTTTTATTTAAATACATAATATATAAACAACATATAGTAATATATATCGGATACGGATATGTAACGGATCGGATCAGCCTAGATCCATATTCGCTCTATATAATTCGGATTACGGATCTTCTTAATCGGATCAGGTCCATCGGATCACTAATCGGACAATTATCCTAATAAATCGGACCGGATTCGGATCGGATCCGGATTGAAATCCGCCCCATTGACAGCCCTAGAGAAGATCAAACAATTCTTTATCAATAAAGCCCAACCCGTTTAGACGGGCACATGAGATGGGCTCTTCCTTTTTTCAGAGTTTTCTTGATATAACAGCCCTAGCTAGCGGCTGTACATTGATATAACAGACATAATACACAAATTTATGCTATTATTTATTTCGTCAGAGATCGATGGAAAAAATAGATATGCAAATCAAGAAGCAAAGCACAGAGAAGATCAAAGTTGAGCATCAAGAAAGTGGGTTTTTGCCGGATGACATAGTGAGGGAGATACTATTAAGATTGTCGGTGAAGAGTCTTTTAAGATATATGACTGTTTCGAGGCACTGGAAATCTTTAATCTCCCATAATTCATTCAAGAAACTACACCGTAAAAAAATCCTAAACAATAATAATACCCCGTTAGTTCTAGCTTTACAATATTCAAATAAAAAATTGTACACTCTAACCACCTTCAATCTTCACGAAAAAATAATTCAAGAATGGAGTCTTCCTATAATTGTGTCAGCATCATTTCTACATATGCTTCCCTTTCCATCACAATCTAAGTTGCTGTGCTTTTTCGACAGTGAGAAATTCTACTTGTGTAATCCCAGCACTCGACGAATTTTCTGCTTGCCTAATCCTCCTTTTGGTCCCTTGCTAATTGGAATATCTTGTGTATGTGGTTTTGCTTATGTTCCATCCAAAGATGAATACACAATCTTATCCTTAGTCAAATCAGATGTAGACATATGGAGGTGTATAATGCTTACTATATCCATGTCCAATGATGACGATCACTTGCATTATAATTCTTGGAGATCCGTTGATGTCACGGCTATCAGCCATCTCGCGTTTTATCGCCCATTTGATGGGATTTTTGTTTATGGAGCTTTCTATTGGATGGGGTTTGATGAAGAGGTTAGAAAATATGTGATAATCTCCTTTAACATGGAGAATGAAGGTTTTTCTTTTATTGGGATGCCTAAGGATTTTGAAAATAGCTTACGTGGTTACCATAAGTCACTTGTGGAGATCAAAGATAAACTCTATTTTATGGCTTTTTGGTATCTTCCTCGAAACTTAGAACTATGGATGCTATCTGATATTAAGAACCAGTTATGGACCCGAATTCGGAGCATTAATTTACAAAACATTTCACACTGGCATGAGTTAATTGATTCACTTAATCTAATTATTTGCAGGCGAGAATACCTCCAGAATTACAACAAGTCATACGAGGATATCTTAAAAGACTTCGGAAACCATAAAGTGGAAAACAGGGCTCTCTTGGGTGTGGGAATTCACACAAATATTTTCTCACTTTAAATACATAGAAACAATCCACTTCTGACTATGCTTAAGTAGCTAGGTATCTTCTAGTCTTTAGGAGTTAGGACCATGAATTAATTTTCTAAATTATATACTGCATTAATTGAGTGACTTTTCATAACATCTTATTAATGTACTAAATGCTATTTCAGGCAAAGATTCAAATAAACTTTGTTTGCTCCTTTTACTCTTTGTAGGTTTTGATTAGTAAATGAGATAGCACTTGCTAATTTGATATTTAATTAAATGCAACTTACTGATTACTTACTGATTAATTAGCAAAAGAAACACAGGACAATGACAACGGAAATATGAACAAGCATGTATGCAGTGATGTGGGGAATTTTTCCTCCGGCAACGCAGGTTCGAACCTGGCACAATTCTCCACTGAAATATTGTGGGGGTTGTGTTGGGGTTGGTATCCTGTTGGCTCAAGGGACCTCTGATACAGGAGGGGGGTTTCTCCTTCGGGATAAACCTTTTGAAAAAAACAAACAAGCGCAATTACAATTTACAAGTCAAACATACACACGCTGAAAAATTTCCTTACCTTAAGGCATTTTTACCGCTAACTCCGATGCAGCTTTCTTTTCACCCACAACCCTTAAAGTAGGAACCCATAGTGCTCAGTTGTTGTGAATCACTATTAGGGCGTGCGACCATTATGTGAATCTTTACAATTATGGTACTAAGATAGATTTTCCCCTGACGGGGTAAACTTGTACAAAAAAGATTAAACTGGGGAATTGACCTAGACCTGTAACAAGTAAAAGATTAAACTGGGGAATTGACCTAGACCTGTAACAAGTCGAGCGTTGTGAGGATCTTGTATTTTTATTTATATCTGGGGAAAAGATATGTTTTTCCCTAATCGTTGTATCTTTTGATGTGCAGCCATGTGAGTTACGCCCTCACATGTGGGAAGCCTCATCATGCCGTTCATTTGACTCAGATTGATCTGGGTCGTTGATTAGGTAACTTGGTCAAAAATGAATTTGTAACTGTTGACTTTAATTAAATTACAATTTACTTAATTTACCCTTTCACTTATTTTTCTTCTAAAAAAAATCGCACTTTACCCCAGATTTTGATAATTGACTTTGACAATTTTGCAAATTGACCCCTATGTTCTGCGATTTTACGAATTGAATTAATTTGCTTCTAAAAATTAAAAAAAAATCGCCTATGATATAAAAAGACCACTTTACTCTCAATTTTTATAATAATTGACTTTGACAATTTTGCAAATTGACCTCTATGTTTTGCGATTTTACGAATTGAATTATTTTGCTTCTGAAAAAATAAAAATAAATGCCTCTCATATAAAAAAGATCGCTTTACTCCCAATTTTGATAATAATTGACTTTGACAATTTTGCAAATTGACCCCTATGTTTTGTGATTTAACGAATTGAATTATTTTGCTTCTAAAAAATAAAAAAAAACGTCTCTCATAAAACCATTTTTTACCCCCAATTTTGATAATAATTGACTATGTCAATTTTGCAAATTGACCCCTATATTTTGCGATTTTACGAATTGAATTATTTTGCTTCTAAAAAATAAAAAATAAACGCCTCTCATATAAAAAAGACCGCTTTACCCCCAATTTTCTTAATAATTGACTGTGACAATTTTTTCAAATTGACACATATGTTTTGCGATTTTACGAATTGATTTATTTTGCTTCTAAAAAAAAAAAACCACCTCTCATATAAAAAAGACTGCTTTACCCCCAATTTTGATAATAACTGACTTTGACAATTTTGCAAATTGACCCCTATATTTTGTGATTTTATGAATCGAATTATTTTGCTTCTAAAAAAATAAAAAATAGAACGCCTCTCATATAAAATTTTGCTTCTAAAAAAAATGCCTCTCATATAAAAAAGACATCTATACCCTCAATTTTGATAATAATTGACTTTGACAATTTTGTAAATTGACCCCTATGTTTTCCAATTTTACAAATTGAATAATTATGCTTCTAAAAAAAATCTCTTTGCAAAATAATTCAATTTGTAAAAGTCTCTTTTTTTATATGACATGCGGTTCTTTTTTTTTTAGAAGCAAAATAAATCAATTCGTAAAATCGAAAAACATAGGTCAATTTGAAAAATTGTTAAAGTAAATTATTATCAAAATTGGGGGTAAAACGGTCTTTTTTATATGAGAGGCATTTTTTTGTTTTGTTTTTAGAAGCAAAATAATTCAATTCGTAAAATCGCAAAACATAGGGGTCAATTTGCAAAATTGTCAAAGTCAATTATTATCAAAATTGGGGGTAAAGCGGTCTTTTTTATATGAGAGGCGTTTTATTTTTATTTTTTTAGAAGCAAACTAATTCAATTCGTAAAATCGAAAAACATAGGGGTCAATTTGCAAAATTGTCAAAGTCAATTATTATCAAAATTTGGGGTAAAGCGGTAATTTTATATCATAGACGGTTTTTTATTTTTATTTTTAGAAGCAATATAATTCAATTCGTGAAATCGCAAAATATAGGGGTCAATTTGCAAAATTATCAAAGTTAATTATTAAAGGTTATAAATGTCTTTTATTAATTGAAGATTATTTTAACTTTTATTTAAAATAAAAAAGGGTAAAATGGTCTATTTACAGACCGAGTCAACTCGCCGAGTTACATATAAGTACGCGCGCCACATGTCATGATTTTAGGGCCATCCCGCATGTGAGGGCGAGTTACCTTGCCCGCACCATAGAAGCCCCGAACTAACAAGTGTAAATCCGCCTTTGCTATGAATTCATTGTACTCATCCTCTACAACATTCAGAATCAATTTTGGATCTTGTCATCTCCGAGATCCCTATATATATAGATAATGACTTGAATTCAGGGGCGGATCCAGGAATATGGATCAGTGGGTGCTAAGCATAGATCATATTTTTGATTAGTTTTTCCAAAAAACACCAAAAAGTTTATGTATTTGAGTTAATCAAAACGAGAATATAGAGTAATTTATTATTTAACATATTTTCTCTTTATTTACAATTCTTTCTAAGATTTCTCGAAAATTTTCAAAAAATTCTCGAAAAGTTTCTAACATACAATTGGCCGAAACATACATAAAAAATAAAACTTTAATACATGGGGCTATAAGGTTCTAGGATATGTTAAATAATCGAAATACATTTTCAGATGACAATTAATCACACCGATTATTAATTTTCTAAAATTTGTACATAATAGCCAGGACAGAGCTAGATCAATATTTTTTTGGGGGGAAGGGATTTTATGTAATAGTGTATTAAATAAAATGTATAATAAAAAAAATTGAATTCTCTCGATTATTATTAATAACAAAATAAAATTAAAAAAATATTAAGAAAATAACAAAAATTAAAGAACAATTATTCAAAAAGAAAAAGAAGCTAAATGAACAATTGTTGAGAAAGAAAACGAAATTAAAAAAACAATTATTGAGAAAAAAAATAGATTAAAAGAATAATTGCTAAGAAACAAAAAAGACTATAAAATAAGTAATAGATGAAATGTCACTCCTAGAATTTGAACTCGGATCAATGTTGATTAACATGTATACCAAAACCAATGAGCAAATGCAATTTTTATCTAAGTAAAAGTAATATAAATTTATTTAAACAATACTTCTTATAAAAGGAAAAAAACTAAAAATTTAAGTTTATAAATTTGTAATGGGTTGTATGGTATATATAAGGATTAAGGAGATGAAGGGTATATATATAAGTGGCTTCGCTTCTCCCTATATACCCTTCATCTCCTTATATATACCATACAACCCATTACAAATTTATAAACTTAAAAAGAAAAACAAGATGAGTGATGATAATGATGGCCGACCCAAAAGATCAGGTAAATTTTTTTTCTCGATTTTTATACTTAAGACTGTTTGATTCTTGAAATTTTTTTAGTAAATTTTTCCAAGGTCCTTTAACTTAAAATGGAAAATTGAAAATTACTACGAAAAAGAGCTATGTCAGTTAATGCATTGAAATAATATCATTTAACTTTTGGCTCACTGAAATTGAAGACTTGAATGCGCCCTAAGTTTTTTTTTTTTTCCTTTTTTGTAGGGAATGTCCTGACGGCAAGTGCTCATATCATAAGTCAACCCCTATGATTGGTTCTGGAGATCTGTCATTGGCTTGGTCAGTGGCTCAATTGGGATGGATTGCCGGCCCAACAGTGATGATTATGTTCTCTTTTGTTACATATTACACTTCTGCGCTTCTGGCGACATGTTATCGGTCGGGCGACCCGAATACGGGAGACAAAAACTCTACTTACATAGATGCTGTTCTAGCCAACTTAGGTACGTATTACATGTATGATGTGTTGGTCCCAAGTGGTCAGATGAGGTCTAGAGGGGGGGGGGGGGTGAATAGACCTCTAAACTTTTTACAATTTTTAACTTCAAAACATTTTTTTGTTAACTTAAACAGACTAAGATGTTATCAACAGTAGGTTCCTCGGCTGATCGCGAACAAATCTTTGAACAGCTTCGTAGACCACTAAACTGATAGTTACTTAGCTGATTTTGTCAAAATCAGTTTTAATACCTAGAGTACTTGCAGCGGATTTTTCAAAGTGTTTTTCACAAGTATTCTTAGTAGTTTGAAAAATGATTCCCCAGTTTTATAAACTCCTTTTAAACTCTTTTCAAACAGTTAAGTAAAGTGTTTTATGCAATCTTGAAATATGCAAGTAAAAATGCAAATAAAAACACAAGTAATTTTTATAGTGGTTATATGGATGTAAATATCCTTTAATCCACTCGTCCAAGTCACAAAGATCTTGGGTTATACTAGAAACACAAAGTAACCAGTACACTCTGCTTACGCCAATCAACAAATGAACAGGCAGTAAGTGCGCAGTAAGAAATCACAAAGAAATCCTACTCTCTGAAGTAATATCACTCACTAAGATGGATATCTACTTCTCACAACACTCTGTTTTACAAATTCACTCAGAAGATGTGTTTAGCTTTGTTCTTCAACTTCGCTTTTCGTCAACAAATGACTAAGCTGATGAGTGAGCTGTTCTTGAGACTTAAAGAATTTTGCTTCGAAAATTTCTCAGAGATTGTGTTGTTGTATTCTCTTTGTCTCTTCCAGCTATTTATACTTGAGGTTTGAAAAATGTCCTTTGAAGAGAGACAAGATTCAAATTTCTCGAGTACTGGTCCTTAATTTCCGCGAACGGCTCTTTTGCAGTCTGTCCGTACTGTCAACAGTACTATTCTGCAGGCAGCATTAAATGCACCCAGCTGATGCGAAGCATTTCTTCAATCATTTGTCTTTAATATCCTTGTACTTCAGCATTTATTACTTCCAGGGGCATTTATTACCGTTGGGAAGACTTTATGATCCTTTCCACTTGGCTGACGGAAGTGCGAGTCTGATGGCGAACTAAGCTGATCCCAAACTTGAACAAATCTGATTTGAGTCGGCTGATCTTCATCAGTCTGATAACTTTTCTTCAGCAGATCAGAAGTCTTGGGCCTTGATAATTTTGACTCTTCTGATGTCTTCTTATACTTAGTCAAAATCCCTTCCAAAGGGATCATCAGCTAAGTTACTCCATACTTAGCGGATTTTGAAGTTTTGGAATGCATCAAAACCTCCCTTATAATTTTGTTTTCAGTGCCTTCATCTTCATCCTTATCCAACAATTTCCTCCTTTTTGATGATGACAAAACTTCGGCCAAGTACCTGTTAAAACTTAAGCTAAAGATTGTGATCCTCAAAATTTTCTGAGATAGAAAAAGTGTATTGGATTGAACTTGTCTTTTTATTGATAATGAAAATATTACAAGTACAAGTTCATCATATGAGATGTCTGAAGAATAGATAAAGTAAACTGATTACAAGGATTTTATAATTTCTAACTATCAGCTTCTTCATCAGATTCTTCAAGCACTTCTTCGTATTCATAAGAAGACTCTTCATCGTCTTCTTCTTCATCATCATCAGCTTCTTCACCTTGCAGGATAACTTCTTTGGCAGCTTCCATCTTTTCTTTAAGTTGCTGCTCTCTTAGAAGTTCCATCGCCTTTCTGGCTGATTCTGTATTCTTGTACTTGGTCAACGACTCTGATTGATCAGCAGCAGAGTCTTTGGATTCAGCCATTACTTCATCAGTTTTGGCTTTTTCCTTAGTCTCTTCTTCAGACTTTTCTTCACCTTGTACCTTTCCAAGTTCTTCTTCAGCAGTCTTGGTCTGTTCAGTAGCTTCATCAGTCTTCTTGGCTTCAGCAGCAGAAGTTTCCTTGGTTGATTCTTCCATTTTATCTTCCCCCTTTTTGTCATCATCAGACTTGATGACTTCTTCAGGTTTAGCAGCAGGGTTGAGTGCAACTGTTGGAACCTTCATAGCAGCACCTATAGTCTTCAAATTCTGATTCACTACATCATGACTTGCTGTTAGGTGATGAAGAGTTGTGCTGATGTTGTTAGTTTGATCATTGAAGTAGTCAATGTTAAGGTTTATAGTTGCAATTTCATTGTGGAGTTCCTTTGCAGCGTTTGATAATTCTTGCAACATCCCTAAGTTGACTTCCTTCTCTTCTTCACTGACTTTGATGAAAGTTGCAGTTAAATCAGCTATCTTGTGCTCAGCTCTTTGTAAAGCAGCATGAAGGTGATTTACATCAGCCTTCACATCTTCCACATTTCTGTTCATGTCATTTAAGCTGTGCACTAACTGCAAAGAGTTGTTTGTCTTATCTGCCTTACAATGATCCAAGGGTTCACAAAGGCATTATTTCCCTTGGGCACTTCACTGAATTCCTTTACTTCATTGCCAAAGATAATGTGTTGGATACTTGGCAGTTGGGGCAACTCACTTGAATGACCCTGCTGATATCGTGACCTTTCTGCCCATCTCTTCAAGGCGGTCATAACAGCAATGTTAACTGCTCTTTCGTCAGCATTGTCAGTCTTTCTTCTCTTGGCTGGCAGGGAATTGTCAATTTTCTTGGCCTCCTCCAGTGCAAATTCCTTTGCATAATGATGCATGACATCTCTGACATGACTGGGATCCAGGGCCTTTTCAATTGAATCTGTCTTTAGCCAATTTAGAACCCATTGTTCTTCAGCAGCTAAGTCTTTCAGATTCTGAAGTTCTGTTATGGACCTGTTCAGCCTGTTGTCTCTCCATCTGATATATCTTGGCTTTTCTTGTGTGAACAGGATCTTCAACATTAACTTCTGATCGTAATAAGCTAAAGACTTTTCAAACCTTTGGAAGAGTTCTTTATCAGCATATACTATGTTGAATGCTCTCCTCACTTCAAACTTTTCCTTGGGCTTGGCTTCAGCAGTAGGCATCTTAGGCTTTTTCTTTTCCTCTTCATCATTGCCTTCGCCAATTTTGATGCCACCTCCATGGACAGGTCCATAGGCATCAGTCTTGCTCATTTCTAAAACTATTGCCAGTTCAGCTTCCTCAACAGCTTTTCTCTCTGCTTCAGACATCTTTCTTCTGGCTTCATCCTTAGCAGCCCGAGCCTTGCTTAGTTCAAGGGCCTTCTTTTCCTCCATCTCATCTTGCTTTCTCTGTTCAGCTTCTTCCCTTGCTTTCTTATCAGCTTTAGAGATTTTCTTTCTCTTAAGTACAATTTTCTTCTTTCCTTTATCAGCTTGGGTAGGGGCTGGACCAGCAGAAGAAATGGGAGCTGCAGCTATATGATTGATGATCATGACATCTGGATCATCTTGAGGTTGGGTAGCCTCAATTGTTGGTGCAGTTTGAGTCAACTGTTGCGCATCAGCTTTGTCAGCAACAGAAGCCCCAACAACTTCAACGGGTCTTTCAGCAGATTCAGGACTCTGTCTCACTAAGTTTTCCAACTCAGTGTCCTTCTCTATAAATGTCATCTGCTTCCTTGCTGACTTCTTTGACAAACCCTGAATGGGTCTTGAAGCAGCAGTATCCCTTTGTTGGCTCCTTGTCCTGTGAGAGACGTTCTCAGCAGGCATTTCAGCAGAAGGAGTCCTTGAAGGTGATGCAAGAGACATTCCCCTTACATCAGCAAGGGTCTGACTTATGATTTGATCAATAGCAACGTCAGCCACAGTCTTCACTTTATTGGAAACCTTCTCCTTTGGTTGATCAGCAACCTTCTTCTTCTTAGTCTCAACAGCTAAGTCAGCTGTTTTGACTAGTCTTCTTTGCCTCTTGGCAGGAACCTCCTTTGGTTCCTCATCTTCATCCTCTTCAGGCTCACCAGCCTTCCTCTTCATAACAGGCAAGTACTTGGACATTGCCTTTGACTTGTGGATCTCCTTTCCATTCATCATAACACAACCCAGTTTTGACAGCAGATAACTGTGTGTGATTCTGCGGTTGGTGTAAGGGCCTTTTCCTTTCTTCACTTCAAGGAAATCAGCGAAGATGTACCAAACTATGATGGACCAGTTGACTTCCATTCCATAGTAGATAGCAGCCATTATGCTGAACCTTTTCATAGTAACAGCATCCAGCGAGAAACTACAATTTTCAATCAACTTTAACACCATATCAGCCATCCGCTGATATTCGTCCTTCAGCTGTTTCTTCCTTATGTTGCCAGACAACATTTCTCCTTCCTTGGCGCAGATCGCCCAGAATTGTTGGTGCTTTTCTTCAGTCAGCACAGTAACATCGTGTCGTCCTCTGTTTGGAAGACCAAACGTCTCGTGAAGAACAGTGGGTGTGATGACCACAGATTTGTCTCCGACTGTAGCCTTGATTTCCATAGAGTTTTAGTCAGCAGATGCAGTCCTGTAGTACTCCATAACCTGGTCAGTCCAGATTATTCCTTCATTATACTCCATGAAGTTTACCAGTGAGGCCTTCTTGAATTTTTCCAGCAATTCTTTCATCAGATCCGTTCCAGATTGATAGTATGATTCATACACTAGGTACATACCTTCAGCGGCCATCTTAATCTGTTGAAAATTAGGGAAACAGGAAGAATTTTGCAGAAAATTGCAAGTAATTTTTCTCTCAAGTATGCTTTGAATATTTAGGGTGCGTAAAGAACTACACGGCTGATCAGATTGGGATTTATAGAGTTAGGGTATCTTGATTTCCGTGATACCAGCCAACCGTTAGGTCCGTTTCTTGTCAGTGCTGATCGTGCGGCGTCAGTTACGACCTTTCAAATTCAAATCGCATTAAATGAGGAGCGGGAATTTGTACCGCCCTTCTGTCACTTGTAAAAGCGTGTTTTGAAATAAAACGTTTTAAACAGTCAGCTTTTACATAAGCGATCAGATGAGTAAAATAAATACTTATCTGATGGACTAATGTCCTGATGACACAGTTGTTATCAGTGAAAGCCAATAGCTGATAACCTTCCTCAGCTGTTTGTCAATCCAGCTAGATAATAAATATTCATTCTTCAAGACTTTAATCTTCTGTTGAAAACATAACTTCAACTAACTGACATTAACAGATTTCATCTTTTAATCAGAAGTACCGCTAGTCTTACACGTTCCCCCTGACTTTAAGAATTCATAAGTTAACTTGTCTGTAGAGAGTTAATCCCTGAAGATAAATAAGATGAGTAAGCTGTTGAACTTTAATCTTCTGATAAGTTCCCCCTCAGCTTATGCATCCAATTTTAATAAACCTAGTTCAGCTCTTAGAGTTGAAAACCTTATCTCACTTAAAGGTTTTGTGAAGATGTCAGCAATTTGATTTTTAGTAAACATATATTCTATTATGACATTTCCTTTCTCCACATGATCTCTAATAAAGTGATGCTTGATCTCAATATGCTTAGTCCTTGAATGACTTGTAGTATTCTGAGTAAGGCTGATTGCACTAGTATTGTCACAGTAGATTGGTATTCCACTGATCTTGATATTGTAGTCTTCTAGTTGATGCTTCAACCATAAGATTTGTGCACAGCAAGCTCCAGCAGCTATGTATTCAGCTTCAGCAGTAGATATGGATACTGAAGTCTGTTTCTTACTCATCCATGAGATCAGGCGACTACCTAAGAATTGACAGGCACCTGTTGTGCTTTTTCTATCAATCTTGCAGCCAGCAAGGTCAGAATCTGAATATCCAATAAGCTCAAATCCAGACTCTCTAGGATACCACAATCCCAAATCTTGAGTGCCCTTAATATATTTCAGTATTCTTTTGGCAGCTAAGAGGTGAGATTCTTTAGGATTTGATTGAAATCTCGCACAAACCCCAACTGAGTACATGATGTCAGGTCTGCTTGCTGTTAGATATAATAGTGACCCAATAATGCCTCTGTATTTGGTTATGTCCACTGATTTGCCATCTTCATCTTTATCCAAGCGAAGACTTGTAGACATTGGAATGGTAGCAGTAGAGCTAGTCTCCATACCAAATTTCTTGAACAGATCCTTTGTGTATTTTGCTTGGCTGATGAAAATTCCATCAGGCAACTGTCTTACTTGCAAACCAAGAAAATAATTAGTTCTCACATCATGCTCATTTCAAACTTGTTCTGTATCAGCTTTGAGAACTTGTCACACATCTGTTGGTTAGTTTAACCAAAAATAATATCGTCCACATAAATTTGAACAAGCAAAATATGTTCTTCCCATTCAATAGTGAACAAGGTCTTGTCAACTTTACCTTTGCGAAATCCTTTAATTAAAAGAAAATCAGATAAGGTATCATACCATGCTCTTGGAGCCTGTTTCAGTCCATAAAGGGCTTTCTTCAGACGATGCACCTTGTCTTCTTCTTGATAGACTTCAAATCCAGGTGGTTGTGTAACGTAAACTTCTTCTTGCAATTCTCCATTGAGAAAAGCTGATTTCACATCCATCTGATAGACGGTGAAATTCTTGTGAGCAGCATAGGCAAGAAAGAGTTTGATTGCCTCTAATATTGCTACTGGTGCAAACGTTTCATCAAAGTCAATGCCTTCTTCTTGGCAGTAACCCTTGGCCACTAATATTGCTTTTTTTCTGGTGACTTCACCATCTTCATTCATCTTATTTCTGAATACCCATTTAGTGCCAATGACTCTTTGATGACTTGGTCTAGGAACTAAGTACCAGACTTCATTCCTTTCAAATTGATTTAGCTCTTCTTGCATAGCTTCAATCCAGTTTGAATCACTAAGAGCTTCTTCAATCTGTTTGGGCTCAATTTGAGATAGGAAGCTGACGAACATTGCATCACTTGCAGCAGCTCTCCTTGTCTTCACTTTATCCAAAGAATCACCAATCACCAGTTCTGGTGGATGGTTCTTGAGCCATCTAAGATCAGGTTGCAAATCATAATGTTGTCCTTTGTTTTGATCTTGCAACACTACTGTTGGAGTTCCAGTAGTAGTCTGTTGAACAGTCTCTGGTCTATCAGCTGTTTGCAACTCGTCTGTTAGACAATCAACACTGTGATTTTGAACAGCATTTGAGTTATCAGCTGGGTTGAGATCAGGTAGTATGATGGGAACATGTTCTTCATTCTTTCCAACATTCAACTTCTGTAAATCAGTAGACAGATCTTGATTAATACTTTGCTTCTTTTCAGAAGATTGACTTGGTTCATCAAATACTACATGAATGGATTCCTCTATTAGTCATGTTCTTTTGTTAAAAACTCTATAAGCTTTACTAACAGTAGAGTATCCTACAAAAACAGCTTCATCAGCCTTTTCTGCAAATGTAGTAAGGTGATTTTTACCATTATTTAAAACATAGCATTTACAACCAAAAATCTTAAAGTAATGAATGTTTGGCTTCCTGTTGTTCCAAACTTCATATGGAGTCTTGCTTTGGTGCTTGTTGATCATGCATCTATTTTGGGTAAAACATGTTGTGTTTGTTGCTTCTGCCCAAAATCTTTGAGGCAGTTTAGCTTCAACTATCATGGTTCTGACAGCTTCCTTCAGTGTTCTGTTTCTCCTTTCAGCAACACCATTCTGTTGAGGGGTTCTAGCAGCTGAATACTCATGATGTATTCCTTTGAAATTGCAATACTCTTTAACAGTAGAGTTTGTAAACTCTGTCCCTCTATCTGATCTGATCTTCAATATCTTTATGATTTTCTCATTCTGGATCAGCTCCATAAGATTAGTAAGATGTTCCTTGGTTTCACTTTTCTTTTTCATGAATATCACCCAAGTATATCTTGAATAGTCATCCACAACAGCTAGGCAGTATTTTTTTCCACCATTGCTGACTGGATCAATGGGTCCAAATAAGTCCATATGTAGCAGCTCCAATATTCTTCCAGAAGATTGATGCTTCTTGCTTTTGAATGATGACTTGATTTGTTTACCCTTCTGACAAGCGTCACAAAGCTTATCTTTGCTCATGACTGTCTTTGGAATTCCTTCTACCAGATTATTCTTGATAAGTCTGTTGATGGTCTTGAAATTCACATGATTCATTCTTTTGTGCCACAGCCAACTAACTTCACTTGGTGTTGATGCCACCAAACAAATACTTGAATTCTTGTCAGCAGAATTCCAGTACACTGTGTAGACATTCCCTTGTCGTCTTCCAGATAAAATTACCTTCTTTGTACCAATCTGTTCAACATAGCACTTATCTGTTGAGAAGATGACTGAATATCCTTTGTCACAAAATTGACTTATGCTCAGCAGGTTGTACTTTAGGCCTTTAACATATGAGACGTCAGATATCTCTATGTTTCCCTTGATTAAGCTTCCTTTTGCTACAATCTTGCCTTCTTTACTGTCCCCAAAAGTAACTTTTGGACCATCCACAGCAACAACATCAGTCAGTTCATGTATGCTTCCACACATGTGCCTTGAACAGCCACTGTCCAAGTACCAAATCTTCTCTACTTTACTCCTACTCCTAATCCTAACCTACAAAACAAAATAAAATTTTTTTAGGTACCCTTATTGAGAGGGTCCTGAAGGATTAGTTCCACCTTTGACAACCCAAGATGATGAAGTCTTAGGCTTCTTAGGTTTCTGAGTTTCAACAGGAGTATGAACAACTTTGCATTTACCACGTTCATCAAATTTGTCATATTGTTGATGATCAACATGATAAGGATAATGTTCAAATGCAGAGTAAGATGCATGATAAGGATGATATGCATGCATTGGATGAGCAGGATATGGTGCATAGTAAGTTGGAAATTGAGGTGCATGATACATAGGATGATATGCAGAAGGTTGCACATAATAAGACTCATCTCCATACCAAGCATTTTGATTTTTCTTATTCTTATGCTTCTTTGGTTTACTACTTGCTTGCTCATTAACAGACGACTTAGTTTTATCACTAGTCTGATTAGTTTTAGCCTTGTCAGAGGACTTCCTAGGACTCTTCTGTTTAAGCTTACTAGTCTGATTTCCTACACTAGGCTCTTTGCTCTTTTTAGCCTTAGGAGTTTTCGTCTCCTTTAATACTTTCTCAGGTGAAGCAGGTCTAGCAGTTTGAACATACAGGATGACCTTACTATTGTCAGCAGATATAAATTTCTCAGTATGATTCAATTCTTGCTTATCCTGTTCTAAAGGTGTCTTCTGTTTACTAGACATATGAGTTGATGCAACAGATGACTTCTCATGAGACTCAATGACTTTCTCAAGTTCAATGATTTTACCCTTATAGACTTCACATTCAGCTTTCAGAGATTCATGTTCTTGCTCAAGCTGTTTATATTCAGCTGATTCTCTTGGCCTTTCAGCTGAGAGTTTCAGTGAACTATTTTGCTCTTTTAGCAATATCATCTCTTCCTTAAGCTTTTTATATGCTTCAGCAATAGTAGTATTGTTAAGCATCATTTGTTGAAATGAACTAAATAGTTCATTTTCAAGAGGAGTTACCTCACTATCCTCAGAGTCATCAGATTCCTTAGCCATCAGGCAGAGAAGGGCAGGGCTCTCTTCATCAGAAGACTCTTCTTCAGAAGTATCTGAATCTGAATCAGATGAGTAGATGGCAGCTGGCTTTTCCGCTTCTGCTACCATCGCCTTTGCTTTCTGATGCTTTCTTTATTTTCTGATTCTCTTTTCTTCTTCAGTATACTTCTCAGCTTTAGGATATGGGCAGTCTCTGATGAAATGACCCAGTTTCCTGCAATTATAGCACATCATTTTGGATTTATAAGAATTCTTATCCTGAGAAGAAGAAGAAGGGTTAGAAGTAGAATCATTGTTATATTTGTTCTTCATTTTTCGTCTGTAGAACTTTTTGAAGTTGTTCATCAGCAATGCAACGTCTCCAGCAGTGTACTCCTTTTTGTTGAGTAGTTTGGCTTCATCAGATGAGTCCACATCTTTGCTTTTGTGAGCTGGCCTTCTGGGATTTTCAGCAGCAACAAGTGCAGCTGTGGGACTTGAAGTTGAGGTTTCTTCAACACCCATTCTTGGCAGTTTATACTCGTACGCCTTGAGTACTGAGAACAGCTCAGTGAGAGAAATCTTGCCCAGATCTCTTGACTCTTCCATGGCTGTCACCTTCATGTTGAACTTTGGAGGTAGGGCCTTCAGAACTCTGACGGTTATCTCCTTGTCCGTAAAGGTTTTTCCAAGCTTTAACACTTCATTCAATGTTCTTGTAAACCTTGTGCCCATCTGGTCAATGGTTTCCGCAGACTTCATCTTGAAGTTGTCCAGCTTTTCTAGAGCAACACTCAGCTGATGCTCTTTGATGGCGTCGTTTCCTTCGCTCATGTCACGAACCTTGTCCCACACCTCCTTTACAGTTTTGCAGTGTTTGACTTTGTCAAACCGATCATTGTCCAGGGCTTTGGTCATGATGAAACGGCCAACTTTATCCAGATTGAACAGCTTTATTTCTTCGGCTGTCATCTCTGTCAGATCTTTTTCCACCACTAGTTCAGCTTCATCTGTTGGGATTTATGGGGTTCCAGCAGTCACCCTTACGGATTCGCTGTGGCGCTTGCTACATCGGCGTTTGGCAGCCCAACTTGCCGAGGTTCACGGAGGAGACCCGAGGATCCACGTGAATTCTTGCGAAGCCCCTCATGTCCGTCCACCTCTTAGTGTGGGGCTCTGCGCTGCCGTTGTGAACTGTAGGGGGTGCCCTACAGGAATCAACCTTGGGTTAAAGATTAAAAGTTGCGCCATCACTAACAGCAATTGCTTTTGGTGCAGTGGTAAAGCGCTTGAGATCCTACAACTGGTATCAGAGCGAGGTTGCAGGTTCGAATCCTCCCGGGTGCTGCTGGGGGGGGGGAGATTGTTGGGATTTATGGGGTTCCAGCAGTCACCCTTACGGATTCGCTGTGGCGCTTGCTACATCGGCGTTTGGCAGCCCAACTTGCCGAGGTTCACGGAGGAGACCCGAGGATCCACGTGAATTCTTGCGAAGCCCCTCATGTCCGTCCACCTCTTAGTGTGGGGCTCTGCGCTGCCGTTGTGAACTGTAGGGGGTGCCCTACAGGAATCAACCTTGGGTTAAAGATTAAAAGTTGCGTCATCACTAACAACAATTTCTTTTGGTGCAGTGGTAAAGCGCTTGAGATCCTACGTCATCAACTATGATAGTCTTGGTGAATTTGAATGGACCTTTTATGATACATGTGTACATGTTATCATTATAAGCAGCTAGGAAAATCTCCATCCTGATTTTCCAGTCTTCAAACGACATACCAGCAATGTGGGGAACATGGCTGATACAGTCCATTTTTCAAAAAGTTTTTGTTTTTCAAAAAGATGCTCTTTTGAAAAGTTTTAAAACCTTTGAAAAACACTTGGATCAAGCTCGTTGATCAGGCAGCTGATTCAAATGAACAACCTGCTCTGATACCACTTGTTGGTCCCAAGTGGTCAGATGAGGTCTAGAGGGGGGGGGGGGGGGGGGGTGAATAGACCTCTAAACTTTTTACAATTTTTAACTTTAAAACCTTTTTTTGTTAACTTAAACAGACTAAGCTGTTATCAGCAGTAGGTTCCTCGGCTGATCGCGAACAAATCTTTGAACAGCTTCGTAGACCACTAAACTGATAGTTACTTAGCTGATTTTGTCAAAATCAGTTTTAATACATAGAGTACTTGCAGCGGATTTTTCAAAGTGTTTTTCACAAGTATTCTCAGTAGTTTGAAAAATGCTTCCCCAGTTTTATAAACTCCTTTTAAACTCTTTTCAAACAGTTAAGTAAAGTGTTTTATGCAATCTTGAAATATGCAAGTAAAAATGCAAATAAAAACACAAGTAATTTTTATAGTGGTTATATGGATGTAAATATCCTTTAATCCACTAGTCCAAGTCACAAAGATCTTGGGTTATACTAGAAACACAAAGTAACCAGTACACTCTGCTTATGTCAATCAACAAATGAACAGGCCGTAAGTGCGCAGTAAGAAATCAAAAAGAAATCCTACTCTCTGAAGTAATATCACTCACTAAGATGGATATCTACTTCTCACAACACTCTGTTTTACAAATTCACTCAGAAGATGTGTTTAGCTTTGTTCTTCAACTTCGCTTTTCGTCAACAAATGACTAAGCTGATGAGTGAGCTGTTCTTGAGACTTAAAGAATTTTACTTCGAAAATTTCTCAGAGATTGTGTTGTTATATTCTCTTTGTCTCTTCCAGCTATTTATACTTGAGGTTTGAAAAATGTCTGTTGAAGAAAGAGAGACAAGATTCAAATTCCTCGAGTACTGGTCCTTAATTTCCGCGAACGGCTCTTTTGCAGTCTGTCCGTACTGTCAACAGTACTATTCTGCAGGCAGGATTAAATGCACCCAGCTGATGCGAAGTATTTCTTCAATCATTTGTCTTTAATATCCTTGTACTTCAGCATTTATTACTTCCAGGAGCATTTATTACCGTTGGGAAGACTTTATGATCCTTTCCACTTGGCTGACGGAAGTGCGAGTCTGATGGCGAACTAAGCTGATCCCAAACTTGAACAAATCTGATTTGAGTCGGCTGATCTTCATCAGTCTGATAACTTTCCTTCAGCAGATCAGAAGTCTTGAACCTTGATAATTTTGACTCTTCTGATGTCTTCTTATACTTAGTCAAAATTCCTTCCAAAGGGATCATCAGCTAAGTTACTCCATACTTAGCGAATTTTGAAGTTTTGGAATGCATCAAAACCTCCCTTATAATTTTGTCTTCAGTGCCTTCATCTTTATCCTTATCCAACATGCTGTTCGGCGCTTAAATTTGATATATACTTACATAGGATGGTCTATCACGACTCACCTTTGGAGAGAGTTACCAACAACTCCTTTTATATCCAATTAAATTTTGACACTTGTTAAATTTGGATAAATTTTTTTACCAAAGATTTCAAATTCATTCATTTAAAATCTATTGTTTGGTATATATCATTTGTGTTATTTGAAATTCTCAATTGTGCCTTATAATTTGCTCTATGAGTTAATTCTTGTTGTTGATATCGGGATAAAATTGCATAAATTGATTTGGGGCAAAATTATAATTTTGAAATATGAGGGACCAAAAGTGCAAATTCGGATTTCACAAAATCTGGGGCCAAATTTAAAATCTTAATTTTTTGAAAATTATGGATTGAATTGGAACTCTGGGTTATTTTGAAAATCTGGGGTCAAATCGCAATTTTTGAAAATTAAGGGATCAAAAGTGTAAATTTGGATTTTTGAAAATCAGGGGCCCAATTTAAAATTTTAATCTTCTGAAAAATATGGGGTCAAATTGCAATTTTTGAAAATTAGGGACCAAAAGTTAAAATTTGGATTTCATCAGGGGCTGAATTGAAAATCCTGAATTTCAAATGAATGGATTTCCAAATGACTAGATTTTAGTCCAATGGATTTCAACCTAATTTTAAGTGGATTTGAATTCCTCCTAAAACTAGTCATTTAAAATCCACTTAAAAGGATGTCCACATTATATATTTTCAAAAACTACAATTTGATCCCAGATTTTCGTAAAACCTAGAATGCAATTCAGTTCAAAATTTTCAAAAAAATTAAAATTTGCAATTCAACTACTATTTTCATAAATTCGAATTGCACTTTTGGTCCCTCCATTTATGGAAATTGCAATTTTGACCCCAGAATCAGAATTTTCATAAATTAAAATTTTCAATTCGGACCCTGATTTTCAAGATCCGAATTTGCACCTTTGGTCCTTCAATTTTTGGATATTGCAATTTTGACCCTAGATTTTTGAAAAATCAAGAATTGCAATTCAGTCTAGTATTTTAAGAAAATAAAAAATTTCAATTCTGCCCCTGATTTTCAGATATTCAAATTTGCGGTTTTGGTCCCTCAATTTTGACCCTAGATTTTTTAAAAACCCATAATTACAATTCAGTTAATTTCGGAAGATTAAAATTTTTAATTCGGCCCCTGATTTTCAGAAATCCAAATTTTAACTTTTGGTCCCTTAATTTTCAAAAATTGCAATTTGACCCCATATTATCAAAAAAATCAGACTGCAATTCAGTCCATATTTTTCAGAAGATTACAATTTTCAATCGGCACTTGATTTTCAAAAATCCAAATTTGCACTTTTTGTCCCTTAATTTTCAAAAATTTCCATTTGACCCCAGAGTTCCAATTCAGTCCAGAATTTTCAGAAAATTAAGATTCTCAATTCGGCCCAAGATTTTCTGAAATCCGAATTTGCACTTTTGGTTCCTCAATTTTCAAAAAATATAATTTTGCCCGAAATCGATTTATGCGATTTTATCCCGATATAAAAAACAAGATTAACTCATAGAGTAAATTATAGTTATAGGGTACAATTGAGAATTTCAAATAACACAATTGATATATACCAAACAATATATTATAAATGAATGAATTTGAAATCTTTTGTAAAAAAAATTATCCAATCAAGAGATTGTAAATGAATGGATTTCAAATCATTTGAATTTCAAATCCCTTTTCATTTCAAATCCTCCATCCAAATGGGCGCTGTTCCAGAATCAAAACTATCTACCAACTTATATAACTCTTTCACCCATTTCTATTTAACCAAACTCATCTTAATACCTATTAACCAATGCATTATTATATACCACTTTATCAAAATTCAGTTTTTGAAGAGGGGTTTAGTGCTATTAAACCAACACCTATCAAAATTATAAGATTTTATAAACTAACTCTATAACATAGCCAATATACCACTATTTATTTGAGCATCTAAACTAACCAAGTATCCATAGGAAAGCACTCAAGTAACCGTATCAAGTCATGAAACTAATGAAATTAATACCTAAACCATTTGACGCGTTTAAATAACGAGTCAAAGCAAGCTACCGTTATTTAAATCCCACACTCACCCCTTCTTTTTTTTTTTCTTCAGAATTTCGAAA
The DNA here is from genome assembly GCA_003313485.2 of Penstemon barbatus. Lineage (NCBI taxonomy): Eukaryota > Viridiplantae > Streptophyta > Magnoliopsida > Lamiales > Plantaginaceae > Penstemon > Penstemon barbatus. The sequence goes on along the minus strand of CM064878.1, from coordinate 32,739,759 downwards.
AATCACCAAGCACTCATAAGTTTACCCCAACTTCCAGTGGCTTCCGTTTCCTTTCTAGTTGTGAAAATGATGATCCGAACGGTTGAAACGTAGACCCAAGTGTTTAGGACCTTCAATTAAAATTTTAGGATGATCCAACGGTTGATGGTCTCGAAACAGCTGAAAAAATGAGGCTGCTGGGTAGAGAGCCGAAAATTGTCTTAAGTGTTTTGCCTATATAATTTTCCTCGTTTTCTTTCCTCTAAATCTTTTATTGATTACTTGATGTGAAAGAGAATTGGAATAATTTCTGATGATTTTATTCCATAGGTAATCGTACATATATATACAATTACTAGATAGCTATCTAAGGAACAATATATATGATAGCCAACTAATCAGCCTTCATATTAGCCTACTATATACAAGGAAAGTACTTAAACATATTAACACTCCCCCTCAAGCTGGAGTATAGATATTAATCATACACAGCTTGTTACATAGATACTCAATTCGAGCCCCTATTAATGCCTTCGTGAAAATATCCCCAAGTTGCTCTCCAGTCTTCACATGTCCAGTAGATATTAGATTTGCCTCAATTTTCTCACGAATGAAATGGCAATCAACCTCAATGTGTTTAGTCCTTTCATGGTACACTGGATTTGCGGCTATATGAAGGGCCGCTTGATTGTCACACCAAAGCTTTGCTGGCATCAAATGCTTCAATCCAACCTCATCTAAATGATTAATCCACAAAATTTCACATGTCTGCGCCATCGCTCTGTACTCTGACTCGCACTGGAAGGGGATACGACATTCTGTTTCTTGCTCCTCCAAGACACAAGGTTTCCACCAACAAAAACACAATACCCTGTAGTAGATCGTCTATTAACTTTGGATCCAGCCCAATCAACATCCACAAAACACTCAATGCGAGTGTGTCTTTGATCACTATACAAATGCCAAGACCAGGAGCTCATTTCAAGTAACACAAAATTTGCTCTAAGGCTTCCCAATGTTTCAATGTAGGCGCAGTCATAAATTGGCTGACACTACTAACCGCATATGCAATGTCAGGACGAGGCACAGTGAGATAATTTAATTTCTCTTTTGGTTAGCTCTAAATGTTGTAGTGTACCTTTGGTTAGCTCTAAGTTCATTGTGTTTTTTTTTTTTTTTTTTTTTTTTTTTTTTTTTTTTTTTGACAAAGTTGTGAAAATTCAATTTGGCCCTTGTGTTATTCTTGAATTACAGGTGGCTTTCAACTTAAAGTTTGTGGGGCAATTCAGTATATTAACCTTTTTGGTGTTGCTATTGGTTATACAATTGCAGTATCTATATCTTGATGTGAGTATATAATATATTTTTCAGGTACCTACAGAAAAATATTCAATTTTATTTTATTATCAAAAAATGTTGTTACATCTAAACCAAAAATTAATTTTCTTGATCTTAAGTTACGTTAATTTTTTGTTACAGAAAATGGAATGATCAAGGGAAGTTATACTGGAATAAGCATTGGTACAGTCACACTACAAAAAATTTAAATTTTAGTGACAAAATAGTAAATGACAGAGTGACAAGAATTTTAATATTGTCACTAAACTGATGTATATAGACACACTAGTGACAAGAAATGTGAAAAAGTTGTCACTATTGACATTTAGTGATACCCTAATAGTGACAACTAAAAAGTTATCACTAAATTATTGTGACAATATTTATTGTCACTAGGTTGTCATTGAAAGGGTGTCACTAATTGTCAGTAGTGACAACTTAAGTTCCATAAACTTGTCACTAATAGTCATTAGTGACAACTCAAAAATATATTTTGTCACTATTGCACTTGTCACTATTATTATTGTGACAAAACTAATAATCTTATCACTAAATGTATGCAAAAAGTGACAATTTCAACAATGTCACTTAATATTTTGTCACTAAAATCCATTTTTCTTGTAGTGTCACTAAAACACAAAATATGTGGAGAACTTTTCAAGCTTTTGGAACCATAGCCTTTGCTTATTCTTTCACACTCATTCTCATTGAAATTCAGGTAGATTTTTTTTTTTTTTTTTTTTTTTTGTTTTATATTCAATTTTTAATTTTTAATATATAATCTGACTTATTCGTCTAAATAACAGGATACATTAAAATCTCCACCATCAGAATCAAAGACAATGAAAAGGGCTACTTTTATAAGAGGAGCAGTAACAACAATTTTCTAAATGTTTTGTGGTTGTTTTGGTTATGCCGCGTTTGTAGACATGTCCCCCGGAAATCTTTTAACCGGTTTCAGCTTATACAATCCTTACTGGCTTCTTGACATAGCCAACGCGGCACTGGTTATCCATCTAGTTTGTGCATATCAAGTTTACAGCCAACCTTTATTTGCCTTTGTAGAGAAAACCGCAAACGAATGGTTCCCTGACAACATAATCATTACGAAAGAAATTCAAATCCCGATTCCCAGATTTAAGCCATTAAAACTCAACCTTTTCGACTTGTTTGGAGAACGTTGTTCGTGATACTTACTACGATTATATCTATGCTCATGCCTTACTACAACGACGTCGGTGGGATTCTTGGAGCTTTTGGGTTTTCGCCTTTGACCGTTTATTTTCCAGTGGAAATGTATATTGTGCAGGATAGGATTCCGAAATGGAGCACGAAATGGATTTGTTTGCAGATTATAAGTATGACTTTTTTGGTGATTTCTCTTGCTGCTCGTGTTGGTTCGTTTGCTGGATTTGTCACCAATCTCAACTGATAAGCAAATGGAGTTCAAGTTTGAGTTGTTTTGGCTTATTGTAAACAGCATTCATTGTAGTGAATTAATCTTCCGAAAGTAACTGAATTGTAATTCTGGGTTTTTCAAAAATCTAGGGTCAAATTGTAATTTCTAAAAATTGAGGGACCAAAAGTGTAAATTCGGATTTCTGAAATTAGGGGCCGAATTGAATTTTTTTAATTTTCTGAGAATTCTAAACTGAATCGCAATTCTTGGTTTTTCAAAATTTTGGAGTCAAATTGTAATTTTCAAAAATTAACAGACCAAAAGTGAAAATTTGAATTTGAAAAATCAGGGGAAGAATTGAAATATTTTTTTTCTTAAAATATTGGATTGAATTGCAATTTTTGATTTTTTGAAAATCTAGGGTCGAAATTGTAATATCCAAAAATTGCAATTTCTGAAATAGAGGGACCAAAAGTGCAATTCAAATTTCTAAAAATAGTAGCCGAATTGTAAATTTTAAATTTTTAGTTATCGATAAAAAATTGAAAGATTAGGTTCTGAAATTCGCTGCTGAGGAATTTAAAGTGCCTCAGACTCAGACCAGTGCTATTATTACATACAAACGGTACTTTTCTATTTTCTATTTTTTGTTTTTTGAAATTTCATTTTGTTCGTGGATTTCAGGATTGTGTTTTGCTTGCTGTGGTACAAGATTTATAATTAGGATCATTGGTTTTATGAAGAAATAAGACATTTAAAAGTTAAATATGCCCTCATTAGATTTTAACTTGACGATCATGTGGGTGAAAGTATTGACTGTTGATTATTGTTTATGCGGATGGAGTGGGAATTAATCGGTTTTTTTGCATTTTGCACCTCCGAAACATAAAAAATAGGCACTTTATATTCCGAAACTTAGATATAGTACTAATTAATCATCAACAAAAGTTAATAATTTTAAATTCAATAGATAGTTGAACCAATTCTCCTAACTTTCACATCCAGAAGTTTATAGTTTTAAATTTAATAGATAATTTAATTAGTTCTGCGTGCGCCAGGTTGCTAGTACGACAAATATAAGAAGCTTTGTTGCACTCATTCAAAGTGATGGTTTTGATACCACTATACCAATTTCTCAAATTTTATTCAAATGTTATTAATTCCGAATCGAACCGACATGGTCAACTAGTGTGAATATCAATCGAAACTCACAAGACTCTCTGTTCCAGACAACACCCTACCAAGAACCAAGAAATTTTAATGAGCTTTGTCGGATATATTTTAACTTATCAAACTAAACTTGAACCGAATATTAAAAAGAATATTAAAAGCATTTCAACTCAGAAAAGAGAATATAATAAAATTATAATTAATACCACCAAAGTAACTTAAAAACTCAACGAAAAATTCCATGAAAATAAAAGCCCAGCCCATTAAACGAATAACCCTCAAATTCACCGTGCAGATGAGATGGGCTGATTTTTTATTTTTTTTCTCTCTCGAACAGTCCTAGCGGCTATACATTGTCTTACAAAACTCGGAAACTGGTTTATTTAATTCTAGGTTTTTCGAGTATATCTATATATTTTTATTATATTAGATCTACATTGTTTCACAAATCATAGATGGAGGAAGAGATGCAAATAGAGAAGCAAAGATCAAAGAAGATCAAAGTTGAGCATGAAGGAGGTGGATTTTTGCTGGAGGATATAACTAGGGAGATACTATCAAGATTGCCAGTGAAGAGTCTTTTAAGGTATATGTCTGTTTCGAGGTAATGGAAATCTCTAATCTCACATAATTCATTCAAGAAATTACACCGTCAAAAAATTCTAAACACCCCCATTATTGCTAGCTTTTCAATATTCTGATAAAAAGAAGATTTTTCTAACCTACTTCAATTTCCATGGAAAAGTAATTCAAGAATGGAGTCTTCCAATAATTTCGTCAACACCATATCTAGATATGCTTCTCTTTTCATCACAATCTAAATTGGTGTGCTTTTTCGACACTGAGAGATTCTACTTGTGTAATCTACTTGTGTAATCCCAGTACTCAGACAAATTTTTCGCTTGCCTAATCCTCCTTTTGGTCCCTTGCTATATGGAGTATCCTATGGCTATGGTTTTGCTTATGTTCCATCCAAAGATGAATACGTAATCTTATACTTAGTCAAATCAGATATAGACGTATGGAATTGTATGAAGCTCACTATATCCATATCCAATGACGACGACCAATTGCATTTCAATTCTTGGAGATTCGTCGATGCCGCATTTATCAGCCATCTCGAGTTTTATCTATCATTTGGAGTTTTTGTTTCTGGAGCTTCCTATTGGTTGATGTTTGATAGTGAGGTTAGAAAATATGTGATCCTATCCTTTAGCATGGAGAATGAAGGTTTTTCTTTTATTGGGATGCCCAAGGATTTTGAAAAGAGTTTACGTGGTTTCCCCGAGTCACTTGTGGAGATCAAATATGAACTCTATTTCGTGGCTTTTCAGTATCATCCCATAAACTTACAACTATGGATGCTATTTGATATGAACCAGTTATGGGTCCAAAGTTGGAGCATTAATTTACAAAGCATTCCATACCTGCTTGGGACGTTATTTGACACACTTAATCTAATTATTTACAGGCGAGAATACCTCCAGAATTACAACGAATCATACGAGGATATCTTAAGAGACTTTGGAAAGCATAAAGTGGAAAATAGGGCTCTTTTGGGTGTGGGAGTTCACACAAACATTTTTTCACTTTAAATACATAGAAGCAATCCACTTCTGACTATGCTTCAGTAGGTATACTGTATACATCTTCTAGTCTTTAGGACCATGAATTAATTTTCTAAATTGTAACTTAATTAAGGAGTGGACAACCCAAAGGAAAGCAAAACAAGACAATGACAATGGAAATACGACAAGCATATATGTATGCAAGATTTATCAAAGAAAATCAAAGATTATGTGAACGACCCTTTTATAATTACCAGCATACAGCACAATGAAAATTTAGAATTATGAACCATCCAACAAAAAATCATCAAACATATACAAGCAAAAAAATGTATTAATATAATGGCCCAAAAAACTATAGTCCAAAAAAATTCCCCAGCTTAAACTTTTACTTGAATTTTCTTTGCATTCGTTAGGGGAAATTAAAACTATCAAAATCATCCAATGTACTGAAGTGAAACTAAAATAATGAGTAAACTGCCCTTGTTCAATCAAATCAAAGAAGAAATTTTGCAAGCAATAGTTCCGGGATCAATTTTGCAATTTTTTCCGTTAGAAAACGGAAACAGTAAGATTTTTGGAACAAGATTTTTGTTCCAACTTCCACCCCTAGAGGTGAAATCGCTCACCCCGGGCGCCCCTCACCCCCTGTCCGACGGGATTGTGAGAGGAGGTAAATCATGGTGATTCAACCGGCAACAGAGGCTGGGACCAGTACTCACTGCGCACAAGGAGCCCCCCTCATTTTTTGAGAGGTTGCTCCCACACTGTCGCTGGTGAGACATTTTAGGATCTTTTGTAAAGAAGATTTTTAACATTAAGCGATTGAGCTTTAACTAAGAAAAGGCATATTATAAAATTACAAAAAACCAACCAAACTAAATAAATTAAACTAAAAGTTCCGTGAAAGAATAAAACATCATTTTATTTTATTTTGATAAAATGCAATACAATTCTTTAATAAAGTTAAAGCCCAACCTGTTTAACAATAATAACCATCTAATTAGGCGTTCGGATTAGATGGGCTGATTTATTTGTTTTCTTGAAACTTGTTTAGTTGTTTATATATAGCTACTACTTTCAACCTTTTTTTTTTTTTAATTTCTTTTCATAAATATAATTCTACATTTTTCCATATATCTAAATATTCTTGTTATACTAGATTTACATTGTTTCACAAGTCAAAAATGGAGGTAGAGATTCAAATAGAGAAGCAAAGATTAAAGAAGATCAAAGTTGAGCATGAAGGAGGTGGATTTTTTCCAGAGAAAATAATGAGGGGGATACTATCAAGATTGTCCGTGAATAGTCTTTTAAGGTATGTGTCTGTTTCGAGGTACTGGAAATCTCTAATCTTCCATAATTCATTCAAGAAATTACACCGTCAAAAAATTCTAAACAATAATAATCCCCCCTTATTGCTATGTTTTCAATATTCTGATAAAAAGAAGTATGTTCTAACCACCTTTAATCTCCATGGAAAAGTAATCCAAGAATAGAGTATTCCAATAATTTTGTCAACACCATATCTATATATGCTTCCATTTCCATCACAATCTAAGTTGGTGTGCTTACTCAACCGCGAGTGTGAGATTCTACTTGTGTAATTCCAGCACTCGACAAATTTTCCGCTTGTCTGATCCTCCTTTTTTGATAGTACAAATATGATAAGTGAATGATTAACAAGAGTACAAAGGATGCATCTGAAATTAACTCATAGTACAAGGGAGATATTTAAAATCAACTCTTTCATATTTTTAATGTAAAATTAATTTACATAATTATATCGTACTAACAATTTATAATAAGAGCGAACTACATAAATGAATATGTAACTAATAATTAATAAGATCAGTATAAAATTAGAAGAATACTCACAATTCAGTTACACCACTAGTGTGATCACAATAGATTAGTCATATTCATTTGATTCCTTCAATAAACAGATAAGTAGGCATTAGGGGAATTGTGCTACATTTATACAAATACAAGGGTGCATTTGTTAATTAGGACAAAAATAGGTGTATGTTTAATTTTAATATTTTATTTTTGACGGGATAAATCTGGAAAAATTTGAGAAAATTCTTATCGAACCTAATTTTGATGGGATGTTTAATATCAAAGTTTTATTTTTGATGGGATGAGTTTGGAAGGAATTTTGGAAATTTTTTGTCCAAATTTAATTTGACTAAACTCATCCAATCATCAAGCAATGTATATAGTTAATTTGACTACATTTATACAAATCAAACAAATAAGGGGAATTCTTGTCCAAACTTAATTTGACCCAATCATCAAGCAAGGCATGTAGTTACTTTGAATTGGGTCAATCGAACATTATTTTGGTAAGAATTTGGGTAATAAATAAATCAAGTACAATCTTTCATAGTAAATTATAAAGCCCAACCAATTTAACAATTAGCCCTCTAATCTTCTAGTCTTTAGGAGTTAGGACCATGAATTAACTCTTTCATATTGTAAGTGTAAGATTAATATCAGAATATCAATTGATTGAACTAAAATGTTCTGATGGAGGCCGAAACCTACAACTTAAAGGAAATGAAGAGATAAAGATCGGGAATTACTCAATTGACGCTGACTCACTCGATGCTACTAATAGCGGAATCACTCGACGCGACCAAATAACTCACTTGTAAAAGATGAATCACCCACTCTTAATGCAAGAACATTTGCAAACAAATATAGTTTTTAAACTTAAACTCATCTATCTATCTATTTATTTTGGAGGGGGTTTATATAGGAGTTTTGGAAATAACAATTTGAATGACTTCACATATTCCTATTCTAGAAAATACATAATATTGACTTTGACTCATAAAATTATTAAACATGACCTTAATATCTTATAACAGTCATATTATTTCGAAAATAAACATGACCTTAATATCTTATAACAATCATAATATTTCGAAAATAGGTTAATAAACCAAGTAAAACTCTTAGAAATGCCAAAAGGCATAAATAATGTTGTTTCCCGAGTGCAATCTGACAGCCTTTAGTAAATGAACATAAATTTCTCTATAGACCTTCGTTTCGTAAACCGCTTTCTGTTCTGAAAACTGGACTTCCATAGCTTTCTAACCATATATGATAGACCTTCTAGTTCCTTCCCAATCAAAACAGTTTTGTGTTTAAAGTCACCCTTTCTGCAAAAATTGATTATGGGACAGCATTTGCATCATGTTCTAATTAATAAAAATAAATGACAATGAATATGTAACTATTTGAAATTATATCTTTCATAATATCAACTGATTGCACCAGCATGTTCTAATAAAAGCAAATTACAATGAATATGTAATAAAATTAGTACGAAATTAGAAGAATACTCACACTTTTAGTAAAACTCGTATCTTGTTTCGATTTTAAATTATCCAAATTTTATTTTTTACAAATTAAGTTTGGATGAAATTGTTATTCTTTGCAAATTCATCTTCTTATTCATGTATAAGTATGCCTAAGTAAATAATTATGTTCAGTTAATTGTATGTTGACGAATATTAAAAGATTAGTCGAGATATATTCTTTTAATTGAATTGAACAAGGAACAATATTTTAAACCAAAAAATTTTAATTTTTAATGAGCTTTATCGAATACATTTTAACTCATCAAACTAAATTTGGACCAAATATTAAAAGCTTTTCAACTAAGAAAAGAGAACAATATAAAATTATAATTAATACCACTAAACTAACTTAAAAAATCAACGGAAAATCAATGAAAATAAAAGCCCAAACCCTATAGCAAATAACCCTCAAATTCACCGTGCAGATGAGATGGGCTGATTTGTTTTCTTTTTTCTTCAACAGCCCTAGCAGCTGTACATTGCCTTAGGTTATATTATCTATATATTCTAATTATTAAATTAGATTTACATTGTTTCACAAATCATAGATGGAGGAAGAGATGCAAATAGAGAAGCAAAGATCAGTGAAGATCAAAGTTGAGCATGAAAGAGGTGGATTTATGCCGGAGGACATAATGAGGGATATACTATCAAGATTGCCTGTGAAGAGTCTTTTAAGGTATATGTCCGTTTCGAGGCACTGGAAATCTCTAATCTCTCATAATTCATTCAAGAAACTACACCGTCAAAAAATCCTAAACAATAATAATCCTCCATTATTGCTAGCTTTTCAATATTCTGACAAAAAGAAGTATTTTCTAACCTCCTTCAATTTCCATGGAAAATTAATCCAAAAATAGAGTCTTCCAATAATTTCGTCAACACCATATCTACGTATGCTTCCCTTTCCATCACAATCTAAATTGGTGTGCTTTGTCAACATTGAGAGATTCTACTTGTGTAATCCCAGCACTCGACAAATTTTCCGCTTGTCTGATCCTCCATTTGGTCCCTTGCTAGATGGAATATCTAATGTATGTGGTTTTGCTTATGTTCCATCCAAAGATGAATATGTAATCTTATACTTAGTCAAATCAGATATAGACATATGGAGTTGTATGATGCTCACTATATCCATATCCAAAGACGACGACCAATTGCATTTCAATTATTGGAGATTCGTTGATGCCGCGTTTACCAGCCATCTCAAGTTTTATTGGGCATTTGGGGTATTTGTTTCAGGAGCTTTCTATTGGATGGTGCTTGATAATGATGTTAATGAATATGTCATCCTCTCCTTTAACAAGGAGAATGAAGGTTTTTCTAATATCGTGTTGCCCAAGGATTTTAAAAATGACTTATGTGGTGTTCCTCAGTCACTTCTGGAAATCAAGGAAAAACTCTATTTCAGCAGTGTATTGTATCCCCCTCCAACCTTGAAATTGTGGATGTTATCTGATATTAAGGAACATTTATGGACCCAAAGTTGGATCATTAATTTGCAAAGCGTTTCACACTGGCCTACGTCATTTAACTCACTTAATCTGATTATTTACAGGCGAGAGTACCTCCAGAATTACAACGAATCATACGAGGATATTTTAAGAGATATTGGAAAGCTTAAAGTGAAAAATAGGGCTCTTAAGTGTGTGGGAATTCACACAAACATTTTCTCACTTTAAATACATAGAAGAAATCCACTTCTGACTATGCTTAAGTAGGTATCTTCCAGTCTTTAGGACCATGAATTAATTTTCTAAATTTTATACTGCATTGATTGAGTGTTTGTTATAATATCTCAATTTTAGATTCAAGTTCTACACTCAATTTATTTTCCTGTTATCAATTTACCGTTAATTATAAAACATAAATAAATTGAATAACATTGTGTGAGTGTGTCGAATTTACCTGTAGAGAGGAGGAGCAGCAGGACTGAGAAGACGTATTACTAATGCCAGGTGATGGGTACAAGTATTAAAGCAAAGTGTACAGATCTGTTTCAATCTTCAAAGCCTGGTAGTAGTGTTTATGACTGGTGTAGATAAAGTGAGTAAAGATCCGATCCTATTATTAACCGGCAAAAAAAATCAGTGAATTGAAATATGACAAAATTACAAAAACGATCATGCAATTACAAAAATCAGTGAATTGAAATCATGTAACTATAATATGTATATAGTTAGACCTTTAATTTTCATTCTAGCTCAATTTTAGTATAGTAGGTTACATTTAAAATATTTCTTAAAAGTTCAGAACAAAGTTTTATACATAAGAATGAAACTGAAATAGAATAAAAGACTAAAAGTTAAAAGTGCTAAATTCAAAATGGAACTTTCTCTTTGAGGGAAAATTGTATGCACCTTCAAGAACTATTTGAAAAGCAAAGTATACTATTCATTTCCTCTCAATTTTATTTGAACTGTCATCACAAAAACCCGAGGTAAGTATTGTTGGTGTAATTAAATTAGTTATAGTTAATTAAATTGAATTAGCCATATTAATTATTACACCTTAAATGAATAAAATGAGAAGAGAAGTTGAGTGTCTCTATCCCACATGGAAAAGAAGAAGAAAGTTGAGCTACACAATTGTTATAAAAAGGGGCACCTAGCTTTCAAGTTGTAAGGCTTTTTGTAGGAGTGGGCCTAGAGTAATATCTGGGCCCAATAATTATTCAAGTCTAAAATTTTTTAATAAAGATCCTTGGGTGATCCGATTAGGATCCGCATGTGATCCAGTTAGGATCCATGTGTGATCCGAACAGGATCCGCATGTGATCCGAATAGGATCCGCGAGACCCACTTCTAGAAGGTCTGACAAGGATCCGTTCGCCCGCCCAATTTTTGAATAAAAGGGTGTGTTTGATCGGATTTTGAACCGAACGGGTGGCACCCGTTCGGACCAAACCACTGTTTGGTTTAAATCCGAATAGTTGTGACCCTCCAGCAACACCCCTTCTTTTGCTATAAATAGGGGGAGAATCTGGCCAATTCTCTCATCTCATTTTCTAGCAATCAAAGCAAAATCAAATATTCTTCTCCTCTCAAATTAAATATTCTATTTGTTAAAGTTCGCTGTGGACTTGTTCTTAGTGCAAAGAAACAAGTATCCGACCGTTGAATCTTGGGAGACCACTGGGACGAACTGTTGCACCTTGACAGCCCAGAAATATTGTCTTAAGGATATTGCATTTGCAAGCCTCGGTCGATTTTACGGTTCAGAATTATTACAGTAAGTACACTGTCATTAAAATTCTAATTTTGTTTGTTCTGCGAGAATAAACTATACTAAGATTTATAATTAGAGTTAATTATAAATAATTATTCTGTTGGAATAATTTACTATATTTTTTTAAATATAAAGTATTTCATAATATTTTATAATTCACTATAGTACTTAGAAATATAAAATATTCTATAATATTTTATATACACAGATTGTTTTAAATTTATTTAACAACAATCTTAAGACAATAATATTTAATCTGTTTAATTCATCTGTGTAGATGGCATCAAACACTGAAATGGTTGAAACGCCAAAAGTTGCTGCTCCGCCGGCAATACCACCATTCAAGTTCAAAGGGACTGACTTTGGAACGTGGCAAAATAAGATGTACTTTTACATCACATCCTTGAGCATGGCTAGATTTCTCACTGAGGAGGTACCTAAGCCAAAGGAGGGAGCCAGTCCGGAGGAACTTGAAGAAATGGCACTAGTGATAAAAGCTTGGAATAACTCGGATTTTATGTGCCGAAATTACATTCTTAGCTATTTGGATGAATCTTTATACAAGATTTATAGTCAATTTAAGACTAGTAAACTCTTGTGGGAAGGTTTAATAAAAAAGTTTAAGACTGAAGATGCAGGCTACAGAAAATTCGTAGTGGATAAATTCCAATTTTATCGAATGGTTGACAGTAAAATTGTGAATGAGCAAGTGGAAGAACTTCAGAATATGATTCACGACATCTTGGCCGAAGGACATGAGCTTAGCGAGTCTTACGTGGTTGCTTGTATCATTGGCAAGCTTCCTCCTGGTTGGACGGGGTTCAAGCATCACTTGAGGCACAAGAAATCTGTTGCAAAGTGGAATTTGCAAGATCTCACAGAATATCTGAAAACCGAAGAAAACAATCGGTATACTGACAAGGGCAGCAGTAACTATGTGGCTATGCCTCAGCTCGGAGGAGCTAAGGTTCATGTCGTAGAAGGCTCAAAGAAAAGCAAGAAGCATAAGGCCAATACCTCCAACAAAGGACAAAAGGGTAACAAGAAGCGAAAGTTCAATGGAGCTTGCTTCACATGTGGAAAAAATGGACACCTTGCAAAGGACTGTCGTAGCCGTGCTCAGCCAAAGGATGAAGCAAATGTTAGCATCAACCTAGCTCCATCTGACATCGATAACATGCATTTATCTGCAGTTGCTGAAGCATTTCTGACAAGTGAATCCAAAGGCTGGTGGGTGGATACTGGAGCTACCCGTCACATTTGCTCCGACATAAACATGTTCACTTCATACAAGAAGTTTGATCATGAAGAGAAGCTGTACATGGGAAATAATGCTCACTCCGTGGTGGAGGGACAAGGCACAATGGTTCTCAAATTCACCTAAGGAAAAGATGTTACTCTCAATGAAGTTCTTCATGTCCCAGACATTAGGAAGAATTTAATTTCTGGTTCTGTCCTATCTAAGAAAGGTTTTAGATTAGCCTTTGAGTCAGATAAATTTGTACTGACCAAAGGGGGTATGTATGTAGGCAAGGGTTATGTATGTGATGGCCTATTTAAGGCTAATGTAGCCGTTATTGGCAAAAACAACAAATTTATTAATAATAATAATTCTTCTGCTTACTTGCTTGAGTCGACTTTACTTTGGCATGATAGATTAGGTCATATTAATTTTAGAAAAATGAAAAAATTATCAAACTTAGGATTAATTCCTAAATTTGATATTGATAAATCTTATAAGTGTGAAATTTGCATTGAGGCAAAGTTTGCGAAACAACCTTTCCCTTCAGTGGAAAGGAGCTCACAACCATTAGAGCTAATTCACACAGACTTGTGCAATCTCAAGTCAACTCCAACTCGAGGAGGGAAAAAGTACTTCATCACATTTATTGATGACTGTACACGATATTGCTATGTTTACTTATTGAATAAGAAAAAAGAAGCAATAAATGCCTTTGTAAGATACAAGGCTGAAGTAGAGAATCAGTTAAATAAGAAGATAAAAATTCTTAGATTTGATAGAGGTGGTGAATATGAATATCCCTTTGCACAGTTGTGTGCCGACTCGGGGATAATTCACCAAACAACGGCACCATACTCACCTCAATCAAATGGAGTAGCCGAAAGGAAAAACCGAACCTTAAGAGACATGATCAATGTATTACTTTTGAATTCGGGTTTACCTAGGAACTTGTGGGGGGAAGCTTTATTTATGGCTAATCATATATTAAATAGAGTTCCGCACAAGAAAAATGATACCATTCCGTATGAGTTATGGAAAGATAGACAACCAAGCTATAAATACCTCAAAGTGTGGGGGTGCTTGGCAAAGGTAGCTGTACCAAAACCTATGAAAGAAAATGTTGGACCAAAAATTGGACCAAAAACCGTGGATTGCTACTATATAGGTCATGCAGAAAATAGTAGCGCTTACAGATTTCTAGTGTTCAAATCTGAATTAAGCAACATACAAGTGAATACTATAATTGAATCACGTGATGCTACATTCTTCGAGAATGTATTTCCACATAAGAAGAACTCGGATGTTACTTCTCATAAAAGACCATATGAATTAATTTCTAAGGAAAATAATTCTCAAATCAGTGAAGAGATTGCTGAAGAATCTGAAGAGCCCCGAAGAAGCAAGCGAGCTAAAATTGCTAAATCATTCGGACCAGATTTCTTAACTTACATGTTAGAGGATGATCCCAAAACATATACTGAAGCCATGTCTATTCCTGATGCCTCATATTGGAAAGAGGCAATAGACAGTGAATTACAATCCATTCTAAGTAATAATACTTGGGAGTTGGCGGATCTTCCTAAGGGAAGTAAGTCAATTGGATGTAAATGGGTATTTAAAAAGAAACTAAAACCCGATGGCTCAATTGATAAATATAAGGCTAGATTAGTAGCCAAAGGTTATAGTCAAAAAGAGGGAATAGATTTCTTTGACACCTATTCACCAGTGACTAGGATAACATCCATTAGAACATTAATAGCTTTAGCAGCTATATATAATCTAGAGATACATCAAATGGATGTTAAAACCGCTTTCCTCAATGGAGAATTGAATGAGGAAATATATATGGAGCAACCTGAGGGTTTTGTTGTTAAAGGCAAAGAGAATAAAGTATGTAAACTTGTTCGATCTCTTTATGGCCTTAAACAAGCTCCTAAACAATGGCACGAAAAATTTGATAGTGTCATGATTAAAAATGGTTTTCAAATCAATGAATGCGACAAGTGTGTCTATATTAAACAATTTGGACAAGCAACTGTCATAATATGTTTATATGTAGACGATATGTTAATACTTGGGACTAATATGGAGGTCATTAAGTCCGCAAAGAAAATATTAACAAAACACTTCGATATGAAAGATCTCGGTGAAGCGGATGTTATTTTGGGAATTAAAATAACAAGATCACCGGATGGGATTAAATTATCTCAGGCACACTATGTAGATAAAGTGCTTGAGAGATTTAAAAACTATGGAATTAAGGGAACAAATAACCCATATATTCCATCTCTTGTTTTACACAAGAATAAAGGTGATAGTGTATCACAAAACGAATATGCTCGTATCATTGGATGTCTCATGTATATCATGAATTGTACGAGGCCAGACATCGCTTACTCAGTCAATAAATTGAGTAGGTACACGAGCAATCCAAGCAAAGAACATTGGAACGCTCTGAAGAGAGTGCTTGGATACTTAAAAAATACATCAAAATATGCATTACACTATGGAAAATATCCAGCTGTCCTTGAGGGATATAGTGATGCAAATTGGATTTCTGATTCAGAGGAATCAAAATCCACAAGCGGATATGTATTTACTCTGGGGGGTGCCGCTATTTCTTGGAAATCTTCCAAACAAACATGTATAGCTCGATCCACTATGGAATCAGAGTTTATAGCTTTGGATAAAGCTGGAGAAGAAGCTGAGTGGCTTCATAACTTTCTGGAAGATATTCCACTATGGCCGAAACCTGTGTCGGCTATATGTATTCATGGTGATAATCAGGCGGCATTACATAGAGCTCATAACTTTATGTATAATGGTAAATCACGACACATTCGTCGTCGACATAATACCGTGAGACATTTACTCTCAAATGGAATAATTTCCATTGATTTTGTGAAATCAAAAGATAACCTCGCGGATCCGTTTACTAAAGGTTTATCTGGTCAGAGAGTAGAATGTGCGTCGAGGGGAATGGGCTTAAAAGCCTAAAATATAACTAAGTTACCTTGTACGGAAACCTAACTTGGCGACTGGAGATCCCACGGACCAGGTTCAATAGGACAACCAGTCTTGGTTAACTTAAAAAGTGGAGCACTTTAGAGTCCAACTCTAGCTCATTCCTATGATGCAAAAAGTGCAATCTACATCGTTTGATTAGGTTAAGCTTATGCTTTTAATGACGTCTATATCTTGTCAAGAACAAGTGGAGTATAGTAGGATACTCTTAATAGAAGCGGTCACCTATGTAAGTGTGAGCTGGGTCGGCTCGTTGAGAATTCTTATAAGGCTGGAATCCTCTAAAGCACTCGCAGAACCCAAGAATGTTCAGGGCCAAAACGAACAAAACCGAGAACTCTTAACAAATCGGTTTAGTGCTGTGTTAAGTTTATTGTTTTGGTTTACATAAACAGCTGACAGTTCAAGATGAAATATTTCACTGATTGGCTAAGTAAATCCGATAAATTCTAACTAGGGAAGGTTCAAGATGGAATATTTCACCTATCTCGATGCAGTACTATTCCTAAAGAATATTTGACGCGAGATATGAAAAATAATTTCATTCATTTGTGGGGGATTGTTGGTGTAATTAAATTAGTTATAGTTAATTAAATTGAATTAGCCATATTAATTATTACACCTTAAATGAATAAAATGAGAAGAGAAGTTGAGTGTCTCTATCCCACATGGAAAAGAAGAAGAAAGTTGAGCTACACAATTGTTATAAAAAGGGGCACCTAGCTTTCAAGTTGTAAGGCTTTTTGTAGGAGTGGGCCTAGAGTAATATCTGGGCCCAATAATTATTAAAGTCTAAAATTTTTTAATAAAGATCCTTGGGTGATCCGATTAGGATCCGCATGTGATCCAGTTAGGATCCACGTGTGATCCGAACAGGATCCGCATGTGATCCGAATAGGATCCGCGAGACCCACTTCTAGAAGGTCTGACAAGGATCCGTTCGCCCGCCCAATTTTTGAATAAAAGGGTGTGTTTGATCGGATTTTGAACCGAACGGGTGGCACCCGTTCGGACCAAACCACTGTTTGGTTTAAATCCGAATAGTTGTGACCCTCCAGCAACACCCCTTCTTTTGCTATAAATAGGGGGAAAATCTGGCCAATTCTCCCATCTCATTTTCTAGCAATCAAAGCAAAATCAAATATTCTTCTCTATATTCTTCTCCTCTCAAATTAAATATTCTATTTGTTAAAGTTCGCTGTGGACTTGTTCTTAGTGCAAAGAAACAAGTATCCGACCGTTGAATCTTGGGAGACCACTGGGACGAACTGTTGCACCTTGACAGCCCAGAAATATTGTCTTAAGGATATTGCATTTGCAAGCCTCGGTCGATTTTACGGTTCTGAATTATTACAGTAAGTACACTGTCATTAAAATTCTAATTTTGTTTGTTCTGCGAGAATAAACTATACTAAGATTTATAATTAGAGTTAATTATAAATAATTATTCTGTTGGAATAATTTACTATAGTTTTTTTAATATAAAGTATTTCATAATATTTTATAATTCACTATAGTACTTAGAAATATAAAATATTCTATAATATTTTATATACACAGATTGTTTTAAACTTATTTAACAACAAGTTACAATCTCAATTTAGACAAATGAGTTACATTACAAATATTTAGAGCACATATATTATATCAACCATTTGATTAGCTAGAAAAACATCAAGGCATATATGCTCAGAACAACATCAACGTTTAATTAATAACTTCAAATAGGATTTTGTGCTCTCTGTCTTTTGTTAAAGAATGTTGTCTCGAATTAATACATTCCTATCCAATCAACCATTTTCTACCTTCTCAAGCATATAATAGCATCAAGTAATTTGGACTACATATAAGATAAATCCCAAAATTTGAACTACCATCATAAAAAATCCGAAGTGAGTAACAATCTTAATTTCGACAAGTGAGTTACAATCTCCAGCTAAAAGGAGGTAAATTGTATCATTAAATTTTTTACAGTGGGTAAATTGATTTTTTTCCAAATTATAGAGGGGTAAATTGATCATTATGTATTTCATAGGGGGTAAATTGCCATTAAATTTATAAAAAATTTGGGTTTGGTTAAAAAATTATAATGAAAACCTATCATATAGTACTAAATTTATATTTTCGTATTCAATGATACCAAAAATTCAATTTATCATATGGTTAAGAAAACAATTTCCCCGAATTTAAAGCTATCAAAATCATCAGTATTGAAGTGAAACTGAGAGAATGAGTAACTTGGAAATCTCATTCCAAGCAGCGACTTTGCAATTGAATTAATCATTATTGTGATATTTATTTTTAATAAAAACACTCAACAAATTCTCCACACATTTTTTCATTTCTAGTAAAATATGAGGCGATGATATTAAATGCCACTAAGTATTTTGAATAAATAAATGAAATAAATTAATTAATTAAACAAATAACGCTACAAATCACAATCTGACAGTAAATTGAAAATACACATATTGCAGTTTAGGAATAAATTATGAGTGAAGTTGCAAATCAGATTAATCGAAACAACCGATTTAGTTACTTATCAAAGAAATTTGAGAACTCAAGCGATTTCACCAGATCGAGAAATCTTCAACTGCGCCGCCTCAGAGTTCAAGCTTCAAAACAGAGTCTTATATTCAGTTTGTTTGTTTGGAGATTCCCCTCCCCCCCCTCCCCCCCTTTTTTTGTTTGGAGATATCTTGATTTAATTGTTCGTTGAATTGGCTGTTATTAATTTTAGCATTGTTTCAATTTCTTGTTTCTAATATTTTATCCCTAAAAAAAATAGGTCTAAGTATATATTAGGATTATATAATATAAGGTTCTTTTTTTCCTTAAAAGTCATATTTCTTTTAAGGTCTAAAAATGTGATGGAATCAGTGTTAGTCTTTTATAAGAATATATATAGAGAGAGTTAACTTCTTGGATGAAAAACAATTTTACAGTTAGAGAAGGCCGAACAATTCTTTATCAATAAAAGCCCAACCCCGTTTAATAATTAACCTTCTAATTAGACGGGCACATGAGATGGGCTATTTCTTTTTTCAAAGCTAGCGGCTGTACATTGAAATTGACTCTTGTTTATTCTAGGTTTTCCCAACAAAAGCCATAATACACTAATTTATCGATGGACAAAATAGATATGCAAATCAAGAAGCAAAGAGTTGACCATCAAGAAAGTGGGTTTTTGCCGGATGACATAGTGAGGGAGATACTATCAATATTGTCGGTGAAGAGTCTTTTAAGGTATATGTCTGTTTCGAGGCACTGAAAATCTCTAAGAAACTACATCGTAAAAAAATCCTAAACAATAATAATTCCCCGTCACTGCTAGGTTTAGATTTTATAAATAATAACTCATATGCCTTAAACACCTTCAATTTCCATGGAAAACTAATCCAAGAATGGAGTTTTTCTATAATTGCATCATCATGCCTAAAAATGTTGCCCTTTCCATCACAATCGAAATTGGTGTGCTTTGTCAACAATGAGAGATTCTACTTATGTAATCCCAGCACTCGACGAATTTTCCGCTTGCCTAATCCTCTTTCTCGTCCCTTGCTATATGGAATATCTTATGTATGTGGTT
This sequence comes from Penstemon barbatus, assembly GCA_003313485.2. NCBI lineage: Eukaryota > Viridiplantae > Streptophyta > Magnoliopsida > Lamiales > Plantaginaceae > Penstemon > Penstemon barbatus. The sequence continues at coordinate 32,719,853 of CM064878.1, read as the reverse complement.
TTGCTTATGTTCCATCCAAAGATGAATACACAATCTTATACTTAGTCAAATTAGATCTGGACATATGGAGTTGTATGATGCTTACTATATCCATGTCCAATGATGATGATCACTTGCATTACAATTCTTGGAGATCCTTTGATGTCGTGGCTATCAATCATCTCGCGGTTTATCGCCCATTTGGGGTTTTTGTTTATGGGGCTTTCTATTAGTTGATGATTGATAATGAGGTTAGAAAATATGTGATCCTCTCCTTTAACATGGAGAACGAAGGTTTTTCTACTATCAGGTTGCCCAAGGATTTTGAAAATAATTTAGGTAATTTTCATCGGTCACTTCTGGAAATCAAGGAAAAACTCTATATCAGGACTTTATCATATCGCTCCCTAACCTTGAAATTGTGGATGCTGATCTGATGTGAAGAACCAGTTATGGATATGCATAGGAATTCAATACACTATAGTATAGTGTCTATAGAAAGTATAGTATCTATAGAAATATAGAAAAGAATAGAATTCTAAACCCACTATTTCTTTATCCATTTAATTTCTAGTTAATTTTTTTTATTGACTCTATTTTTGACACCTAGCAAAAGAAAATTTCTTATTTCTTTCGTATTTCGCAGTAAAATACCTAAAAAAGAAAAAAGAAAAAATCGTGGTCGGGAAGGTTATAGTAGCCAAAGCCATTGGAATTTTTATTTTATACATTGGAAAAATCCGTTTGGTTATTAATAGACGAGGACGGGGGAAAAGAATAACTGAAAGAAAAGAAATCAATTAGTTATTCGTCAAAGTTTTATTTATTCAATGACCAGAATTAAACGTGGATATATAGCTCGGAGACGTAGAACAAAAATTCGTTTATATAGAAAGCAACGGAGCCATCATAGTATTTTTTAACTACTCGGAAAAGAAGGGTGGCAATTTGATCATTTACCCGTCCGGGGCTGATAGATTTCATTTTTATCTTTGTTGAATCGAAAGCTAAGGGTCAATTTGATTCTAGAGCCGTATGCAATGCACAAAAGATGATGCCCGTACGGTTGTTCAATTATATCTTTTTTTTCCTATTATTCTTTATCTTTTTTTCTGTTCGTTTCATCACACCAGATTGGAGATACCATTGTTTCTAAGCCATCTCTGACGATTAATCAACAATTCGAAGTGCTTTTCTTGTGTATTCTTGATAAACCAGCGTTTATATATAGATGTAGGAGGATCTGTTTGGGAAGTAAGAAGCCCCTTTGACATCTCTTCATCTGCAAATAATTCTCGATGTGAAAACACAGAGCCAGGGGGCTGATCTTTGAATAGGAAAAAGAGCGGATCTGCTGGGTCCCAAATGAATTGGCTTATTCGAAAAAGGCCTTGTTCTTTGGAAGATCTATCTCGTGTCTGGTACTGCATGGTTCCACTCTGCAAGAACTCCGAATCATTCTCTTGAAGTTCATCCTCTTCATCATAAATGATCCGCTTGCCCCGAAATGACCTGGACCAATAGGGAAATTCCAATTCATTGGGCCTTTCGATACAATCAAATAGAAAGCCAAGGCCGTGTAATTAATACTTGGGCTGATATTATCAACCGTGCTAACCTTGGTATGGAAGTTATGCATGAACGTAATGCTCATAACTTCCCTCTAGATCTAGCTGCTGTTGAAGCCCCAACAAACGGATAAGACTTGGTTTTAGTGTATAGGAGTTTTTGAAAAAAGAAAATAAAGGAGAAATAACCCCTCTTGTTCTCCCAAAGTTGGAGCATTAATTTAAAAAGCATTCCACAGTGGCTTGGGACGTTATTTGACTCACATAATCTAAATATTTACAGGCGAGAATACCTCCAGAATTACAACGAATCAGACGAGGATATCTTAAGAGACATTGAAAAGTTTAAAGTGGAAAATAGGGCTTTTTCGGGTGTGGAAATTCACACAAACATTTTCTCGCTTTAAGTACATAGAAGCAATCCAGTTCTACATATGCTAAAGTAGGTATATATCTTTTAGTCTTTAGGACCATTAATTAATTTTCTATATTGTATACTGCATTGAATAACATCTTCTTATGTACCTTAATGGTGATTAATTAAACCAACTCTGCCTAAGAAACAAGAATTTGAAGCCAATATACGGCATATAGTGAAACAATGTATTATTTTATTTATTTAATTTTTAGTAAAATTTTGTGACCAAAACTAGCGTTAAGGAGTGGATAGTAGTACCCTAAAAACTTTCATAAACTATCTGTATGCAAGATTTATGAAAGATTCTGTGCAGCCAATAACTTTTACTTTTACTTGAATTTTATTTGGATTCTTTAGGGGAAATTAAAGCTATCAAAATCATCAAATATATTCAAGTGGAAATAAAAGAATGAGTAAAACAAATCAAACAAAAAAGGGACACTATTTTCACCTTCAGAAACATATACATATAAATAAATCAAACAAAAAAGGTACACTATTTGTGCATGATACAAAGCACAAAAACTTCATCTAATTTGATAGTAATAGAACTATAATGCTCAAAACAGTAATTAAGGAAGTGTTGAAACAGAACAGGATCACCAACAATTGCTTAAATTACAACTAAAATCAACAAATAGCTATTGCATTAGAAAAACATTTCATTCTCTAACAAAATATGAGGCCATTTAACAAAAATCAGCAATTAATTGTCACTGAATATCTTAATTTAAGAAATATGTAATATCAATTAAAAAATAACACTCACTATCTCACAATTTTTACATAGAAAATACCTTGGAGTTCAGGAATTGATCTCGATTTGGGGTTTGTCTATACACTTAATTTCCTTTTGAGAGTTAACATTTTGCATTTGATTTCAAATATTTATGAATATAATTAATTTTTAGTAGAAAAATCTTTTAATAAATTTATTCACATGTTGGGTGTCCATATAGTTTAGGGTAACAATATATCACTAAAAAGTTTTAGTCGCACAAATTACGAAAGATAGTGTTGTTGATAACTGGGTCACTCAATCTTATCTGAAAGAATTCGGAAGCGGAACTTATTAGAGTTTTAAAATAAGATTCATAGGACATAAGTGTATACGAAATACTTTGTATTAATCGTTAAAAGAAGTCAATAAAATCCGAATCACAATTTATGATCAAAATGTCTAATGATGAAGTGGCATCGGACATTTAGAAAAAAATAAAAATATGTTAAATTGCATATTCAACCTTCTAATTAATATGTTTAAAACAACTCTCTAATCTCTAATTAAATTCAGATCTCTTTCCCCCGAAAAGATCGAGGAAATTAGATTTTCAAAACCAAACTTTTGTCTACTTAATTTATACATTTCATACCATTCAAAAAAGGTCAGGCATCAAGCAAATGTCCGTTAAGTCACTATTTTTATCTATTTAGGGGATATTCCAAATTGGGCAGAAAATACCTAAAAAGGTAAAGATTAGGAGGGGGTAATTGCAATTATTGCTGCCACCAATTCCTGTTTCTTCACCTCCGGCACCACAAGTCCACGACCACCGCCCAACCCTTCCCCACATGAAAACAGATCTATACATGAGCGAAGTAGTTGGACTTGTAAGAAATGTTTTGACTATCTATGAAAATTCATGTGAGGGTCACATGTATATTTCTCGTCAAACAAAAATTAAATAAAATTATTTGATGCGATAAAGTGCCACAATATGTATCTTTAAGGGATAAGATTTTTGTTACTTTTTTATATTGAATTTCATAAATCATATGGAAGTTTTTGTCAATTTTTTTTTTTAAAATAGGGGGTTTATTGCAAAATTTTAAAGATACGAGGAGCTATTGGTAATCTTTAAAGGTAAGGGGATGTTTTTTGGTAATATAAAAAAAAGAGCAGGTTTTTTTCTTAATAAAATAACACAAAACTCTTTTTTTTTTTTTTTTGAAACAAAGGTAAACTTCATTAATCAGAGAGAATCAGTAATAACAATGTCAAGAACAGAAATGGGCAAAAAAGAGAAAAATAAAAAACTAGACGAAGCAAGCTTGGCTAAACAATGCGCAGCTTTATTACACTCCCTAACAACGTGGGTAGCCCGAAAGAGAAGAAAATCTTTAGCCAGAAGTTTAATGTCTTCAAAAATATGTCCCAGACTACCTCGAGAGACTTCCTTTGCAACAATTCCATTAATGACAGAAGAACAATCCCCTTCCAAAATCACGTTTTGCCAACCAGAAAAGTGGCAAAATTCAATAGCTCTCAAGGCTGCCAATGCTTCGGCTGCTTCAGGGTCCAAAGGCAGGTTCAATGTAATCCCTTTCCAGCCTAAACAATTCCCTATAGAATCTCGAACAATAACTCCAATACCTATGGTGTTATTATCTCCATTAACAGCGGCATCCATGTTCACTTTAACGAAATTTGGTGGTAGAGATTTCCATCTAGTAAGAGACCTATTCACAGCTTGTTGGGTATAGCGGATAAGCGAAGCCTGAAATCTGGAATAAAAATCAGCAGCATAAAAGCACGATGTATGCGGTTGTAGGGTCGATTCTTCCCACAAAAGTTTATTTCGGCTGAACCAAATCCACCAACAAAGGATAGAAAAACGAGAAAAGTCACTTGAATCTGTTTTCGAACGTACTTCAAGAAACCATTGTTCAACATCCAACAAATCACAATTATACACACTAAAAGGAATGTTTGACATGGCCCATACCTGTCTTGCGTAAGAGCATTTCAATAAGCAGTGAATAATCGTTTCCGACTCGAGGCCACAGCAAGGACAGGTGCTGTCATCGGCTATTTTCCTTTGCTTGAGGCGATCTCGAACCGGCAAAGAACGCTAACAACAGCTCCATATGAATGATCTTACTTTCGGTGGTATAGATATTCGCCAAATCCAGTTCCAATCTCGTGTAGTTCTCGAACTAGGACCACCAACTACAGCTTCATGTAATGATGCTTTGATGTCTCTATGTAATCGATAAGCAGTCTTAACCGAAAACAGCCCAGATTTTTCGAAGTGCCACATTAGGCCATCCCCGGAATTTCGATTACCAAGTGGAATTGAAAGAATTTTGATACCTCTATATCAATTTCTCAAATTTTCTATTTTATCCTTAATATACAATATCTAGATTTAAAACAATTTACATTAAAAAAGCCCAAACAACTCTATTGTTATTTAAAGCCCAGCTTGTTCCAGAATTAACCTTCTAATCGGCTAGCTGTACATAATCGTGCAAAAGTTGGAAACACATATAATTTACATTATTTAATGGGTTAATTACAGGGACCTCCCCTGAGGTTTGGTGAAACTCGCGTTCATTCCCCTCTAAGAATACTAATTACTCGGACCTCCCCTGAGGTTTGCAAAACCTTACAACCGTTAGGGTTCCGTTAATTTTTGCTTACGTCATCATAAATTTTTTGAAGATTGCCAATTTTGCCCCCGACTTACTGTAGCAAATATGTATGGACTATATTACCCCTCTCAACAAATGTTATATTGTTGCATGAGAATGGATCTAGTAGTAATGTCAAATTACATTTGTGGACTAAAATGTTGTTAAATTTATATAAAATATGTAATGACTTTATTAATGTATATTTATATTTAAAATAACATTTTAAATATTTCTAAAGTATTTTCTTACTTATTGTAAAATATATGCAAAGAGAAATACACTACTAACTCTTACAAAAAATTATTTTTATTCAAATAAATATAAACATTGAAATTTATTTTTAATGTATAGATTTCCACATTGTCCCTCTTATTTGTGTATATAAATTCAAATAAATATAAGTATTCAAATTTATTTTTATTATTATTTTTAGTGTTCTTATATTTTACTTTATATAAAAATATTGAAAATACTCAAGTTTAAATTTTATGTCTATAAATATAAAATTTTATAATGGTCAATAATGTTTTAGAAAAAAATATTAAACATGTTTATAAAATTTTATATTAGCCAATAATGTTTTAGAAAAAATATTACACATATATCAACTCAAGTTTTATTGATATGAAATAATTAAAGAACTTATTTGTTGGGAAATTATTATTTTTAATTATTCATATATATAACATAACAAGTTTTAAAGAAAAAAATATATATTCAATAATATTTTAATTTTTATAATAAAAATATAAATATAATTTTTTTTTAAAAAACCCTAAAATCACCCCAACACCGCTGCCACCACCTTCCAAGGCCGTCCCGACGGCCTGGGATAGCCAGATCCAGGCCGGCGACGACCTGGGGAGAATATCCCAGGCCGTCGCCAGCCTGGAACCAGCGATCCAAGACAATAATTTATTGATTACTTAAACCCAATACTATTAAATAATATTTAATATAAAATACTAAAATAAATCTTGTTTACATAATTAATAAATTATTTTTTACGCTATTGATAAATTATACAGTATTGAAATATGTATTTTATAAAAATTTAACTAAAAAAATCAATAAATATTTTTTTCACAAAATTTAAAGATACTAATTCAAATACCTTTTTATAAAATAATTATCTATGAGGTATTAGTAAATAATTAAATTTATGGGTTATTTCAGTTTTAAACTTATATATATATGTTTAATATTTTCAACAATGAAATCATAAATTTATATCTTACTTAAATACAATACAATTAAATAATATTTTATTATAAAATACAAAAATAAAATCTTATTTACATATTTATTATTACTATTAATTGCATAATTAATAAACTATTTTTTTTCTTTTTTATGTGATATAAATCGGGGTTGCATTAGTTTTTCTTTTCTTTTTATGTGTAAATTTAATTTTATTAAAGTTTGGGGACTAATAGGCAAATATAAATTTTTGTAAGGTTTTGTAAACCTTAGGGGAGGTCGATGTAATTAAAATTGATGAGGGCATGAGGGTAATTTCACGCATTCCATCCACCTCTGTTAGTCTCCGTTAGGGTTTTGTAAGGTTTTGCAAACCTCAGGGGAGGTCCGAGTAATTAGTATTCTTAGAGGGGAATGAACGCGAGTTTCACCAAACCTCAGGGGAGGTCCCTGTAATTAACCCTTTAATGATATGGAGAAATTAGAGATGCAAGTAGAAGAGCAAAAATCAAATAAGATGAAAGTTGAGTGTGGAGGAGAAATTGGATTTTTCCTCCTCGAAATCTTCTCTCACCTCGAAATCTTCCAAATGTGGATGCTATATGATATTAAAAACTATGGACCCAAAGATTGAGTATTAATTTAAAAAATGTTTCCTCCTGCTGTAAGTACTTTAACCAAAATATATTTATCTACATAAGAGAATACCTACAAAATTACAATGAATCATACGAAAATGTCTTAAGAGAAATTGAAAAGCTTGAAGTGGAAAATAGTCGTGTTTGGAGCGTGGGAATTCATACGAACATTTTCTCACTTTAAATTTATAGAAACAATTAACAATTTATTTCTATATGCTTAATTAGATAGCTTCTAATCTTTAGGACATAAAAATTTATGTTGCATTGATTGAATGGATGCTATAAGTTATATCATTTTATTATGTACTAAATGATATTTCAGGCAAAGATTAATCTAAACTCTGTTTGTTGCTTTTACTCTTGTTGCTTTTGACTACATAAATGTGCTGCATAGAATAGCTTAATTGTCATTGATCAAACTAACTCTTTGACTAAGAAACTAAGATTTGAATAAAAATAAAATAAAAGATATTGCACAATTCCCTGTCTTATTTAAATGTTGAGGTTGTTATTTTTTTCCGGTGATGTTGACATTTCTTTGTCCACTACCTCTTTCTTCGTTTAAAAATCTTGATTTGTGGTCAACTATTTCTAGTAATGTCAATCAGGTTTTGTGAATCGAGCGTTAAATAGTTCGAACTTAAATATTCGGGCTTCATATTTATAGACTTAAATTCGGCTCATAAATTTTTTGATTTATCTACCTTAAACTCGGCCGACGTAATTTTTTGGGTTTCAGATCTATATCAGGTTTGTTAATATCGACAAAAATAGTTTGAAATAAAAAATATATAGATTGTCGAAATACATAAGAATAGACTACTATGACTCAATACATGAGTATATATCATTAAATAATATTTTAACTGAAAGATCGAGTTATTTGTCCATATACTTTAAGATACATTTTATCTATATGAACATGAAGTAGAGTTATAAAGTCTCATGACTCCAATTTATTGACATTTTGTGTTAACTTTTGTCTTTTTCTTTTTTTTTTTTAATATTTGATTAAACTTTTTTCCTTTGAATTTTGGCCTTCAGTATGTAATTGACATCTTAACATAACATATATGTGAGTTGTGTTAGGAAATTTTATTTCCTAATCCTAATTGGACTATTTAATCAATTATGATAGCTATTATAAAGTTATTGGATTAACATTAAGTGGTCTAATTAGTTACCAACTCCAATACGAATGTGGACTAAATAATGGGTAGATACCTATTTAGGAGAGTTCTAGGAAATTATGGGAACCCTAATTCTCTTCCTATATAAATAACACAAGGGTTATGGTCCCCAATATACCAAATCAATATATCATTCTCTTCTCCCCATCAAGAAGACAATCTTAGGAAATAAGGCGATTTGGTTGAGGAATGCCTCGTACCCGGTCGATCCAATTCATACCAGTGATCGATTCCAATATTCCGCAACAGACTAATCGCTCACTATGGACACTGGTACGTATTCAATTACTGTGACGCTTAATGATTTAGTATGAGATAGATCTTTGGGGAAATATTCTAACAAGTGGTATCAGAGCTACTCTCATACCACATCATTAGGGTTATTTAATTTCATCAATTTTGCAGATCTAATTTTATATGGGTTCTAAATATCGGAGAAAACATAACTATTGTGATGCTTATAGTTTCATGTTAAAATTATGGATTTATCTCAGATCCTGCACAAAATTGATGGATAATTGATATTATATGTTAAATCTTCATATGAATACTGAAAAGATTTAATTGTTGAAAATCTGGTTATGAGATCTAGACTTACGTGTGAAGATAATATAGTCCATGCATGATATGGAATTGCTTTGTTTTGAAATCCCATTATAGTTAATTAATTTGATGTCTGACACTTCAAATTAATTTTTTTTTTACATGTATGTATGCATATATGCACGATATGGTTATCTGACACTCATGATGTTTAGTTCCAGAATTCGGCCAAACTGATTTTGTAGATTTAATGACATTGATTCATTAAATCCAATAATTGTCTCCACTCTTTACATATAAATTGGCTAATTTTTTATATTGCCGTGTTATCACTGCATGAGTTATAACTCACTGAATTATTATGGATACTGTTTTTTTTATGATGTATTTGATGAGCATGAGGATAAAGATTAAATTAAGAAACGGTTAAAGATATAATTGTAAAAGTTGCCTTAAAATTTATACTGCCATAGTATACTGCCGTGTGCCACTTTGATGGTCTAAAGACTTTTATTTATTGAACATGTTAAGTTTTGGGTCCTCTAGATATGTATTGATCCACATGATAAAGATATCAATTTGCAATGAATGTCCTTGATGAATAATTTTTTGTTTTTGCTGAGAAAAACCTTTTCTGTTTTCGGCCACAATTTTTTTTATTGTGAATAACTTTCTCTTTAGTAAAAACAATTGTGTATGAAAATAGCATGTTCGATTAAAGACGTTTTCAATTATTTTCATATCAATATTATTATTTATGTGAGTTATAGTCGGCCCAAAGGAAAGCTATGATTTGACCAAATAATAATATTATTTAAAAAAAAAAAAAAGGTTAGTAAATTTATTATTCATGTGATCAACAGTCGGCCCAAAGGAAGATTGTTAATTGACCGAATAATAAACTTACTTGCGGTAATAAATGTGTGATAATTATCAAGTTTACATGTGAATAATAATCGGCCCAAAGGAAGGTTATTGTTTGACAGTATTTATTATCTATATTTGATTATGGCGTTAGGAGTACCACTTGCAAGTTGGTGTTTCTGCCCAAAGGCTAAACGTTAATGTTGCGTTAGGTATCCTGAGATGGATTCCCAGTATGAAAATTTATAAATGTCAGTTTTACGACATGCATATTTATGTGAAAGTGTTTTTTTTTTTTTCTGAACAGTTGCTTTTACTGCTGCCACAAATGTTTCTACCCAAATCAGCAATATCCCGATGTTGAATGGGACTAACTACAAACATTGGAAAGATACTGTAGAAATTGTTCTCGGTTGTATGGACTTGGATCAAGCACTACGAGAGGACCGACCCATTTCTACTTCGGAAGACCTCAATGAGGTCAAAATAGAAAAATGGGATCGATCCAACATGATGTGTTTGATGATCATGAAGCGTTCCATTCCGGAACGTTTAGGTCCTCTATTACTGAGGACAAGAGCGCTAAGAAGTTCCTTGAGGAAATTGAGCAATATTTTGCCAAAAACAAAAAGTCTGAGGCGAGTAACCTTTTGGGGAAACTCGTCTCAATGAAATATAAAAGTAATGGGAACATAAGGGAGTACATAATGGAGATGTCTAATCTCGCATCAAAACTAAAGTCACTAAAGTTAGAGTTGTCTGATGATTTACTCGTGCACTTAGTTTTGATTTCTCTTCCAATACACTTTGGGCAATTCAAAGTGAGTTATAACACTCAAAAGGACAAATGGTCCCTAAATGAGCTTATATCTCACTGTGTGCAAGAAGAAGAAAGACAACAACGAGATAAGATTGAAAGTGCTCACTTAGCCTCAACTTCTCAGAACAAGAAAAGGAAGAGAGTTGATGTTACTGCAGAAGAATCTTCTCAAAAGAAGCACGATGAAGGTTTTACTTGCTACTTCTGCAAGAAGACGGGACACATGAAGAAACAGTGTCCCAAGTACGCTGCATGGCGTGTGAAGAAGGGGTTGCCTGAGGAGTCGACCGCCAACTGATACTGAAATATTCATCCTTATGGCCGATGACAATAAAATTGAAGTTTAAGTCATAGGAACTTTTAGATTATACTTGAGAACTAGTTTTTTATTTGAATTTTTTATAAAACTTTAGTTGGATTCTTTTTTTTTTTAGACGAAATTTATTATTATTCTGGAGAAATAAAGTTTTCTTTGTCCTTCTCAAAATAATAAACTTAATTTTATTAAAATTAAAATTTTGTTGGTTCTAGTTTTTAATTGATAATCTTATGTATTTGGAACTAGTTCCTAAACGAAATTCACTAGTTACAAAATAAAACTTAAGTGCAAATTTTGTCAACTTATGACACAAGCATTTGGTTTACACATTTTCAGAAAAGTTATAGGCTTTTGTCAGATATGATTCTTAGTCCCCTAATTTGACAAATTTTTTAATTTTGTCAACTCAAGAAAGCAGTATATATCATTAACAGTGACACATCAAAAGCATTGTTCAACTAAGGCATGGTCTTATAGACCATAAAAGAAAATTGGATTAGGGATGGTTAGCTGTTTTATTGGTAAAATTAAGTGCTCCCAAAGCTACAAGTTTTAAGATCCCACATAAAGATCCTTTTATCAAACGGAAAATGTGATTTTTCTTGAGGATATTGAGTTTGGGGGGAAGAAATTATAAGGAATGTTGTCTTTGAAGTAGAATCTGTCATTTACAATGATTGGGTTTCAATACCTAATTGTTGTTCGAGACTCAGTTTCATCTCAAGATAATGATAATCAGGCTCAAGTTTAATCCTGAAATTTCTCTACAACAAGACAACAATGAAGTACCTATAAAACAAACTCAACAACCTCAAGAATTGTTATTAAGGAGATCATCTTACAAGACTCGTCTTTTAGGTAGGTTTCCTATCAATAGTATCATAATTTTCTTATTAAGTCCACCTCTTATGTTTCTGATGTGAATTTCATTGATAATTGGAATATCTCAAGTTCAGTGGGAGTAAACATGTATTCCTTGTGGTGGTAATGAGACAAGTGAAATCTTAAATAGTGCCCCAATAAAGATCCTTAAACAAAAGATATACATAAGTTTCCTTCTGCATCGAGAATGAGGAATGTATGCTCAAGTTTGCACTCAATTCCAACATTTTCGTGAAAACTTTGGGTTGATACTTGAGTGATGCATGGCAATAAAAGTACAGAACTAAGGCTTACATTTTCACATTTAGGGGATAAAATCTTTTAGAGGTTATATGATACTTTGATTTTTATTAGTATATATGTTACGCCATGCGATCAAATTGATCTGCCCAAAGGAAGATATTTGATTGGCTGAATAACATGTATACATTGGGTGATAAATATGTGACAACTTTATTATCCATGTAGATAGTATGTCGGCCCAGAGGAAGGCTATTATCCGACTGGACTTATTGTCAGTATTTGATCACTGCATAAGGATTATCATTTACAATTGATATTTATGTCCAAAGACTAAATATCGAAGTCGTTCTGGGTATTATGTGACTTAGCGTCAAATAAAGTTTCAGAGTTGTCAAATGTCAATAAAGCATATAAGTATAAGAATTTTGGTTAAAATCCATTCACCAAAGGTTGGCCGCCTAAGGTGATTTCGTGAGGATGAAACTCTTGTGGACATCATCAAACCTTATGATGTGTCTGCTTAGTGGGAGTTTATTTTGGTTTAATGCTTTTCATGACATGTTTATGGTTGTTTTTTGTACAGACTTAAAGTTTATGGTATGAGTGAATTTCATGATTGATTACTCAGAAAGTAAAGTTAAGACTTTCTATGGTGGTTTTACATATGGTTAAGAAAGTTCGTAAAGAAGGACCAGTTGGAAATAGACATGTATAAGACCACATTGTATGCAATTTCCATGCTACTCATCCACATTTGATCTATGTCATTGAGTATATTAGTATGGTGATCATCGGGGTTTAGTCACGACTATACTGTGATAAAAGCAGCGATAGTTTCATTGCTAATATATAAGATGTACCAGATTGTTTAAGTAAGTCTAACGACTAATAGCATACAGACGCGCGCCTAAGGAAATTTGTGACATAATTGATTTAAGATTAATAAATAGCCCAAGTGGGAGATTGTTAGGAAATTTTATTTCCTAATCCTAATTGGATTATTTAATCAATTATGATAGCTATTATAAAGTTATTGGATTAACATTAAGTGGTCTAATTAGTTACCAACTCCAATACGAATGTGGACTAAATAATGGGTAGATACCTATTTAGGAGAGTTCTAGGAAATTATGGGAACCCTAATTCTCTTCCTATATAAATAACACAAGGGTTATGGTCCCCAATATACCAAATCAATATATCATTCTCTTCTCCCCATCAAGAAGACAATCTTAGGAAATAAGGCGATTTGGTTGAGGAATGCCTCGTACCCGGTCGATCCAATTCATACCAGTGATCGATTCCAATATTCCGCAACAGACTAATCGCTCACTATGGACACTGGTACGTATTCAATTACTGTGACTCTTAATAATTTAGTATGAGATAGATCTTTGGGGAAATATTCTAACAAGTTGGCGTTATAATTTTTTGTAAAGTTTACTTGTTTCAAATTAAAAGTTAAGGCCATCTCCAAGAGCTACTGTAAAAGTTAAAATTTAAGAGTTTTGCTAAAATTTTGATAAAAAGTGCTCTCCAAGAACACTTCTATAATTTAAGAGTTGCTAAATTTTATAAGTTTGGCTTGCCAAATACCCATGGCCAAATTAGAATTGCTATATGCAATTGTTTGTAGGAAAGTACAAAAAACTTTTGTACTTTTATGCAAAACAATAAATTGGAGGCATTGCTAATTAAATTAATAATAAATTTAAATTTATAGTTTGTACTAACTAAATCCATATTGCTTGTACATTCAAATACATATTAATTAAATTCAAATGCATACAAATTTGAATAAAAATTTTAAAATTCAAATTTTATAATTTGAATATCATTATAAAAAATTTGTCACTATTGACAAATAGTGAAATTTCTTTAGCGATAATTAACGAGTCACGATGATTTAGTGATAATATTTTGATTATAATTTTTGGGGCATCGCTAAATGTCAATACTATAAATTAATATTTTTTAAAAAAAAACTATATTTTCTATTATGAAATAAAAATCAATTAGTGTTATAAATATATTATTATTTATATAAAATAATAAATAAAGTTATTTGTCAAAATATAAAGTAGTTATTTGAGTGAAATGATATGGTTGTTAAAAAGTAGTCTCTTAAAATATAAACTAGCTGTTGGAGTGCTGAGTAAAAAGTGAAATTGTATAACACTGTTCATTAGTTATATTTTAAGATAAGAGGCTGAAATTTAAGAGAGCTTTTGGAGATGGCCTAACGACATGGAAATAATTGAGGGTTTTAATAGTACATAGATGATAATTGAATGATTAACAGTACAAGGGATGCATGTGAAATTAACTCATCTGATTATGTCATAGTACAGGGAAGATATTTGAAATCAACTCTTTCATATTTTTAATGTAAGATTAAATTACATAATTATATTGCACTAACAATTTATAATAAGAGCAAACTACAATGGATATGTAACTTATAATTAATAAGATTAGTATAAAATTAGATATATTCATTCGATTCCTTCGTCAAACAGATAAGTAGGCATCAGGGGAATTGTGCTACAATCTACATTTATACGAATACAAGGGTGCATGATGAAAATAGGTGTATGTTTAATATCAATATTCTATTTTGGACACTACTAGCATAACAGCCTTTCATCACAGTCCATTTGTACAGCCAGTAGAATATGAGAAAAATTATTTGAAGAAGTAACCTGTTAAACAGGTAATAGGTAACACAACTAAGTTTGAAATCATTAAATAAGGCTGTACAAAAGGCTGTGAAGAATTGGACTGTTATATAATCATTTTCCTTCTATTTTTGACGGGATAAGTCTGGAAAAATTTGGAAAAATTCTTGTCCAAATCTGATTTGATCAAACCCGTTCAATTATGAAGGAAGTGTATTGTATTTGACATATAGTTAGTTTGAATTCAGCCGAACTGGCCCGGACACGATTAGGGTAAGAATTTGGATAATAAATAAATCAAGTCATATCTTTTTATAAATTATAAAGCCCAACCCATTTAACAATTAACCCACTTATTGGCAGTGCAGATGAGATGCGCTGATATATTTGTTTTGATTATTGAACAACCCTATGCAGTCCATAATTGAGTTTTCTACGCAAGTCAAAGATGGCAGGTCTTACCCCCTTTATTATTTTTAGAATAATCTAAATTTCAGACTACACTTTTGATCTCCAGTCTTGAATGTCTTCTTTCATAGTAATTTTGACTAATAAAATAAACATTGATACGAGCGGTTTGTAACTTAATCCTGATACTAAATTTAGTTTTTTGCTATGTAGAAATTAGATTAATTAGTTTGAATAAGTCGATACGATCCATTCGTCAGTAGAACTATTTACTCGATCGCAGGCATTTCTGGAACACCTCTAACAGAGGGACAAATAGTCAATTTTGAAAGAACTTATTGTCAACCTCTTTCAGATATGAATCTATCTGATTCAGAAGGGAAGAACTTGCATCAGTATCTCAATTCAAACATGGGTTTGATTCACACTCAATATTCTGAGAAATATTTACCATCCGAAAAGAGGAAAAAACGGAATAAGAAATTCGTTGAGAAAGGGCAGATGTATAGAACCTTTCAACGATACATGTGTCATTGTTTAATCGGACAATAAATTCTCATGTATCTACAAAATTGTAGGGAGTAAAGTACAAAAAGATAAAAAGTTTGGGGAAAGTACATAAAAATACCAAGATTAAGAAATTTATTGAAAATGATCAAGGTTTCATATTTAATGTAGATTTCAGTCACGTGAAAAAATGAATATTTTTGAAAAGTTTCCAAAAACGTATCAAAAAATATTAGGAACAATTATTAAAGGGCTTAATTCCACTTTGCATCCTACAAATAGGAGTGTTTTTCACTTTGTACCCTACAATTTTTTTTATCCCACTTTGCACCCTACAAACTACAATTTCACTTCAGATTGCACCCTCGAGTAATTTTAGGCCATTTTAGTTGCTGGAGTAAGGTTAAATTCGTCAATCACATTAATAACCATCTCAATTTTCCTCTAAAAACAATAAAATATCAAAATTAGATATAGTTAATGTCATAATATACCCAAGACATTTGTAAATTAAAAATGTATGCTACTCCACTCTTCATCCGGATCCAGATGGTCCTACTGTTACTGTGTTGGTTAATTTCTCCCCTTTTTTTTTTTATTGACTTATTTTGAAATTTTGCAACATAATTTTATGTATGTGGCATGAAATTCACTTGTTATTTTTTCTTGCATTTTCTTTTTTTAATTAATCTAGAATATATATATATATATATATATATATATATATATATATATATATATATATATATATATATATATATATATATATATATATATATATATATATATATATATATATATATATATATATATATATATATATATTGGATGCAAATCTTGATCTGCATATATTAAAGCCATACGTAATTCTTTAATTCCTTTGACCCCCATTGTTCATTATTCTATATTAATATTCTATTAATATTTTGCTTGCTCCATTATTATATAGTATTTTATTCATTGTTTTTCCAGTATTTGAGATGTTTTATTTATGTTGTAATAAAATAATAATAATTTTTATTTTACTTTTATTAATTATTTTTCAAAGGGGAAAGAAATTACGAAAAATAAATTGGGAAGTTTAAGTAATGTGACTGGATGAATTTGTCCTTATTCCGGCAACTAAAATGGCCTGAAAGTAATTGAGGGTGCATTTTGAAACAACATTGTACTTTGTAGGGTGCAAAGTGTGATAATTTTTTTTGTAGGGTGCAAAGTGAAAAATGCTCATGTTTGTAGGGTGCAAAGTGAAATTAAGAAGTTACTGAATTAAGAAAAAGAGAAAGTTTCAAGGCAAATATAAAGTTTTGGAAATACACCTTCTTTCTTTTCCATTGATTCGAAAACATAAACTTTTCCTCGTTTTCGAAGGAAAATATGAATTTTGATCATGATATTATGTATATAT
The DNA here is from genome assembly GCA_003313485.2 of Penstemon barbatus. NCBI lineage: Eukaryota > Viridiplantae > Streptophyta > Magnoliopsida > Lamiales > Plantaginaceae > Penstemon > Penstemon barbatus. Next base: position 32,702,768 of record CM064878.1, on the reverse strand, counting down.
GTGACAATGAGATTGTAGCCTACTGAGCAAGTTGAGGCCCCGAAATCTAAAGCAACTAGTAAATTACCACTAATCAGAGAAATATTAATTAAATAACAAATACTCCGCAATTCTCACTAATCACACAATCTCACCAAATTAAATGGAATCCAAATTAATCAAAACATCCGATTCATCTACTTATTAGAGAGATTTGAGAATTGAGCGCGTATATTCACCAGCTAATTTTTGTACCGCATGTTTTTTTGTGATGTGAGTTCCTTTATTTATGCGACTTATTTTAGAGACACGAGACATGTACATTGAATAGAATGTCGCATTTTTCTTATCAAGGGTAAAATGATACTCTTGCAAGTACTGTTAATTTTAACGGAGTATATATTAAATTTACCATTAGTTTCATAGGAATAAATAAATATTTAAATAGTACATGGGGTGTAAGTGGAGGTTTAAATTATTATGTTATGTAATAGTACATGAGTGGTATCTATATAGGGTTAATTTCACATGCTTCTGTATTAATAAAACCTTCAATTACCTTTTCATGTTAATTTTTTCATTAAAAGATTGTTAGCATTTGTTGACGTGGTGAAAAACTAACTCTACTTCCTAATTTCACATATTAAAACTTTCAATTACCTCTTGACATATATCTTGACATATATGGTGAAAGCTAACAATTTTGCTTTTTTTTACACAATTTTGCGTAATTAAAACTGAGTTACCCTAACTAACTTCATCCTCCTTAAAAAATTGTAGGTGCACAATTCTATTAATATTTTTCTTCTTATTGATTATATTTTTGTTTACATAAATTCAAACTTTTTTGATTTCCTATTTTTTTTATTAGTATAAATATTAAAAATTATTAAATATTTCAACTCACAATATTAGTAAAATATAATAAAACATTTATTTAAAACAATCGAATTGATAAACTAAATTGCTTGTGACTGATCACAATAGATTAGTCATATTCATTTGATTCCTTCATCAAACAGATAAGTAGGCATTAGGGGAATTGTGCTACATTTATACAAATACAAGTGGTGCATTTGTTAATTAGGACGAAAATAGGTGTATGTTTAATATCAATACTTTATTATTTTTTAGGGGATAAAGGTAGAAGGAATTTGAGAAAATTCTTGTCCAAACTTGATTTGACCAAAATCAACCAATCATCAAGCAAGGCATGTAGTTACTTTGAATTGGGCCACTATTGCATTGATTTTTCTTGTTGCTGGTCATATGCTAATGTCCAGGATGGCCCAGCTGCGCCAGGGAAAAGAATCGAAGAAGCATCTGACTACTTCATGCATGCTCCACTTGGCTCGGGGGGATATAGCTCAGTTGGTGTGAACTGGCAAGAACCCGGTGAATTTCTACAATATTTGGTAAGAATTTGGGTAATAAATAAATCAAATCTTTCATAAATTATAAAGCCCAACCAATTTAACAATTAGCCCTCTAATCTTCTAGTCTTTTAGGAGTTAGAACCATGAATTAACTCTTTCATATTGTAAGTGTAAGATTAATATTAGAATATCAATTGATTGAACTAACATGTTCTAATTAATAAAAGCAAATGACAATGAATATGTAACTATTTGAAATTAACTCTTTCATATTATCAACTGATTGCACCAACCTGTTCTAATAAAAGCAAATTACAATGAATATGTTATAAAACTAGTACGAAATTTGAAGAATATATCACACTTCTAGTGAAACTCAAACCTCGTCTCGATATTAAAATATCCAAACTTTATTTTTTACGGAATAAGTTTGGATGAAATTGTTTTTATTTGCAAATTCATCTTCTTATTTATGTGTGTAATAATGCTTAAGTAAATAATTATGTTCAGTTAATTGTATGTCAACAAAGATTCGAAGATTAGTCGAGATAATATTCTTTTAATTGAATTTGAACAAGGTTCAATATTTTAAACCAACAAATTTTAATGAGCTTTGCCGGACACTTTTTAACTTATCAAACTAAACTTGGACCGAATATTAAAAGCATTTAGAGAACAATATAAAATTATAATTAATACCACTAAACTAACTTAAAACATCAACGGAAAAATCCATGAAAATAAAAGCCCACACCCTATAGCAAATAACCCTCAAATTCACGTGCAGATGAGATGGGCTGATTTGTTTTTTTTTCTTCAACAGCCCTAGCAGCTGTACATTGCCTTAGGTTTTTCCCTTATTATCTATATATTCTTATTATTAAATTAGATTTACATTGTTTCAAAAATCATAGATGGCGGAAGAGATGCAAATAGAGAAGCAAAGATCAGTGAAGATCAAAGTTGATCACGAAGGAGGTGGATGTTTATCGGAGGACATAACGAGGGAGATACTATCAAGAATGCCTGTGAAGAGTCTTTTAAAGTATATGTCCGTTTCGAGGCACTGGAAATCTCTAATCTCTCATAATTCAATCAAGAAACTACTCCGTCAAAAAATCCTAAACAATAATAATCCTCCATTATTGCTACTATTTCAATATTCTGACAAAAAGAAGTATTTTCTAACCTCCTTCAATTTCCATGGAAAATTAATTCAAAAATGGAGTCTTCCAATAATTTCGTCAACACCATATCTATGTATGCTTCCATTTTCATCACAATCTAAGTTGGTGTGCTTTGTCAACAATGAGAGATTCTACTTGTGTAATCCCAGCACTCGACAAATTTTTCGCTTGCCTAATCCTCCTTTTGATCCCTTGCTAGATGGAATATCTAATGTATGTGGTTTTACTTATGTTCCATCCAAAGATGAATACGTAATCTTATACTTAGTCAAATCAGATATAGACATATGGAGTTGTATGATGCTCACTATATCCATATCCAAAGACGACGACCAATTGCATTTCAATTATTAGAGATTCATTGATGCTACGTTTACCAGCCATCTCAAGTTTTATTGGGCATTTGGGGTGTTTAATTTGTTTCTGGAACTTTCTATTGGATGGTGCTTGATAATGATGTTAATGAATATGTCATCCTCTCCTTTAACAAGGAGAATGAAGGTTTTCCTAATATCGGGTTGCCCAAGGATTTTAAAAATGACTTACGTGGTGTTCCTCAGTCACTTATGGAAATTAAGGAAAAACTCTATTTCAGCAGTGTATCGTATCCCCTCTAACCTTGAAATTGTGGATGCTATATGATGTTAAGGACCAATTATGGACCCAAAGTTGAATCATTAATTTACAAAGCATTTCACATTGGCCTGAGTCATTTAACTCACTTAATCTAATTATTTACTGACGAGAATACCTCTAAAATTACAACGAATCATACGAGGATTTTTTAAGAGACATTGGAAAGCTTAAAGTGAAAAATAGGGCTCTTAAAGGTGTGGGAATTCACACAAACATTTTCTCACTTTAATACAGAAAAGCAATCCATTTCTGCTTAAGTAGCTATCTTCTAATCTATAGGACCATGAATTAATTTTCTAAATTTTATACTGCATTGATTGAAACAAATCAAGGTATGTGTTATATATTTATACTCTAGTTTATGTTTCTAATGGTGAATTGTTTGATTGTGGAGTTCGATTAGCTCTTAGGAGTAATACTATGCTTGAGATAATAAACTAATATAAAAAATCAATGTTTGTGCTATAATTACCGAACATCTAGTCAACTCGTTTGTTGGATTCGAGCTATATGAGATTGAACTTCGTTTTAGATAGTCACGCCATGAATCGAAGATAGTCGAAGTCACAAGCAATGAGAGTCGACAACAAGTTTTATATGATGAAGAAATCATTCGGGTAAAAGTTTGTGAGGTCTCAATGGGACGGGAAATGTATGGTTGTCCAGAATCGAATGTCATACTCCACAGATCATGCTCTTGTAATCATCTCAAAATATTGAACTATGAAATATATAATATAAAATGATTTATATATACTACCAGATATAGATTGTTGAACTATGAAATTTGTTAGCTAACCATGAATAAAATATTAGGTGAGTTAGTTCACTCTCCGCTTAATCACGAACCATTTTAGGATAATAAAGATGAAGTTGGTAGATCCTAAATTAATAAAATGAAAAAGACTTAGGTATCTTAATGAAAGTGACTAGAAAACAACGGGATATTCGAAGGTGGAAGTCTAAAATCTTCTTTAAAGAATTCAACAAAGTTTATAATCATAAATTTTATAGATAGTTGAATCAATTCTCCTAACTTTTACATCCAGAAGTTTATAATTTTAAATTTCATAGAGAGTTTAATTAGTTATGCTTGTGCCAGGTTGCTAGTAATACTAATAAAAGAAGCTTTGTCCCACTCATTCAAAGTGATGATTTTGAAATTTTTGATACTGCTATAACAATTTGTCAAATTTTCTTCAAATGTTATTAAATTCGGATCGAACCGACCTGTTCAACTAGTTTAACTATCAATCGAAACTCATAAGACTCTCTGGTCCAGACAACTCCCTACACCGTCGCGACTAAAAAGCGGTGAACCGGTTTGGACCACGGTTTGGGCGCCCCTATGAAGAGAGGGAGTTAATGGAAATAAAATATTCACTTAATCACTACCAAGAACCGAGAGTGTCTTTGAAGTTATTGAAAGAATCCATCAAAAGGAAAGTGTATACTTATACCTATCTAATCACTGATTTTGGATTTTTGTCCCAAACTATTTAACTTGGTGAATTTCGTCTCGTAATCTAATTTTTTTTGGAATATTGTCCCACCGTAATTATACGACGGAAATTACGCATTTGCCGATGAATTATCACAAGGCTGCTTAAGTATCATAACATGGTAAATTTTAACATGAATAATTATATAATATTGTAGAGTTCGTCCCAAACAAATTACAAGATTGAACCGTCATTTCCATTAAATTAGAAATTTAATATTGGGACTAAATTCATACAAAATGGTAAATTATGGGACGAAATTTGGCGAGTTGATATAGTTTGGGACGAAAAATCAAAATTAGTAATTAGTTTGGGACGATATTCCAAAAAATATTAAATTACGGGACGAAATTCGCCAAGTTAAATAGCTTGGGACGAAAATCCAAAATCACTAATTAGTTTGGGACTTTTTTGCAATTTTACCCCCTTAATATTTAGGAAAAAAAACACTTAGTACTTAAATCTAGTTCAGTGTGGTGTTACACACAACATGAAAACTGTAGTCAACGTACAGGTCATAGAAATTGAGGGTAAATAGTGTGTGAAATCCAAATATTAACTAGAGAATGATTATTTTCGGTTCGAGTTAATGGCAATTTATCCCTTATAATATTCATATATAATATTTATTTTATCTTTTTATTATTTGAAAAATAACACTTTGTCTATTTTCAATCATCATAATTAATAATTTAGTGCATTTTCAATTATAAGATCTAGGAAATATTTCCCGGACATGATCTAACCATGTCAACAAAGATGAGAAAAATAAATAAATGTAAAGTCCTGAAAAATTCAATCTACTTTGGTAGAGTAGTCCTTATAATTACGGAAGAAAAGAAATAAGCTAAAAAAATACTTTATTAATTCGAACATGATTAGAATAAAGAAAAACCATTTCAATCAAACCACAAACTAATAAACATATATAATGGAGGGTAAATGAATGCTTAAATAGAAAAGGGGATGTAGGTAATAGTACAGGGCAGTTATTTCAAATTAACTCTTTCATATTTTAAGTGTAAGATTAATATTAGAATATTAATTGATTTCACTAACATGTTCTAATAAAAGCAAATTACAATGAATATGTAACTTCTAATTAATAAAACATGTACGAAATTAGAAGAATATTCACACTTTTAGTGAAACTTGTACCTCGTTTTGATATCAAATTATCCAAATTTTATTTTTTACAAATTAAGTTGGATAAAATTGTTATTCTTTGCAAATTCATATTATTATTTATGCATAAAGATGCCTAAGTAAATAATTATGTTCAGTATGTTGACAAATATTCAAAAATTAGTCTAGATATATTCTTTTAATTGAATTTGAACAAGGTTCAATATTTTAAACCAACAAATTTTAATGAGCTTTGTCGGACACATTTTAACTTATTAAACTAAACTTGAACCGAATATTAAAAGCATTTCAACTAAGAAAAGAAAATATTGTAAAACTATAATATCACGAAAAATCGACAAAAAGATATGAAAGACTGAAACAACATTCAATTGGATAATGCAACAGAATCGGTTTGTTTGTTTAAAAGGATAAGTGATTGACGAGATCTGGTATTTTAATGTGACATGCATAATTAGTACATATTTCCACATGGAAGAATTCTAATGTTGATGCACCACGTCAATGTTGATTTATCCTTTTTGGATTTAAAAAAAAAAGTTAAAATTAATAAAAGCCCAACCCATTTAACAAATAACCGTGCAGAAGAGAATGCGCTGATTTGTTTGTTTTCCTGAACAGCCCTAGCGGCTGTACATTGTTTGTGTTTCCCATATATCTATCTATATAAATATTCTTATTATATTATAGTATTAGATTTACATTGTTTCACAAATCATAGATGGAGGAAGAGATGCAAATAGAGAAGCAAAGATCAAAGAAGATCAAAGTTGAGCATGAAGGAGGTGGATTTTTGCCAGAGGACATAACGAGGGAGATACTATCAAGATTGTCCGTGAAGAATCTTTTAAGGTATATGTCCGTTTCGAGGCACTGGAAATCTCTAATCTCTCATAATTCATTCAGGATACTACATCGTCAAAAAATCTTAAACAATAATAATCCCCCATTATTGCTAGCTTTTCAATTTTCTGATAAAAAGAAGTATTTTCTAACCACCTTCAATTTCCATGGAAAAGTAATCCAAGAATGGAGTCATCCAATATTTTCGTCAACATCATATATACGTATGCTTCCCTTTCCATCACAATCTAAGTTGGTGTGCTTTCTCGACAGTAATAAATTCTACTTGTGTAATCCCAGCACTCGACGAATTTTTCACTTGCCTAATCCTCCTTTTGGTCCATTGCTAGTTGGAATATTTTATTCATGTGGTTTTGCTTATGTTTCATTCAAAGATGAATACGTAATCTTATACTTAGTCAAATCAGGTCTAGACAAATGGAGGTGTATGATGCTTACTATATCCATGTCCAATGATGACGATCATTTGCATTACAATTCTTGGAGATCCTTTGATGTCGCAGCTATCAGCAATCTCACGATTTATCGCCCATTTGGGGTTTTTGTTTCTGGGGCTTTCTATTGGTTGATGATTGATATTAAGTTTAGAAAATATGTTGTGATTTCCTTTAACATGGAGAATGAAGGTTTTTCTACTATCAGGTTGCCCAAGGATTTTGAAAATAATTTTGGTGATTTTCGTCAGTCACTTTTGGAAATCAAGGAAAAACTCTATGTCAGGACTTTATTGTATTCCCCCCAAACCTTGAAATTGTGGGTGCTATCTTATGTGAAGAAACAATTATGGACCCAAAGTTGGAGCATTAATTTAGAAGAAAGCATTTCACACTGGCATGAGTTATGTGACTCACTTAATCTAATTATTTACAGGCACGAATACCTCCAGAATTATAACGAATCAAACGATGATATCTTAAGAGACATTGGAAAGCTTAAAGTGCTAAGTAGGGCTAAATATTGGTTTGTGGTACCTCACACAAACATTTTATCACTTTAAATACATAGAAGCAATCCACTTCTAGCCATTTTTAAGTAGGTATATATCTTTTAGTGTTTAGAACCATTAATTAATTTTCTAAATTTTAAACTGCATTGATTGAGTGTTTGTAACATAAATAAATTAAATAACATTGTGTGAGTGCGTGGAATTTACCTGTAGAGAGGAGGAGCAGCAGGACTGAGAAGAAGTATTACTAATGCCAGGTGATGGGTACAAGTATTAAAGCAAAGTGTACAGATCTGTTTCAATCTTCCAAGCCTGATAGTAGTGTTTATGAATGGTGTGGATAAAATCAGTAAAGATCCGAACCTATTATTAACAGGCAAAAAAAATCAGTGAATTGAAATATGACAAAATTACAAAAACGATCCTGCAATTACAAAAATCAGTGAATTGAAATCATGTAACTATAATATTTATATATTTAGACCTTTAATTTTCATTCTAGCTCAATTTTAGTATAGTAGGTTACACTTAAATATTTCCTAAAAGTTCAGAACAAAGTTTTATACATAAGAATGAAATTGAAATAGAATAAAAGACTAAAAGTTAAAGTGCTAAACTCAAAATGGAATATTCTCTTTGAGGGAAAATTGTATGCACCTTAAAGAACTATTTGAAAAGCAAAGTATACGACTCATTTCCTTTCAATTATTAGCCAAACAAAAGAGGTGAAATTTTATTTGAACGGTCATCACAAAAATCCAAAGTAAGTTATAATCTCAATTTGGACAAATGAGTTACATTATAAATATTCAGAGCACATATATTATATCAACCATTTGATTAGCTAGAAAAACATCAAGGCATGCTCAGAACAACATCAGCATTAAAGAGTGTTGTCTCGAATTAATAAATTCCTATCCAATCAACCATTTTCTATCTTCACAAGCATATAATTGCATTGATCAAGTAATTTGGACTACATATAAGAAAAATCCCAAAATTCGAACTGCCATCACAAAAAATCCAAAGTGAGTAACAATCTTAATTTCGACAAGTGAGATACAATCTCAGTTGAAAGGGGTAAATTGTTTCATTAAATTTTTTTACAGGGGATAAATTAATTTTTTTTCAAATTATAGAGGGGTAAATTGATCATTATGTATTTCATAGGGAGTAAATTGCCATTAAATTTGTAAAAAATTTGGGTTTAGTTCCAGAATTGCAATGAAAACCTATCATATGGTACTAAATTTGTATTTTCGTATGCAATGATACCAAAAATACAATTTAGCATATCCTATGGTTAAAAAATAATTTCCCCGAAATTAAACGTCAGTATTTAAGTGAAACTAAGAGAATGGGTAACATGGAAATCTCATTCCAAACAGCGACTTTGCAATTGAATTAATCATTATTGTGATATTAATTTTTAATAAAAACACTCAACAAATTCTCCACACATTTTTTCTTTTCTAGTAAAATATGAGGCGATGATATTAAATGCCATTAAATATTTTGAATAAATAAATGAAATAAATTAATTAATTAAACAAATAACGCTACAAATCACAATCTGACAATAACATTGAAGATACACATATTGCAGTTTAGAAATAAATTGCGAGTGAAGTTGCAAATTAGATTAATCGAAACAACCGATTTAGTTACTTGTCGAAGGAATTTGAGAACTCAAGCGATTTCACCAGATCGAGAAATCGTTAACTGCACCGCCTCAGATTTCAAGCTTCAAAACGAAGTCTTAGATTCAGTTTGTTTGTTTGGAGATTCCCCCCCCCCCCCCCCCCCTTTTCTTTTTGTTTGGAGATATCTTGATTTAATTGTTCGTTGAATTGGCTGTTTATTTAATTTTAGCATTGTTTCAATTTCTTTTTTCTAATATTTTATCCCTAAAAAAAATAGGTCTAAGTTTTTTAAATTATAAAAAAAGAAAATGGACATTATGAATATTAAGAGTATAATTTGCCATTAACTCAAATACTTCTTGGATTTAAAACAACGGCCTTGCTAAAAGCAGTTCCGCTTTGGCGGAACTGTCGACAGTTTTCCATTCATTGAGTGACACGTGGCAAAATTATGACTTATTACCTGAAGCAAAAATACACTATAGATAAAACTGAAATTACTTTTATACCCTCCTAAATTAATTCTGAAAAAAAAAAAAAAAAAAAAAAAACTAAACTCTTCCTCTCAACCCACCCAACCGCGCGCCCACCCCCCCCCCCCCAACCCAAATCCGCCGCCACCAACCTATCCCAGGCCGCGGCGGCCTGGGATCGTCGTCCCAGGCCAGCGGCGGCCTGGGATCGACCGTTCCGACGGACGAACCCAGGCCACCACGGCCTGGGTTGCGACTTGCAGAACCCAGGCCGCGGTGGCCTGGGTTCGTCCGTCCCAGGCCCCGCCGGCGGCCTGGGACGGAGATCCCAGGCCGCCTGCGGCCTGGGACGGACGAGCGGCGGCTCCCAGACCGCCGCCGGCCTTGGGGTGGGATCGTTGGGGTTAGGGTTTTACGGGGGGTGGGTGGGGCGGAGTTTGGGGTGGGGGGGGTGGGTTGGTTAGGGTTTTATTTTTTTTAATTATAATTATTAATTATATTAATAAATATAAATTTTTGAGTCCATAATATAATTTGATTGTTAAAAATCAAATTTGTTTAATAAATTTGTATATACAAAAAGTAAAATTTATGTTTTTACTATATTTTAGGGATTTTAATAATATTAAATAAATTAAAACATTATATAAATTTTTGATTTGAATTTTTTTTAATTTTAAAGTATTATTTGATTGTATATTTTTGTATATTTTTTATAAATTTTTTTATACATTATATAAATATTTTTTAATTAAAACATTATATAAATTTTTTTATATTTTTTATAAATTTTTTTATACATTATATAAATATTTTTTAATTAAAACATTATATAAATTTTTTTATATTTTTTAATTAAAACATTATACAAATTAATACATTTTTATACATTTGTGTATTAATTTAATTTTATGTTTTTATTATGTATTAATTTAATTTTATGTTTTTATTATGTATTATTAATATGCAGGGGCAATTATGTAAAAGAAGAAAATGTGACCTGCTAAATGTGACCGGATTAGCAGGTCACAAAAATAATAATAGAATAATGTTTGTGAGAGGAAATATGGGCAGTTTTCCACAAGTGGAACTGCCCCTAGCCACTCCCTTAAAACAATTTTACAGTTAGAAAAGGCCGAACAATTCTTTATCAATAAAAGCCCAACCCCGTTTAACAATTAACCTTCTAATTAGACGGGCACAAGAGATGGGCTCTTCCTTTTTTCAAGGTTTTCTTGATATAACAGCCCTAGCTAGGGTGCTGTACATTGAAATTATTCTAGGTTTTCCCATCAAGACATAGGGTGAGTTTGACCCAGTAATTAGAGCTCTTAAAATCACTTTTACATCTTTATTGTAATTTTTGAAGTGTTTGGCCCTAATTATAAAAATTACTTATGTTCAATCGTGATTTTCACGATGTTTGACCCCCAAGATCATAATCACTTTAGGGATCTCGAAAAGCAAAAAATAAACTTATTTTAGAAGCAACTAAAGTATTACTTTTACAAAAGCTATTATACAGAAGCAATTATTCTATAATTAATTTTTATCATAATCAATTATTACCATAATCAATTTTAGTAAAATTAATTCTCCTATAATTGCTTTTCGAATTACTAGGCCAAACTCACCAATAATACACTATTATTATGCAGACATAATACACTAATTTTGTAGTCACAGATCGATGGAGAAAATAGACATGCAAATCAAGAAGCAAAGATCAACGAAGATCAAAGATGAGCATGAAGGAGGTAGATTTTTACCGAATGATATAGTGAAGGAGATACTATCAAGATTGTCGGTGAAGAGTCTTTTAAGGTATATGTCTGTTTCGAGGCACTGAAAATCTCTAGTCTCTCATAATTCATTCAAGAAACTACATCGTAAAAAAATCCTAGACAATAAAAATTCCCCGTTACTGCTAGGTTTAGATTTTATAAATAATAATAACTCATATGCCTTAAACACCTTCAATTTCCATGGAAAACTAATCCAAGAATGGAGTTTTTCTATAATTGCATCATCATGCCTAAAAAAAAATGTTGCCCTTTCCATCACAATCGAAATTGGTGTGCTTTGTCAACAATGAGAGATTTTACGTATGTAATCCCAGCACTCGACGAATTTTCCGCTTGCCTAATCCTCCTTCTCATCCCTTGCTATATGGAATATGGTTTTGCTTATGGTCAATCCAAAGATGTATACACAATCTTATACTTAGTCAAATCAGGTCTAGACATATGGAGGTGTATGATGCTTACTATATCCATGTCCAATGATGATGATCACTTGCATTACAATTCTTGGAGATCCTTTGATGTCGTGGCTATCAATCATCTCGCAGTTTATCACCCATTTGGGGTTTTTGTTTATGGGGCTTTCTATTGGTTGATAATTGATAATGAGGTTAGAAAATATGTGATCCTCTCCTTTAACATGGAGAATGAAGGTTTTTCTACGTACTATTAGGTTGCCCAAGGATTTTGAAAATAATTTAGGTGATTTTCATCTGTCACTTCTGGAAATCAAGGAAAAACTCTATATCAGGACTTTATCGTATCGCTCCCTAACCTTGAAATTGTGGATGCTTTCTGATGTGAAGAACTAGTTATGGACCCAAAGTTGGAGCATTAATTTAAAAAGCATTCCACAGTGGCTTGGGACGTTATTTGACTCACTTAATCTAAATATTTATAGGCGATAATACCTCCAAAATTATAACGAATCAGACGAGGACATCTTAAGAGACATTGAAAAGTTTAAAGTGGAAAATAGGGATCTTTTGAATGTGGGAATTCACACAAACATTTTCACTTTAAATACATAGAAGCAATCCACTTCTACATATGCTTAAGTAGGTATATATCTTTTAGTCTTTAGGATCACTAATTAATTTTCTATATTGTATACTACATTGAATAACATCTTATTATGTACCTTAATGGTGATTAATTAAACCAACTCTGCCTAAGAAACTAGAATTTGAAGCCAATATTCATCGTGAAAATCGAGATCATTTTATTTATTTAATTTTTAGTAAAATTTTGCGGCCAAAACTAGCGTTAAGGAGTGGATAGTAGTACCCTAAAAACTTTCATAAACTATCTGTATGCAAGATTTATGAAAGATTCTGTGCAGCCAATAACTTTTACTTTTACTTGAATTTTATTTGGATTCTTTAGGGGAAATTAAAGCTATCAAAATCATCAAATATATTCAAGTGGAAATAAAAGAATGAGTAAAATAAATCAAACAAAAAAGGAACACTATTTTCACCTTCAGAAGCATATACATATAAATAAATCAAACAAAAAAGGTACACTATTTGTGCGTGATACAAAGCACAAAAACTTCGTAATTTGATAGTAATAGAACTATAATGCTCAAAACAATAATTAAGGAAGTGTTGAAACAGAACAGGATCACCAACAATTGCTTAAATTACAACTAAAATCAACAAATAGCTATTGCATTAGAAAAACATGGGGTACACATTTCCTTCTCTAACAAAATATGAGGCCATTTAACAAAAATCAACGATTCATTGTCACTGAATATCTTAATTTAAGAAATATATAATATTAATTAAAAAATAACACTCACGATCTCACAATTTTTACTATCTATGAAAATTCATGTGAGGGTCACATGTATATTTTTCGTCAAACAAAAATTAAATAAAATTATTTGATGTGGTAAAGTGCTTAATTTGTACATATGCGTGGTAAAGTGCCACAATATTTAACTTTAAGGGATAAGATTTTTGTTAATTTTTATAGTGAATTTCATAAATCATATGGAAGTTTTTGTTAAATTTTTTTAAAAAAAATAAGGGGTTTATTGTGAAATTTTAAAGATACGAGGAGCTATTGGTAATCTTTAAAGGTAAAAGGGATTTTTTTAGGTAATATAAAAAAAAGAGCAGGTTTTTTTTCTTAATAAAAAAACACAATTAAAACTCATTTAAATTGACAATTTTGATACCGCTATACCAATTTCTCAAATTTTCTATTTTACCCTTAAAAAATAGGGGATTTAAAACAATTTTACATTAAAAAAGCCCAAACAACTCTATAGTTATTTAAAGCCCAGGTTGTTTCACAATTAACCTTCTAATCGGCTGTACATAATCGTGCAAAAGTTGGAAACACATATAATTTACATTATTTAATTAGTCAGGAATGGAGAAATTAGAGATGCAAGTAGAGGAGCAAAAATCAAATAAGATGAAAGTTGAGTGTGGAGGAGAAATTGGATTTTTGCAGGATGATATAGTGAGTGCGAGTATTCTCTTACCTCGAAATCTTCCAAATGTGGATGCTATATGATATTAAAAACTAGGGGTGGGCAAGGGGCGGGTTTGGGATGGGTTCGGGGTTAGAGATATGGGTATAATAAATTTCGGGATTTACACTTCTCATCTCAAACCCATCCCGAAATAATTCGGCTACCAGGAAGTGAATACCCAAATTATTGCGGGACGAGACGGGACGGAATTACGGGTCCCATATTATTTTTATTCATCAAATTTTCGTCCCCTTAACAAAATAATATTACAGTATTACATAATTATATTTCGTCATTTTTCTTTTGCTAAATCATTTAACTTTTAACTCATTTTTACATTAGAATATCATCAATTCATCATAACGACTATTTCAAATATATTCAAATACGATCACAAAGTGAAATCATATAATGAACATATGATAAAATAAGATCAACATCAAGTCTCAATAAGAAAATTCAATCCAAGTACTATCTATAGTTGATACCAAAATAATTTATCCAAGCCCACACATAAATTACGCAAAAGTTATAAATTTTTAAAATAACTAAAAGTCTAAAATCATATAATATTGATTACTAATAACTAATGAAAGATTTTAAAGGAATATTAGGGTGAAGTAAAAAAAGTTCATTTATTAGATAATGTTCAGTAATTAATAAATTAATTAATTAATTATATAAGTAAAGTGTATAAATTATATAACAATAATATTATATAAGCGGGTTCAGGTATTCAGGGTTGGAGAGACCAATCCCAAACCCGTTCCGTATTCCCGTAATAAAATACGGGTATTCAAGTTCGGGTACCCAAATTCAAAAAATATTCGTCCCATTCGGGTATTTTAAAAACGGGACGGATCGGGTGGGTTACCCGAACCCAACGCCCACCCCTATTAAAAAAGAACAATGGACCCAAATATTGAGTATTAATTTAAAAAATGTTTCCTCCTGCCATTAGTACTTTAACCGAAATGTATTTATCCACAGAAGAGAATACCTACAAATTTACAATGAATCATACTAAAATGTCTTAAGAGAAATTGAAAAGCTTGAAGTGGAAAATAGTCGTGTTTGGAGCGTGGGAATTCACACTAACATTTTCTCATTTTAAATTTATAGAAACAAGTAACAATTTATTTCTATATGCTTAATTAGGTTGCTTCTAATCTTTAGGACTTAAAAATTTATGTTGCTTTGATTGAATGAATGCTATAAGTTATATCATTTTTTTATGTACTAGAAACTAGATGATATTTCATGCAAAGATTAATCTAAACTCTTTTTGTTGCTTTTACTCTTGTTGCTTTTGACTACATAAATGTGCTGCATAGAATAGCTTAATTGTCATTGATTAAACTAACTCTTTGACTAAGAAACTAAGATTTAAATAAAAATAAAATAAAAAATATTGCACAATTCCATGTCTTGTTTAAATGTTGAGGTTGTTATTTTTTTCCGGTGATGTTGACATTTCTTTGTCAACTACCTCTTTCTTCGTTTAAAAATCTTGATTTGTGGTCAACTATTTCTAGTAATGTCAATCGGGTTTTGTGAATCGAACTTTGAACTTAAATATTCGGACTTCATATTTATAGACTTAAATTAGGCTCATAAATTTTATGATTTATCTACCTTAAACTCAGTCCACGTAATTTTTTGGGTTTTAGATCTATATCAGGTTTGTTAATATAGACAAAAATAGCTTGAAATAAAAAATATTTAGATTGCCGAAATACATATGAATAGACTACTATGACTCAATACATGAGTATATATCATTAAATAATATTTTAACTGAAAGATCGAGTTATTTGTCCATATATTTTAAGATACATTTGATCTATATGAACATGAAGTAGAGTTATAAAGTCTTATGACTCCAATTTATTGACATTTTGTGTTAACTTTTGTCTTTTTTTTTAATATTTGATTAAACTTTTTTCCTTTTGAATTTTGACCTTCAGGATGTAATTGACATCTTAACATATATGTGAATTGGCGTTACAACTTTTTGTAAAGTTAACATGTTTCAAATTAAAAGCAACAATCAATAACTATAATTACAATACAATAATTAATCGAAATATATAAAACAATATTTGTTCGAGCTTTAGTCGGGCTGAGATGTGTTAGGCTCAATCTCAGCTCATAAATTGATCGGGTTTAATCTAATAGCTCAAATTCGGCTCAACTCACAAATATTTGAGTTCAAGCCAATTTTAATTGGATCGAGCCATTGGGCTTCAGATAGGCCCGACTCAATTGACAGTCCTAACTATTCCTTTGTGAAAGTTTTCTTTTCTTTTATTTTCTTTTATCAACGTTTTCTCATCTTGATATAGTAACTAATGTATCGAGTGGAGTTTTAATGATTATTACACGAAAACAGTTGTTTCAACTTGATTTGATATGTATAACCATCGATGATCATAGCTTAAACAAGATATGTATGTTGGTGTCTAATAATTTGTGCACTTATATGTTTTAAAAAACATGAAATATAGTAAACAATATTCCAACAAATAAAATGCATGCATTATTAAACCATATAAATCATACTTACTTGGTTAGGATTAATGTGTAGAACACTTTAATCAACATGTTAATAGGAAATAAGATTGAGGCTTGCCGAAACAAATTTCCTTAAAGACAATATTTTCGGGACTGCCACGCTACATACAGTTTGATTTCCGATAGTCTCCCAAGATACAACAGTATGATGTTCATTATTTGCATAAATAATTAACCTACGACGAACTTGAACAAACAGAAATTTCGAACTAATTTTTTACGGAAGTAAGAGAAAGAGAGAGTAGTGTTTTTCCTAAATTAATTCATAATTGGCCATATTCTGTTTCAAATTTATAGACACTAAAGTGCCTCTTGAAAAATGGACACAATGGTTCGATCCAAAGGGTACATCTTCGGACCGAATAGACACATCTCTTAGTTTTATTTATTTCATTCACACATAAAATCCCAACAACCCCATCCCTCTCTCTTCAACCCGGCATCACAACCACCGCCGCCTCCACCTCCTCCCTCAGGCGACACTACCGCAATCCAACGCCACCTTCTCCGCCCAACCCTCCTCCACCCGAAGGAAGATTTGCTTTGCCATTTCCAAAATTGAAGATTTTGTTCATAATCTTATAATTATTTCCCATTATTCCCTCAAATTAGTCAATGTCCCAATATCACCAAAATCTCCAGCAGGGCCAATTCCCGAAATGGGTAGGAAGATTGTGATACCTAAGAGGGGGGGTGAATTAGGTATATAACTTTTTCAAAGAGTTTATTTTCAGATGACAATTAGTAAATAGTTCCAGTAACTTTAAATAAAAGATGATCGTTCCAATGATTTTAAGATTAAAGTTACGAAAGAAGAAAAGTGCAAAAAATAAAAGGAGAGAAGGCAAACACAATTTATAGAGGTTCGCGCCCCAACGGCCTACTTCCTCTCTTCCAGCACCCCTGGGTAAAATTCACTAATATATCGTGGCTTGCAGGACGAACCTTCGCCACTCGAGATTACAAGATCAATTCTTTCTCTCGAAACGAGCTTGCTAGGACTAACCTATCGCTCAACAAAAACCGTGCTTGCTAGGTTTCTACCTATCGCACAAAAACAGTGCTTGCTAGAACACTCAGTCCTATCGCACTACGAGCTTGCAAGTACAAAACTTTCGCTCAGAAACAGTAGTAAAATTTTGATTACAAATATATGCTCCAAGATGAGCTGATTTTGCAAAGTAGTAAGCGCTAATCTTTTTCTTCTATAACTTAGAGTATATTCAAGATTTCAAGAGCAAGAAGAAAAGATATTTTTAAAAAAGCCTTTTTGAGAAAAATGATTTTTGCAAATATAAAGACTACTCAAAAACACTTTAGCAAAGAGAATGATTTAGCAATTGAGACTTTTTGGAATTGAGGAGTTGTTCTTTGTCGTGAGAAAAGAGTTGGTATTTATAGTTGAGTAGAGTTGATTTAATAGGGAATGATTTTGAAATTCAAAAATGATTTTGTCACAATCAAAATGATTTTGCAAGATTAAATCATGTGACTAATTTTTCAATGAATGTGGACAAGGTTTAGTAATTAGGTGAAGATGAAATCTTTCCAAAAGAATTGATTTTAGAAATAAGAGTAAGATATTTAGCTAGACAAATTGGAGACAAATTGAAGACAAATTATTTTGCTAGCTAATCAAAGATTTGAAAGAAATCGTGCCTTTAAAAAAATGATTTGATCAAATTAATGGCCAAAGTAATTAGTTTTTCAAAAGAACATTAGGCTGAATTAAAAAAACAATTTCGGCCATAATTAATTAAAAAAGGACACGGCTCATTTGAAAAGGAAAAGCAAACTTTGGTTCAAAGGATTTTATGAAAAATGACTGAAGACATTTGGGCCAAAATATTAAAAAAGTTTGGGCTTGGTGCTCTTTTAATCAATTGAAAAATATTTACTAAGTAGACCACAATTTTCTTGAATCGAAAATTGGGTCCTTCAAGGGTGCTAGGGGCTTCGATCTTGATCTTCATTCGTAACGAGCCTTTAGCTAAAATTGGCCTTCTTATGATCTTCCTTCATAATTTGCATAAGCTTTTTCATATCAAACTTGGGCCTTCTTCATTGTTTTGGACTTATCTCAACCTCCAAATAAGTTGCTCTTTCATAAATAAAAACATGTCCAAATCATAAAACTAAAGAGCACCAATATATTAAAAGTTCGTTTGTTAATCATCAACTATTCGGCTAACAATCTCCCCCTTGATTGACAAATAACTTTTGATGCGAAAAAGATTTTAAGGGAACTCCCCCTAACTTTATGCAATTTTGAAAATTTCAAACTCCCCCTCAATTGAGGCATTTTCAAAAAAATATTTCTTGGGAAATATAAGAGGCCTTAACATTAATTGTTAAGTCTCTTTGACCAATGAATTTTTTGAAAAAACATTTTTATGCAAATTTTCAAAATCATGCAATGCCAATGTATACATGAGCAAGTTAAGTCCAAAGCATACTATCAATAAGCAATAATCAAGGGATAATATTCAAAATATAAGCAGATCTTTGAACAAGCATCAAATTACTTCTTCTCCCCCTTTTGTCAATCAATCAGTTCACTCTTAAGTTAGGCAATATTCGCAATCTAAGATCAGAGTTTCACGAATAATTAGGCGGAAGCATAATCTTTTCAAATTTCATTTTCACTTAAAATGCCCAAATTTTTTCTATTCAAACAAAATTGATCTTCAACTACTGCCTTTGTAAAAATATCTGCAAGTTGATTTTCAGAGTTCAGAAAATTAACACTAATATTTTCTTTTTGCACATTGTCACGTATGAAATGAAATTTAATATCTATATGCTTAGTACGAGAATGTTGCACTAGATTCTTGGTAATACTAATGGCACTCGAATTGTCACATAATATTTCCACATTTTCAAACATTAAACCAAAATCACGCAAATAACTTTTCATCCACATAATTTGAGCACAACAATTAGATAATGTAACATATTCCGCTTCAGCGGTTGAGAGTGCAACAGAGTTTTTCTTTTTACTATGCCATGCAACAAGACAATTTCCCAAGAGTTGACATGTGCCACTGGTACTTTTACGGTCTAGCAAGCATCCTGCTAAGTCCGCATCAGAGTAGCCAGTGAGATTAAAAGTTTTGCTAGTTGGATACCATAGACCAAAATTTATGGTTCATTTTAAGTACCGAAAAATTCTTTTGACAGCGACAAAATGCGACTCTTTTGGTGCAGATTGAAAACGAGCACAATAACAAGTGGCAAACATTATATCGGGCCTACTAGCAGTTAAGTAAAGAAGACTTCCGATCATACCTCGATACCTTGTTTCATCAAAGGGTTTACCTTTCTCGTCCTTATCAAGTTTCGTGGTAGGGCTCATGGGAGTACCCATTTCTTTGCACTCGTCCATTCCAAATCTTTTGATGAGTTCCTTAGTGTATTTCGTTTGGCAAATAAAGATTCCCTTTTCATTTTGTTTTATTTGAAGCCCAAGGAAATATGTTAGTTCGCCCATAAGACTCATCTCAAATTCATCCTGCATACACTTAGCAAAGTCTCGGCAAAGAAGATCATTAGTAGCACCAAATATTATATCATCAACGTAAATTTGAACAATTAACAAGTCATTTTCATTTGCTTTTAGAAAAAGTGTTGTATCAACAGTACCAATAGAAAAACCATTTTCTAAAAGAAATTTACTTAATCTTTCGTACCAAGCCCTAGGGGCTTGTTTTAATCCATAAAGAGCTTTTGACAATTTAAAAACATGGTTAGGAAATTTTTCATTTTCAAAACCCGGAGGTTGCTCCACAAAAACTTCTTCATTCAAAAAACCATTTAAAAATGCACTTTTAACGTCGATTTGAAAAAGAGTAAATTTTCTAAAAGAGGCATAAGCGAGTAACATACGAATAGATTCAAGTCTAGCAACAGGAGCATAGGTTTCATCGAAATCGATACCTTCTTGTTGATTGTAGCCTTTAGCGACTAATCTCGCCTTGTTTCGAGTAACCTCACCTTCTTCATTGAGTTTATTTCTAAATACCCATTTTGTTCCAATGATGGTGTGCTTACTCGGCCTTTCGACTAGAGTCCATACCTGATTTTTATCGAATTGAGCGAGTTCATCTTTCATAGCGGCAACCCAAGATTCATCCCTTAATGCTTCATTAACGTCTTTTGGTTCGGTGATTGAGAGTAGGATGAAATTGGCACTTTGATGTTGTTGTACCTTTTATCTGGTTTGAAGTCCACTCCTTAGATCACCAATCACTTGTGTAGTGGGATGGCTAGATGCATGTTTGAACTTTCTGACGGTTGGTTCATTTTTGGTTCTGGAACTTCCTTCTTCAGTTTCTGTTTCTGCTTCAGCTTCATGTTCCGAATCCTTTTCGGAACGTTCTTCTATTTTGGTTACTTGTTCCAGTACTGGTTCCGACAGTTTCTGTTTTTCGATTGTGATTTCGTCTTCAACATCTGAAACATTATTGCTCAAGGATTTCTTGGCATCAAAGGGGTTAGTTTCATCAAAACGAACATGCATAGATTCCTGTATAGTTTGTTTCCTTTTGTTATAAACATTATATGCTTTACTAGTCACAGAGTATCCAACAAACATGCCTTCATCAGCTTTAGGATCAAATTTAGTAAGATAATCACGATCATTAAGAATATAACATTTGCAACCAAAGACTCTAAAGTAAGCAATATTAGGAGTTTTCCATTCCAAAGTTCATACGGAGTTTTATTTAAGATAGATCTAAGAAAAACACGATTGGATATATGGCATGCAGTACTAACGGCTTCAGCCCAGAAGGATTTAGGCACATTATATTCATGTAAAAAAGTTCTTGCCATTTCTTGTAAAACACGATTCTTTCTTTCAACTACCCCATTTTGTTGAGGGGTCTTAGGTGCAGAAAAATTATGAGAGTAACCATTTTCATCACAAAATGAAGCAAAGTATTTAGAATCAAATTCAGTACCATGATCAGTTCTAATCGAATTAATAAGATAACGCTTTTTATTTTGCAACTTTTTAGACAAAGAAATAAACGCATCTAAGGCTTCATTTTTGTGCGCAAGAAATAGAACCCATGTAAAGCGAGAATAATCATCAACAATGACGAAAACACATCTTTTACCTGCTAGAGTTCTTGTTTTCATAGGACCGAAAAGATCAAGGTGCAATAGTTCAAGAGGTCTTGTTGTGGTTACTACCTTTTTGGGTTTGAATGAGCTCTTGATTTGTTTGCCCATTTGGCAAGCATCGCAAAGTCCTTCCTTTTGATAAGTGATTTTTGGTATTCCTCTCACAAGGTCCGACTTGGCAATTTTTCATATTAAATCAGTGTTTACGTGGCCAAGACGTCTATGCCAGATTGATTGGGAGTTATCACTTACTGCTAAACACTTGACATTTTGGTTAGATAAATCAGCAAAATCAATGCAATAAGTATTACCTTCTCTTAAAGCTTCAAAAACAATTTTTCCATCCCTTTTAACAATGCACTTGGATGTTTCAAAATAAACTTCATAACCGTTATCACAGAATTGGCTAATACTCAATAAATTATATTTTAATCCTTTAACAAACCAGACGTCTTTAATGCATGTAGATGAATTCTTACCAACATTTCCACGTCCAATCATTTTACCTTTCGTGTTGTCCGCAAAAGTGACATAGCCTCCTTCACATTTATCAATTTCACAAAATATTGATAGATCTCCCGTCATGTGACGAGAACAGCCGCTATCAAGAAACCATTTGTCTTTTCGTGAAGAAGTCTTTTGTACCTATTCAACAATGAGACAAGGTTTGCACTTTAGGTACCTATATTTTGGGTCCTTGCAAGTTAGTCACAACACTTTTAGGTATCCACATAAGTTTATTGGCGTTGTTCCTTTTGTAGATGCAATTAAATGATTTGTGACCGGTTTTTCCACATAAATTGCAAGTATGGTAAGACAAAGAAGAATTTTTTGCAAGTTTGCTTAATTTGTCAAAAGAATGCTCATATCCAATTCCGGCTCTATTTAATGACACATTTTGCATTCCTAGAAGTCTATCTAGATTCTCTTTTCCTTTAGTGAATTTTTCTAGACATCTAGTTAGGTCAACAACTTTGGCTTTAAGAAAAGCATTTTCTTTTGAAATACGAGAATTTTCATTTTCAAGTTTTTCAATTTTCTCAAGGCTTTCTTTCATTCTAGTGTCAAATTCTTCTCTTTCTCTATTTAGCAAAGTTATCTTTTTCTTGAGTTTTTCATTTTTAGAAGCAAGATTTTTAAGATCCTTTTTGCATTCATTTATCATAACGGTCCATTCATCTTCACAATCTATTTCATTATCTAAATCATCACATTCATCAAAATAGTATGAAGGTAATACCTCATTTCGAGTTATGAAGCAAAGACTTCCGGACTCGTCTTCCGTTTGTTCTTCTTCGGAGTCCGGTTCATCCCAAGACGCGATCATTCCTTTGCTTTTGGTTTTCATGAATGCCTTCTCGGATTTCTTTAATTTTGGACATTCAGGACGTATGTGTCCCGTTTCGTGACATTCGTAGCATCTCACTTTGTTCTCGACTTTGAATGGATTCTTATTGTTTTTCGAGAATCTTTTTGTGAACTTATTTCTTGAAAGTTGGTTAAGCCTTTTGGTAAGCATGGCTATCTCTTCATTCCGCTCATCTTCGTCTAGTTCCTCGATGTCACTATCATCGTCCTGCAAAATATTTGAGTTAAATGCGATAGATCTTCTATCTTTAATTGCGCTTACCTCATCCTTAGACAGGATGGTGAGTTCATGTGATGTGAGCGAGCCTATGAGTTCAGCCATGGTCATTTTGTTGAGGTCCTTGGCTTCTTGTATGGCAGTAACTTTGGGTGTCCATTCTCGTGGGAGAGATCTCAGAATCTTCTTGACTTGCTCACTTTGAGGGTATACTTTTCCAAGTGCAGTAATGGGATTAATGATCTCCATGAATCGAGCATACATTTGACTTATGCTTTCATCCTCTTTCATGTTGAACATTTCATATTGATGAACCAATATGGTGATTCGTTGCTCTTTGACTTAACTTGTCCCCTCATGAGTTACTTGTAACATATCCCACATGTCTTTTGCCGTAGCGCACGAACATACCCGATTGTATTCGGATTTGGTGAGGGCGCATGCTAGTAGATTTTTTGTCTTTGAATTTAGTGACACCAGTTTCTTGTCAGTCTCGGTTAGTTCCTTCCATGCTTTGGGGATTTGCTTCTCGCCTTCGGTTTTCATGGGTATGGAAGGTCCTTCAAGAATTACACTCCATAGATCACAATCAATGGAGATCATGAATTCCTCCATTCTATTTTTCCATATAGAGTATGCAGTTCCATCAAATAGTGGGGGCCTGTTATGCGATTGTCCTTCTGCGAAAACATCATTGCTAAAAGTAGACATAAGATCGTTAGCTCTCGGGGGTTAACCCGCACAGTTAAATAAATAATAGAGCACCTGCTCTGGTACCAATTGATACCTAAAAGGGGGGGTGAATTAGGTATATAACTTTTTCAAAGAGTTTATTTTCAGATGACAATTAGTAAATAGTTCCAGTAACTTTAAATAAAAGATGATCGTTCCAATGATTTTAAGATTAAAGTTACGAAAGAAGAAAAGTGCAAAAAATAAAAGGAGAGAAGGCAAACACAATTTATAGAGGTTCGCGCCCCAACGGCCTACTTCCTCTCTTCCAGCACCCCTGGATAAAATTCACTAATATATCGTGGCTTGCAGGACGAACCTTCGCCACTCGAGATTACAAGATCAATTCTTTCTCTCGAAACGAGCTTGCTAGGACTAACCTATCGCTCAACAAAAACCGTGCTTGCTAGGTTTCTACCTATCGCACAAAAACAGTGCTTGCTAGAACACTCAGTCCTATCGCACTACGAGCTTGCAAGTACAAAACTTTCGCTCAGAAACAGTAGTAAAATGTTGATTACAAATATATGCTCCAAGATGAGCTGATTTTGCAAAGTAGTAAGCGCTAATCTTTTTCTTCTATAACTTAGAGTATATTCAAGATTTCAAGAGCAAGAAGAAAAGATATTTTTAAAAAAGCCTTTTTGAGAAAAATGATTTTTGCAAATATAAAGACTACTCAAAAACACTTTAGCAAAGAGAATGATTTAGCAATTGAGACTTTTTGGAATTGAGGAGTTGTTCTTTGTCGTGAGAAAAGAGTTGGTATTTATAGTTGAGTAGAGTTGATTTAATAGGGAATGATTTTGAAATTAAAAAATGATTTTGTCACAATCAAAATGATTTTGCAAGATTAAATCATGTGACTAATTTTTCAATGAATGTGGACAAGGTTTAGTAATTAGGTGGAGATGAAATCTTTCCAAAAGAATTGATTTTAGAAATAAGAGTAAGATATTTAGCTAGACAAATTGGAAACAAATTGAAGACAAATTATTTTGCTAGCTAATCAAAGATTTGAAAGAAATCGTGCCTTTAAAAAAATGATTTGATCAAATTAATGGCCAAAGTAATTAGTTTTTCAAAAGAACATTAGGCTTAATTGAAAAAACAATTTCGGCCATAATTAATTAAAAAAGGACACGGCTCATTTGAAAAGGAAAAGCAAACTTTGGTTCAAAGGATTTTATGAAAAATGACTGAAGACATTTGGGCCAAAATATTAAAAAAGTTTGGGCTTGGTGCTCTTTTAATCAATTGAAAAATACTTACTAAGTAGACCACAATTTTCTTGAATCGAAAATTGGGCCCTTCAAGGGTGTTAGGGGCTTCGATCTTCATTCGTAACGAGCCTTTAGCTAAAATTGGCCTTCTCATGATCTTCCTTCATAATTTGCATAAGCCTTTTCATATCAAACTTGGGCCTTCTTCATTGTTTTGGACTTATCTCAACCTCCAAATAAGTTGCTCTTTCATAAATAAAAACCTGTCCAAATCATAAAACTAAAGAGCACCAATATATTAAAAGTTCGTTTGTTAATCATCAACTATTCGGCTAACAGATTGAGTAAAAGAGAAAAATCCCCTCTATACTTTGTCTAATAATTTAACGATTTTTGTTGGATTGAAATGCTTCAGACTTATGAATTATCGGTAAATTTATCATCTAGAAAGTATGTGGGGCAAACTTTGTCAATAATCCTAAATTATAGGATCAATTTTGCAAAGCTTTCGTCAATTTTCATCCAAAATTGAAATTTCCTTAAAAAATTGACAGAACAATGTATTAAATGTGTCAAGTTTTATTAACTTTTGATACCAAATGTATTAACTTTATAATTTATGATACCGTAACCTTAAAGTAAGGTCACTTATAGTACTAGAAGTGAAATTATCTCCCAATCTAACTTCATTGCCAACTTTGAGGCAAAGAAACTCAAGTATAATGTAAACATAATCCTATTAGAAAGAGATAATTGCAATTTTGGTATTCAGATTTATGTTAATTTAACTTTTGGTACTAAACTAATCAAGATCAACACATTTAATATCATATTTATAATTCACTTTTTTTCTTTGATTTTCCTTTTAGAAAAATATATTGATTCATCAACTGGTGAAAAAAAAAAGATCGAAATCCAAAGGGTCAACATTCACATTGCTCAAACTTTAATTAATTGTCTGGGTCTTTAATTTTAAACAAAAAGAATTTAACATTGAAAATGAGCATAAAAATAAGGACAACTGAATTCAGTCAGTCAATTTTAGTAAAGAAAACATTTTTCTCAGTTTTATTATAATATGTAGTAAAACCCGTCATGTATCAAAATTTCGTTTTGAGTGTATGTTTCGTCAGTTAAATATTGGAAACTTTTCAAGACATTTCGAAAATATTTTGAAAACGATAAGGAAAAATTATAATAAAAGTTAAATTTAAATAAATAATAGAGTTTAAGGCAAACAAATAGTTTCGAAATTACATCTTATGTATTTCCGTTACGCTTGATTCAAAAACGGAAACTTTTCGATATTTTCGAAGGAAAAGATGAAAATTTTGATCCATGAAACCCGTAATCTAATTGCATAATATTAATTATAAATTGCTAGAGTGATTCCATAAACAAATAGTAAAATTGAAAAATATATATTTTTCTTTTTTTTTCATGGCATATAGAATTATTACAGAATATACTATTAGTGCTTACTTTCGGGCACATGTATATAAAATAAAAGACAAAAACACCCTCTATGGTTTGTTTAACTACTATAAGAGGGTATGACAAAAATATATTTTTTTCCCATAGAATCGCAAAATACTACTACTACTAGTGATATAATAGGATGCATTAATTTGACACCTATTATCTACTTTTTTTTCTTAAACTCCAACTTTCAAATACAATTTAAGTGGGGTTTCATCATATTCAAACCAAAAAATCCAACAGTCAAAACTCATTCAAATGAGGTTTCAAAGGTTTCATCAAAACCACCCAAAATATTTTTTTAAAACCGAAACCCACGAAACCAAGTCAAAACTCATCCAAATAGACCCTTAATAGTCCAGTCACAAATTTAATTATATTATCTTAGATATTATATATTAGGATTGTCAGTTGAGTTGGGCTTACTCGAAACCCAATGATTCAGCTCAAGTAAATTTGAATCGAACACGAATAAACATAGTCAATTTATTAGCTAAATTTGAGTGTAATACCTGAATAAAAATCAAACATATATAACATACGATTATTAATTATAAGTATTAAAGTTATAAAGTACATATAATAACTATGTTTAAACAAGAAAAATTTTTACGAGTAACCCACGTATCAATTATAATTTTATAATTTGTAAATTTAGATACCCATGCTCAAGATGGAATCTTCATAATTCTGAGGGTTGTGTCTTTGCAGTACATAGTGTTAATACGGAAAATATATAACTAGAATTTCATAATAGGGAAATTGTGGGTGTTAATATGAATAGTGTTTGTCTGCAAACGTTTAAATTATTACTGTTTTAATTTCTTTCTCTAAAAGCAAAAATATCGGAAAAGGGTTTTTTGCACTTTGCACCCTCAAAATATGGAAAATAGACAGCTTACATCCTCGTTATATTTAGCACTTTGCACCCTTAAAATATGAAAAATACAGCACTTTGCACCCTCTTTTATTTTCTGGCAAAAACTCAAGGGCAAAATAGGTAGTTCACATATAAACCTTTGGCACTTTGCACCCCGAAATTTGAGAAATTGGCACTTTGCACCCTCAAAATAAAATTAACACTTATCACCCTCGAATTAAGAACAAATTAGCAACTTGCACCCTCAAAACACAATAAATGGACACTTTGCACCCCAAAATAAAATTAGAACTTTGCACCTCGAATGATTTGTTCTTAATTCGAGGGTGATCATAAGCTCTAATTTTATTTTAGGGGTGCAAAGTGCCAAAGATTTATAATTGAATTACCTATTTTGCCCTTGAGTTTTTGTTTGAAAATAAAAGAGGGTGCAAAGAGTTGTATTTTTTATATTTTGAGGTTGCAAAGTGCTAAATTTAAGTTTTGAGGATGCGAAGTGTCTATTTTCTATGTTTCAGGAGTACAATATTCAAAAAACCCGAAAATGATCAAATCCACATGTATATTAATTTATAAATAACATAATAAATATATATATATATATATATATATATATATATATATATATATATATATATATATATATATATATATATATATATATATATATATATATATATATATTCACTACATACAAATGGTCAAATAAATTGAGACTTTGGGAGTAATAAATCATTACAAACTTTAATTAATGTTTAATATGGATTACAAATATAATTTTTTTATTCTTAAGCACTAAGTAATATTAGTCTATTTAATATGTGTTTTTATCAATGAGTGGCTTTTTATCTGTCAAGTAAAATTTGTTAGTGTGAACAAGTTCAATATGAGCCCGATATGAACTCGTAACTCAAAAAGTTACATGAACCGAGTTTGAGCTATAGTCGTGAAGCCCGATGATATCTGGAGTTTAAGTTTATTGATGTGAAGCGAAATGATATTTGAGTTTGAGCCACTTTAAATTCGGCTCACAAGGCCCGATTAACAACCCTATCAATTAGCATATTCACCTAAGAATTAAATGGGAAAAAAAATTAATTTCTTAGAATGTATAATTAATATTTTAAAAAGTTAAGAAAAGAGCATATTATAAAATTATAATATCACCAACCAAAATTCAAAAATCAACTAAAAGTTCCGTGAAATGATGAAAGATTGAAATGATTTAGCAAATGCAACCTAATTAATTATTTTTTTAACTGAAGCCCAACCCGTTTAACAATAAACCCTGTAATTTGCCCTCTACGGCGCGGCTGTACATTTCCTTGCAAAAGTCGGAAACTTATTTACCTTTCTTCAACTTTAACAATTCTAGGGTTTCCTCATATATACATCTATATACCCATTTACATTGTTTAAATTAAAAAAGTTAAAGATGGAGCAAAAATCAAAGAAGAACAAAGTTGAGCATGAAGGAGGTGAATTTTTGCCCGAGGACATAACGAGGGAGATACTATCAAGATTGTCCGTGAAGAGTCTTTTAAGGTATAGATCAGTTTCTAGACACTGGAAATCTCTAATATTCGATAATTCATTCAAACACTTACACCGTCAAAAAACCATAAACAAGAATAATCCCCCGTTAATGCTAGTTTTGCAATATTATTCTGATCAGAACTCATATATTCTAACCACCTTCAATCTCTATGGAAAACTAATTCAAGAATGGAATCTTCCTATACTATCATCAACATTACATCTACTAATGCTACCTTTTCCATCTCAATCTAAGATGGTGTGCTTTCTCAATAATGAGAGAATCTATTTGTGTAATCCCAGCACCCGACGACTTCTTCGCTTGTGTGATCCTCCTTTTGATTATTTGTCATATAAAAATATTTATTCTTGTGGTTTTGCTTATAAACCATCCAAAGATGAATACATAATCTTGCACATGCTCAAAATCAAATCAAATATTAACCGCTGGACATGTAAGATGCTCACTGTATCCATATCCAATGATGACGATCAATTGCATTACTATCCCTGGAGATCCGTTGATGACTCAACTATTGTTAATTTAAGGTTTTGTTACAAATTCGGAATTTTTGTTTGTGAGGCTTTCTATTGGATGATGTTTGATATTGTGGCTAGAAAATATGTGATCCTCTCCTTTAACGTGGAGAATGAAGTTTTTTCTTTTATTGGGATGCCAAAAGATTTTGATTTGCGTAGTTTTCATCGGTCACTTCTAGAAATCAAGGAAAAACTTTATTTCATGACTTCATCATATCGCCCTCAAACCTTGAAGTTGTGGATGCTATCTGATGTTAAAAATCAGTTATGGACCCAAAGTTTGAGCATTAATTTACAAAGCTTTCCCCACTGGCATGATGAGTTATTTGAGCTGATTGTAACTATTTACAGGCGAGAATATCTCAAAGATTACAAAGAAACATACGAGACTATCTCAAGAAACATGGAGTATCCGGGTGTGATAATTTTGGGGCAAGAAATTCACACGAATATTTTTTCACTTTAAATAAATAGGAGGAATATATAGCCTTTTATGTATCTTCTAGCCTTTTATGTATCTTCTAGTCTTTAGGACTAGATATTCAATTTTCTAAATTTTATGATTTTTTTAAGGCTTGTTATATGAAGTATAACATAATGATTTAACTAAGCTTTGTTTGCTCCTTTAGTAATTAAACCAATTTTCCTAAGAAACTAGGATTTGAAGCCAAAATAAAAGCAAAAATTGTACCTTAATACCTTTTTTTTTCCTTTTTATAATTAATTTTGTACCTTAATACTTGTGATCATGTTTTCTGGTGATGTCCACTAATACTCATATGGCTTCAAATCTTAATTTGTTCCTTTTATTTTTTATCACAATTTTCTAATTTTACACGTCATATAAAGGTTTGGGACAGATTAGAAAAACTAGTTTACCGGAAATTGATTTTGTGACAGGTAGAAACATTATAAATATTCGATCAACAATCTGAATGCATTGCTCAAAAGATGACTCGGGCCAGTTTGTTTGGCATTTAAAAAAAAAAAATCATGTTTAGGAAATGTCAAACAAACATATTTTCTATTTTTTTAAATAAATTTTTCATCTCTTGATTTTCTCAAACTACCCTCTCAAAACTCATGCAAACAATAATTTTCTTATCTATAAACAAAACTTATACAAGCTCTACTTTGATTTGACGTAAAAATAACTTTTTCTTACACAGTTTATCTCACAACAAACATGATTTGACATAAAGTCTTACGCATCTTACATCCACAACATAACTCTTTCAGAAAAACCTACACCAACTTTATTTCTCAAACCACTCTCTCAAAACGCAAACG
Organism: Penstemon barbatus; assembly: GCA_003313485.2. NCBI lineage: Eukaryota > Viridiplantae > Streptophyta > Magnoliopsida > Lamiales > Plantaginaceae > Penstemon > Penstemon barbatus. The sequence goes on along the minus strand of CM064878.1, from coordinate 32,671,757 downwards.
AACAACATTACGCAAATCAGGATTATTTCACTATTAGAGCATCTCTAATGACTCCGAGAGGGAATACCCTCTCCTCTTCCCCATCCCCCTCGCCCTAACTTTTTAGTCATCTCTAATGACTCATTCTATTAAAACCATTTAATAATAAATTTTATCCTTCTCCATTATTATTATTATTATTATTATTACTACCCCAAAAATAAATTTAAAATTAACATTAATTTAAAATCAAAATTACATTAGGGAACTTAATAAATAAAAAATTACATCAAATATTAAATTAATTCATATAAGGAAATTCATCATCTCCGTCATATTCGTTGTCACTATTGTTGCTGCCGTTGATATTGTTACCGCCACCGTCTAGATTGATCGAATCTCCTGATGAATCTTCAAATAAACAAGCACGGCAACGTTTTTCTCGAATTTCAGTCCTCACCTCATGCCAATATAATTTTGTATTAGGAGTCATGTATGAGCAATCCATTTTCTAATCTCTCCTTCGTAATATTAAAACAAATCAATATTAAAATAATAGTGTTAATTTAATGAAATGAAAGTTATATTTTTAAATTAAAAACAATTATCTCCAAATAATATACAAATTTTAGGAATTTTTATTTTTAAATAAAGATGAAAAAAAGAATCAAATAAAACAAAACAAAATAAAAATAAAAAAATAGCATGTGAGGGAGGGGGTTTGGATGGGAGAAGCTCCCCCTCCCCCTCCCCCTCCCTCTCCCTCTAGGGTCCCTCTAGTCCGTATATCCTCTCCCTCTCCCTAGTCATTAGAGATGAATTTTGTTTTCCCTTTCCCACATATATCCTCTAGGACATCTCCCAACTAGTCATTAGAGATGCCCTTATACTCATCAATACATGAAGTTTTTCTTCAAAACACACACTAGGGTGCAAAGTGTCAACTAGATTGTATTTTCAGGATGCAATGTGTCAAAACTTTTAAGTAAATGTGTAAAGTGTCAAATTCTTATAATTTCAGGATGCAAAGTGACAAAAGCCCATTAAAGGTTGTTGGCAAAGTTTACCCCCACATATAAATTAACCCCTCGATTGACAAGTTTAAATTCCAAATGCAAAAATATTTAATTCATAAATCCAAAATTAGAAAATTTAAATATTATGCTCCGTAATTAAATATCTTAAGCTAATTAGATTTTTTAAATTTAGAAAAAAATATTTTTAGATGGTCTTAGTGGTTTGACAATATGGGTATGACCTATTGATTGACCCATGATTGGACCGACCTAATTATCTAACTCATATATCTTTTATTCATTATTTTGTTAGGTTGAATTTTTTTGAGTTGAATAAAAATTTATGTGGATTAAACATGGATCTAACTATATATAGTAGTATATATTAGAAGATATTTTTGTCAATTTATATTTCTTTTACGGTTTATAAGTGACAGGAAATCAATGTCAGTCTTTTATAAAAATATAAAAAGGTAAAGTGAATTTCTCAAATTATAAAAAGATAAACGGAATATTATGAATATCAAAACCAATAAATTATCATTAACTCAAATATTTTCTTCCTTAAATCAACAGCCCTAGTTAGAGACGGCTGTACATATATATATCGTCGTGCAATTATTAGAAAATTAATTAGCAATTGATTCTTGTTTATTTATCTTTACACATACCTGCACACATAAAATTAACACTATTTAATCAGTTAGAGGTGGAGAAATTAGAGATGCAAATAGAGGAGCAAAAATCAAATAATATGAAGGTTGAGCGTGGAGGAGAAATTGGAGGTGGATTTTTGTCGGATGATATAGTGAGGGAAATACTATCACGATTGCCGGTGAAGTGTCTTTTCAGATATATGTGCGTTTTGAAGCACTGGAAATTTATAGTCTTGCATAGTTCATTTAAAAAATTACACCGTGAAAGATCCCTCGAGAAAAATAATCCCCCATCACTGCTAGTTTTGCATTATGATCCTAATGAAAACTCATATGCTCTAACCCTCTTTAATTGTTGGTCCCAAGTGGTCAGAAGAGGTTTAGAGGGGGGGGGGGTGAATAAACCTCTTTAAAAATTTTCTTCAAATTTAACTTTTAAAACTTTCACTTTAACTGAACAGACTAAGCTGATCAGATTAGTTAGTTGCAACTCTGTTCGCGAACAAATCTTTGAACAGCTTTGTTGACCACTCGTCTGATTGTTACTTAGCTGATTTTGCCAAAATCAGTTTTAATACTTAGAGTACTTGCAGCGGATTTTCAAAGTGTTTTTCACAAGTAATCTTAGTAGCTTGAAAAATGTTTTTCCCCAGTTTTATAAACTCCTTTAAAATCTTTTTCAAGCAGTTAAGTTAATGTGTTTTATGCAAACTTAAAATACGCAAGTAAAATGCAAACAAAAACACAGGCAATTTTTATAGTGGTTATATGGATTTGAATATCCTTTAGTCCACTCTTCCAAGTCACACAGATCTTGGGTTATACTATAATCACTAAGTTTACAGTATACTCTGCTTGCGTCGAACAACAAATGAAACGACCACAAGTTCGCAATAGGAAATCACACAGAAGACCTATTCTCTGAAGTTTGATCACTCACAAAGATGGATCACAACTCCGCACAACACTCTTGTTTACAAAATCACTCAGAAGATGTATTTTTCTTGATTCTTCAACTCTGCTTTCGTCAACAAATGACTCGGCTGATGAGTGAGCTGTTCTTGAGACTTAAAGAATTTTGCTTCGGAAATTTCTCTCAGAAAGTGTGTTGCTTATTTCTTCTTCGTCTCTTTCAGCTATTTATACTTGAGGATTGAAAAATGTCCGTTGAAGAAAGACAAGATTCAAATTCCTCGAGTACTGGTCCTTAAAATTCGCGAACGGCTCTTTTGCAGTCTGTCCGTACTGTGAACAGTACTATTCTGCAGGCAGCATTAAATGCAGCATTAAATGCACCCAGCTGATGTGAAGCATTTCTTCAATCATTTGTCTTTAATAACCTTGTACTTCAGCATTTATTACTCCAAGGGGCATTTATTACCGTTGGGAACACTTCATGATCTTCTTCACTTGGCTGACGAAAGTACACGTCTGATGGCGAACTCGGCTGATCTCAAACTTGAACAAATCTGATTTGAGTCGGTTGATCTTCATCAGTCTGATAACTTTACTTCAGCAGATCAGAAGTCTTGGACCTTGAACTTTGACTCTTCTAATGTCTTCTTTACTTAGTCAAAATTCCTCTAAAAGGGATCATCAGCTAAGTTACTCCATACTTAGCCAATCTTGAAGTTTTGGAATCCTTCAAAACTTCCCTTTACAAATTGTCTTCAGAGCCTTCATCTTCATCTTTATCCAACATTAATATTCATGGAAAAGTAGTCCAACAATGGAGTCTTTCTATAAATTCTTCGTCATCGTATCTAAATATGCTTCCTATTCCATCCCAATCTATATTGGTATGTTTTCTCAATACGGAGGTAGTTCTCCATATTGAGAGATTCTACTTGTACAATCCCACAACTCGACGACTTTTTTTCCCGCCCGACCCTCCTTCTAAGTTGTCACCCTACAAAAGGGATAGTGCAGGTGGTTTCGCTTATGTTCCATCCAAGGATGAATACGTAATCATAAACTTAGTCAAAACATTGGAAAATTGGAGTTGTAATATCCTCACAATATCCATATCCAATGACGATGATTAGTTGTATTACAATTCTTGGAGATCCGTTGATGCTACGGCTATCAACCATCTCAAGAGTCACTGCTAGTTCGGGGTTTTTGTTTGCGGGGCTTTTTATTGGGAGATATGTACATGTCTCCTCTCCTTTGACATGGAAAGTGAAGTTTTTTCGACTATTATGTTGACCAATGATTTTGAAGCTGAGCCATATGATTTTAGTTCCCTTCTTGAAATCAAGGGAGATCTCTATTTGAGGTGTTTATTTCATCGCTCTCAATTGTGGATGTTATCTGATGTTGAGAACCAGTTATGGATTCAATGCTGAAGCATTAATTTAGAAAATATTCCCAAACCGGAGTTTAACATGGCATCATTGATCTACATGCGAGAATATCTCCAAAATAACAACGAATCATATGACATTTTAACCGACATTGGGAAGCTTGAACTGAAAAATAGGTACATATGTGGTGTGGGAATACACACCACCATCTTCTCACTTTAGTTAAGTGTAGGCTTATAATATAAATCTTGAGGATTAATTTTTTCAGACGACCCTGAGACTTGGATTAAAGAGAACATGATGAATGGTAAGTTTGCTAATACGCTTTTACCGGCTGTTCCTTGACATATTATCTTTATGGCTACTGTTTGGTCAATATGGAAGGCGATTAATAAATTTTCTTTCCAAGGAAAAAGGGACCCAACGAGGATTGTGTGTTGTGTTGCGAAAAGTTTAGCGGAGAATCTTAATAGGATTTCCGGGACAGGTGGGAGGGGAAACAATCTCAGTACTGCTGTCCAAAAGGGGACTCCTATCGTTACTCGATGGATCAGACCGGGGTTAGGGTGGCATAAATTGAATACGGATGGAAGTGTTTGCATATCCTTGAACCGCGCGGCAGGGGGTGGCCTTCTTAGAAATGAAAGCGGAGAATGGATTTTCGGATTTTCGTATAAATTTGGAGATATCTCAATAAACATGGCCGAGCTTCTAGCGGCTAGGGAGGGGCTTAGGCTGGCCTAGGGGAGAAGAGTCCATAGGATCGAAGTCGAGCTCGATTCAGAGGTGGTTGTAAACATGATTAAAGAAGCCGATACAGAGTACCACCCGATGGGGAGAATTATAGAGGACTACCGAATTTACATTCGAAAACCTTGGGAATGCCGTGTGATCCACACAAGAAGGAGTGGCAATAAATGTGTGGATGCTCTTGCGAAGCTTGGATACGAATTGGAGAACAAGACGTGTATTTGGGACTCTGCTCCGGGGGAGATTTCTCAGTTGGTGATGGAAGACAGTTTGTAGTTTTCTTTGCTTCTTTGTACCAAAAAAAAAATCATGAGGATTAGAAGTTTCATAATTTTATTCTACATAATCTTATGTTTTCCTTTTACTCCTGTTGATTTTGATAAATTTCTCCACATCTTTTCGTGGGTTTTTTGCACTTTGCACCCTCGAAATATGTTAAATAGGCACTTTGCACCCCTCAAAATTTAGATTTAGCACTTTGTACCCTCGAAAAATGAAAAATACAACACTTTACAACGTCTTTTATTTTCAAGCAAAAATTCAAGGGCAAAATAGGTAATTCAATAGTATTGGCACTTTGCACCCTCAAAACTTGAGAATTTCGCACTTTGTACCCCCAAAATAAAATTAGCAATTAAGAACAAATCACCAACTTCCACCCCCAAAACATAATAAATGGGTACTTTGCACCCCAAAAAATAAAATTAACACTTAACACCCTCAAATTTAAAAAATTCAAACCCCTCGTTTTTTCTGTCAAAGTTGACTACCGGAGTGAAAAAATTCTAACGCAAAATAGGTATTCATTTTTTCACTAAATTTTGCAAATTTTAAAATACAATTATAAATACTCGAATACTCATTTCTCTCTCAATCTTTCTTTTCAACAATACAATCATAAATAACTAAATAAAGTACAAGTAAACTTCTCGAAGACCCATTGTCTACTTCAACGTATCAAAGACCCATAAATAATTACCTATTTTACCTTAAAAAAAGTTCACCTTAATGGTCAATTTTGCCAGAAAAAATGAGGGGTTTGATTTTTTTTTTTTTAATTTGAGGGTGTTAAGTGTTAATTTTGTATTTTGGGGTGCAACGTGTCCATTTATTGTGTTTCGGGGGTGCAAGTTGTTAGTTTGTTCTTAATTAGGGAGTGTTAAGTACTAATTTTATGTTGGTGGGGTGGGGGGGGGGGGGGGGGGAGGGGAAGTGCCAAAGATCTACAATAGAATTACCTATTTTGCCCTTGAGATTTTGCTTGAAAATAAAAGATGGTGCAAAGTGCTAAATTTAAATTTTGGGGATGAAAAGTGCCTATTTTTCATGTTTCGGGGGTGCAAAGTGCAAAAAACCCTCTTTTCGTCATTATATGTGTTTTGAATGCTTTTATAATTTTAGTGTTTTGAATGTTTTTATAGTTTTAGAGATCGATGCATATAATTACCGTGGTAAGACACAATAACGAGTGGCACAAGGAAACAATATAGTCTTTTAACCTTGATCAAAATTTCGTCTCGAGTCTACGTTTCGATTAGTAATATTGAAATTTTTTTGAGACTTTTCGAAGATGTTTCGAAAATATTAAGGAGAAATTGTAAAAAAAAATTACTAAATTAAAAAAAATAAGAGAGTTTCAGGCAATTAAAGAATTTTGAAATTACATCTAGTTTTCATTTCGTATGATTCAAAACAGAAAATCTTCGATGTTTTCAACGAAAAAGATGAAAATTTTGATTCATGCTTTTAACCATGGATAAAAATTTCGTTTTAAATTCATGTTTCGGTCAACCAAATATTAAAAATTGTTCACGGTTTTTAAAAAATGTTTCAAAAACAGTAAGGAAATTTTTTTAAAAAAAATTGCAACATTGAAAAAAAATAAGAAAGTTTCAGGAAAATAAATAATTTCAAAATTATATCTTATTTTTGTTTCAATTGAAAAACGGAAACTTTTTCACATTTCAATGCAGAAGATGAAAATTTCAATACATGATTTTAACATTAAATATTGGAATGTAGCTATGTATGAGCTATATATATTAGTAGATCAATTATAAAAAAGAATATTAGTAGATCCTTTTCACGTCCAATAATTACGAAAATGCCCCCCAAAAATTGAACTTCACTTTTTGGTCCATTGCATCAAAAGATTGTATACTTCAAGTGATCACTAAACAAAATGTAGACAATCAACAGGTGATTGGTCTAGTGGAAGGGACTAGTCACTACAAAGTAGCAGACTCATGTTCGAATCCCTGTTGGGAGAGGTTCCCACATTATGTGCCCGACGCGCCTCGAAAGAGATTAAACCCTTGGGAAACCAAAAAAAAAACAAAATGTAGACATATGCTTAACTTCAAAATATAACAATACCAAAGTTTTTAATTTAGACAATCAATGTACAAAATGGATACATATGTTATTTTCGCACAGATTTGCATCAACTTACCACACAGAATTAGTTACCATTCATTCTTTACAATTTTCGATTTCTCAAATATAAATTTACCCTCTTTGTATTTCTGTGATGCCTCGTAAGCTCGCTCATACTTCCAACCGAGAACTTCATTACAATCTCCGCAGAATATATCCGCAACCGTGTGTAGGCCAGTCATTAGATGTCTGTCTTCTTTTGCCCCAACTACGATGTTCATCGCGTGGGAAAACAAAAAGGCTCGGCCATGCCTTCCCTAAAACATAAGTTTACACAATAAAATAAAATCGTACATGACTAAAACCCAAAGTTCCATTACGCAAGATAATTTTTTTTCTGAATATTTTTCTAACTAAACATAGCATTTTTTCCATCGGTCAAAAACTTCATCGTTTCCGTATAATTCCGTCTAAAACATCAAAAAGTTTCTGATTTTGGATTAATCGAAACAAAAAACAAAGTGTAATTCTGAAACTCTTTGTTTGCATTGAGAGTCCCTGATTTTTCTTGATTTAGTAATTTCTTCATAGTTTTTCCCTATGTTTCCGAGACGTTTCCAGTATTTTAGCTGACTGAAACATACACTAGAAACGAAATTTTGATCCATGATTATTTCACATATATAGGTAAAGATAGAAACTTGGCTCTTCAATATTTCATTCTAATGTAAGATTACACGATAATATTTCATATAATTTCCCAAACGTGTAACTAAAATAGTAAAATATAGTAGATGACAAGCTAGGAAACTCATCCAACCAAAAACTATCATGGATCAAAGTTTCGTTTTCGATGCATGTTTCGGTCAGCTGAATAAGTTTCCAGAAACGTTGCAGAAAAATTATGAAAAAAGTTACTAAATTAAGAAAAAAAGAAAGTTCCAATGCTAATGTAAAGTTTCGGAAATACACCTTATTTTGATTTCGATTGATGACGGACAAGATGGAAATTTTGATCCATGACCGATATGAGTATATTACCATTACTGCAGAACTGGGGCAACATATAAAACAGTTTCTGTGATTTAAATTTCTTCCTCCTATACTTCTCGAGATTATAGCTATCATATGCACAAAATGAAATTACGTAAAACTTAAGGGGCCAAAAAGATCAAATGCTTCACCTGAAAGGCCTTAGAGATTATGTCATCGTGAAGCGAGACGTGATTCCTGCATTTGTAGCAGCAGTAAAGACGAGGCCCGATGAATTCACTCATTCAATGAAATTTTTCGAGCCAAAAACTGATTCAAAGCACAAAACCAAATTAAGATTGATATTCACAATTCACAAAGGCCAAGATATAACGGAATGTTATGCAAAATACACCCTTGTATTCGTGTTAATTAGAAAATACACCCCATTGTGTTAATAGGAATGCAGCTAAAAGTTAAAATTCTATAAAATTTGCAACATAAATAATGAAATATATATTTCTTTTGATTATTAGATGATATGTGATCATATCCAAACATACTTTCATGTATTGACAACAACACAATATAGTGATATACACATATTTTTTTGAAGGATTTTTGCACTTTACCCCCCTCATGAAATGTCTATTGGGCAATTTAACTCCTGTGATATAAAAATAGGCATCTACCCCTACACTTCCTTCCTCAAAAAGATGTTGCTCAAAATTGCGATTGAGATTTCATTTGATGCAGAAAATGACTATTTTAACCCTTCCTTAATAACATAATCCCTTCAATTTACTCTCTTGCAATATATCAAATGGGAACTTTACACCCCCACCCCCAAATGATATTGCCTAATGTGCAATTTAACCCCAATAATATTCCTAATATCACTGTATAAGTGAGGGTAGTTTCGCCAAGAATAAGAGGAAGGCAGTGAGCCATTTTCACAAAAACAGAGGGGTATATCGTCACTTGATTAATCATGGTGAATAAACCGCATTTTAGGAATATTACAAGGAGGTAATTTGAAATTAACTCTATTTCGATAATCATCAGTTGATGTTAGTGGAACATACACAAAAGTGTTTCATTCTGCTAACAGGAGGAGATATATGCTAATTAATTATAACAAAGGGGTCTATTTGCAAATTAAAAAACAGGGATGTAAATTGTTAATAGCTCCATAAAAGAAGCTTGAAGAAAAACACCAGAATTTTGCATTAAAAAAATTCAAAAATACGCAAAATTGAAACCACAAAACCAAATCAGATCATTGAAGGGGGAAACTATAATTTAAGAAAAACCTAAAACAAACAACATATTATTTAGTATTTACCTTCGAGAAAATTAAATTTGGCCCTCAAATCTGCAATAATGGAAGAGAATAAATATTAGATCAAAGGAAAATGAAGAACAGGATTGCTTTCAAGTAAACAAGTAAGAAAAGCAAAGTGTGTGGAATAATAATATGTGAGATATAATATTAATTAATAAAGAAATGGAAAATATCGAGGACTTTTCAATTTTAATATTAAATATTATTAAAATTATTTTTATTAATTATTTTTGAAATTACTAACCTGCCCACTTTACCTTGTAGTTGGTGGCAGCCATTTTTGATTATTTTTTAAGAGAAAGAAAGAGGTTAAGATAGAGGAGGATTTTGTGCCTGGTTTTGAGTTTGATGGTTTCGTGAAATTCTTATCTTTCTTAGAAAGTTAGCTCACGCGCGATACAGCGCGTGTGGAACTTGATTACGAGATTGGGATTATTAAGGATCAAATTATTATATTTTATGTCGAAGGCTTTTTATTCTAAAATGAAAAGAAATTGTATTTTCGAAACTTTATATTTACCTTAAAACTTTCTTTTTTTTCTTAATATGGTACTCCTTTCGTTTTATATTAACTGGCACATTTGTAAAAAAATTATGTTTGTAATTACTTGTCACATTTAATTTCTCAGTGCATATTTAATTTTTTTAATTTTATTTATTCTTACTTTTAGTTTTACACAATAAAGTAGGATGCACAAATATCAATGATATTAATTAAAGTAACCATTAAAAAAATAATTTTAATGGTTGAGTTTCTTAATTTGTGTGAAAATATCGAATGTGCCAATTAATTTGAAACGGAGGTAGTAACTTTTTTCATGATTTTTTTCTAGTTTTTTCGAAACGTTTTCAGAATTTATTCCGAAAAGTTTATGTTTTTAAATCAATTGAAACTAAAATAGGGTGTATTTAGAAACTCTTTATTTGCCATAAAATTTTCTCTTATTCTTGATTTGATAATTTTTTTCATAATTTTTTCCGAAGTATTTTCCAAAAGTTTCTAATATTCAGCTGATCAAAACATACATCACGGAACGTTAATCCATGTGTCTATTGTACTTTTCAATTTGTAAAATCGTAAATTAAAATTTTGTTTTTCGATATATCACATTTAGTTAAATAATAGGTTTTTTTGGTTATATTTACAAATATCTTAAAGGAGAGAAAAACATGTTGGAGTAGAAATTGTTGTGCAATTTTTTTTTTTTTTTTTTTTTTTTTTTTTTTGTGATTGACGAAAAAAAAAATATATTCTTTAGTGAAAATGCATAAAACAATTATTCCATGTGTAATATTGCAGGATATGGAGGATATGTCTAATGTTGGGGTGTAGGCCCATTTATAGAAGCAAGGGTGAGCGTGTACAAGACTACAATCTAAGGGGGGCTAGATGTAAGCTTTCATTAATTATTATCTTTTTAGGTAAACACTTTAACAATTAAATTGAAGTTTAATATGCAAATTGGGAAATATTAAATAAAGTTATTCACAACTTAGTAGGCAACACAAAGCCACGTTTAATTTGATCCGATCCGTTAAAGATCCATATTATATAATAAATAAAAAATATATAAATACAAAATATTTTATAAAAATAAGTCACATCAGTATATTTTACTGTCAATTTATCCGATTATAAATTCACTTTTTTGCATATTTTTATCCATCTAAAAAAGTGAATATTAGTACATAATTGGAACACATGAGCTACATTAAATAGAATTATAAATATAACAAAGTTGTTTAAGGAAAAAATACTGATGCAATTTTTTAAATTTAAGATTTTATTTGTATAAAAAAAATTCGATAAACAATCGTATCCAACAATAATCTATTGAAGTCAAGGAATTCAGATCCAAGCATAATCCGAATCGAACCCGAATTCAAAATTCAATCCAACATTAATAAAGTTTGAATATGAATAAGCGTGATCCCATCCAATGAAAGCCTAAATACACTATGCGGATAACTAAGCTACAAGAAACCTAAATCGATATGATGATAGGCCCATTTGTCAAGCAAACCAATAATTGATCAACATTCCTATGCAATTTTTTTTTTTTTTATATTTTAGTTTAACTTTCGTTAAATTTAAAACGTTTCATCAAAATCGTGTGGTGGCATATCACTTTCATCCTTATCTATTGTCCTTCGAATTCACTAAAAAAATATTCAAACTTCCTAAATTCTTTATAATTTCAATTAAAAGTATGATCTTTGGTCACATTCTACTGCTAAAGTTTTTATTCAATAATAATACATAAATCTTTTTAATAGACTAATTATTTGAAAACAACTAATTACAATTTGCAAGTCTGAACATTTATTAGCTTAGTTGGATAATAAACGTATTTAATAAGGCTTTGTAAACACTCAAATTTATGAATTGTTATCATGATCTCTCTACATGTTTCAATAATGAATTTGATGTTTCCAAAATAAAGTTAATGTCAATTTATTCCATGTAAAATAACAATGTTCAATTTATTCTTCTGTGATTTTAAAAATAGCATTTATTGGTACATTTATCAAAAAATGATAAATTGCCACTAATAAAAATATCAAAAAGATTGTGCTAAACTTTTATGAAATTATTAAGGGGTAAACTACTATTATTCGAATCACAAAGGAGATAAATCGAATATTATAAATATAACTAAGGAGTAAATTTTCATTAACACCTTACAAACAAAACTTTAACCATTCATAACATGCAGAAAAATCCACATCTAATGGGCACATTATTTTAAATCCAATCACATTAAAATCCAATTTGATGAAACTAAATGTAGCAAACTAGTCAAACCAACTTGTCTTGTGCAATGAAAATAACAATGTGAATGAGATACACAAAGACATTTATTTAAAACTTTTATGAGATCATAAGGAGGTAAACTATTTTTTTAAAATCACATAAAAGTAAATTGAATATTATAAATATCACTGATGAGTAAATTGTCATTAAAACCTTATGAACAAAACTTTATTAAAATCCAAAGGGGTAAACTACTCTTGTTCGAATCACAAGGAGATAAATCGAATATTATAAATATAACTAAGGAGTAAATTGTCATTAACACCTTATAAACAAAATTTTAACCATTCATAACACGCAGAAAAATCCACATATGATGGGCACATTATTTTAAATCCAATCACATTAAAATCCAATTTGATGAAACTAAATTTAGCAAACTAGTCAAACCAAATTGTCTTGTGCAATGAAAATAACAATGTGAATGAGATACACAAACACATTTATTTAAATTTTCTCATAGAATTTATTGCACTTAAAACTCTTTTAAAAGCTTAACCATTTCGAAAACATATTTACCCTCCTTGTATTTTTGTGGTGCATCAAAAGCTTTGATATAGGTCCAACCCATTTCCTCATCACATTGGGTGCAAAAAATTGGAGCAATTGAGAAATAGCCACTTATAAGTTGCTTGTCCTCTTTTGCCCCAATCGCCATGTTCATTCCACGAGTAAACATATAACCTTTTCCGGATTTTGCCTACAAAATTTTAATATTTTTCGAATGAATAAAGGGTAAAGAAACATGAAATAAATGTTTAATAGCATTGTATGTTACGAGTTTAAATTTGTGCTAAAGGATGATTTGAAAATTTTTCTATGTTTTGTTAATGTTCAAATGCATGGCAAAGACAATAAGTTAACATAAACGTGAAAAATAAACGAAAAATTTCACTTTGCCCCTAACTTTTGTGAGTTCCCACTTAATCCCTTAACTATTAAAAATGTCCCAGATACATTTGGACATTCATGGGCATAATATGTTAAAAGGTTGGGTGACAAAGTGCAAAAAATTCAAAAGTTGGGAGGAAAAATGATAAAATGTTCAAAGACACATCATTAAAGCTAGACGAATTAAATATTTTGTTAGATTCTAGCTTTTGGCTGAGATATATTTAGGTGGTGTTCGCAAATGCTTCTAGGAAGTGTTTTTCAGCTTTTTTTTTTCTCGAAAATCGATTTTTAAGTGTTTGCAAACTCTGCTTTTGTTTTTGCTTCTCAACAAAAAAGCACTTAGAAGCTGCTTTTGAAAAAGCATGTCATTACCTGCTTTTGGGGCTGATGGCATTCTTGTAATAAAATAGAAGCAGTTTTGTGACATTTATGTCCTTAATATTTTCTCTTAATTCCAACAATACCCTTATACTCTTTTCACAATTTTATTTATTTATATTCTTCCGGGTAATGACTATAAAAAAATGTCATATTCATTTTTTATAACAAAATAATTATTTTTGTTTGTGTATCGTCTTCAATTCAGAATATGTTGTTCACCTGTGTGCATTGTTACCTTGTAGCCATTATTAGGTTTATTTAGGGTATTATTATTTTTGTTTGTTTGCTAATTATAATCTTTTTTATAGTGGTAATTTGTAATTAGTTGTAATTAGTTAGCCTTTTATGCACCACTTGTTTGTTTGTTTTGATTTCACTAATATCTTATTATTAGTTTGATTTTTTTTCTATTTTGCCAAAGTATTCATTCTGATTTGATATAAACTTAGTTACTGATTTAAATAGCCACGATTTCTTCATTTATATTTGACCAAAAATTAATTAATATTTAGGTGGTTTTGTTTGATTTATTATAATTAAATATAAACTTATAGTTAATCATTTATAATAATCTTGTTTGATCCATTTGATTTGATAAAGTTTACCAATGGTTTATATTTGTTTTGATCTTAGTTGCTAAAATATGTGTCTTACAAAAAGGCGTTTTAAAAATTAAACAAAATTAATGTATGAACATGTCAAGTTAAGGGTAGAATATGACTTGTAATAAAATTCATATAAAACAAAAGATTTACTATATTCTTCTTTTCAAAAATTGCAAACAACTACATAACTTTTTACCTTATTTTACAAACACTCCATGCTTTTTTCTGGAAGTACTTTTTAATTACTTTAAGCAAAAACAACTGCCTTTTTAGATAGAGAATCTATTGCAAACACCCTTTAATAGTTGAGAGATTATGAGAGAACTCACAAATTAGAGGGCAAAATGAGAAAACATTCCAAGATTAGAGGACGAAGTCGTATTCTTCCAAAAATAAAATGTTTTTCTCATTTATGATTTGTAAAGTTTTTCTCATCGTCCAATTGTGAGGAAAGTAATTATCTAGTAAATTCCAACAAATTGACTATAAAATACAAACATGACACATAATTGAGAAAGAATATAGTAGATTTCTTTTAGATTATAAATTACTTCTATTATTTTTAAGAGTGAATAGCAATTAACTCTCCATGTGTTATTTTAAATAGATAATGTAACTCCCTGTAATAAATAAAAGGGCAAAATACATCCATCTGATATCATAAATAAGCAATTGAACTCTTTGTGATAAGAAAAATGACAAAATAACTTACTTATAAAAGAAGCACATTGCATCCATCTAAATTGCTCATTAATTCATATCACATGGAGTTAAATTGTTCATTATTTCATTTCACGGGGAGGTAAATTGCCTATTTTTATATCACAAGAAGGTAAAATGCTCATTATTTCATTTTACATGGAGTTAAAATGCCTACTTTTAGTAGTTCACAGGGAGATAAATTTCCCATTAGATATATCACATAGAGTTAACTTGCAAAAAAAACCCTTGTTTTTAATTAAAAAAAAAACTGAGATTTCATAGATATGTTATTTAATGTATTTTGGGTTCGATCTAATTTTTCCAATTAAGTTTCACACAAACTATATAAAAATGTAATCATAAATCAACTTAAACAACATATATATATGAACAAATTAATAAAACTTAAATCAATTTATGTAAAATTACCACAAAGTCTTTGGAAATAATATCATCCCGTAGTGCAACAATATTCCGGCAACTTTTACAGCTGTACACTGGATGCCCAGTTATTTCCACCATTGAACTGAAAAAAAAATCAAATATCTCTATTAGAATCAAATAAAAAAAGGAGATCAGATTATTGCAATAGTTTGATTTTATTGATGAGTGAAATATATTTAAAAAACTCAAACAAAAGGACCAGAAAAAAATTGGAATTTTTTTTAATATTTAACTGAAAATTTAAACTGATGACACTCGAATGAATTAATTTGACCAAAATAAAGAAAAAAAATTAAATTATGGAACTTACCGATGACAGTGAGATGAACTTGATGTTGAATTTAAGATTAATTTCCAACCTGCAAAACAGAGGTTTAGAGTATATGTTGTAGTATATATAAATATAATCTTTTTTAATTCTGTTAAACTTTAATTAGATATACACTAATTAACTAAAAGGAATTCCATCCGAGTAGGAGTCTAGAGTCCAATTTTGGTTAGACTCTTGAACTTATTAGGTGATGCCGAGTGCTTATTACAAATGACATAATTACCCCAAATTTAAATTTAATCATTTAAGATTTTGAAATAAATTTAAAAGATGTCAACAAAGAAATATTGTATGAATGAGAAATTAAAACTTAATAAAAAAATCGTGTTTGTTCAAATATTAAAATACAGAAAGTATATGATGAAAAGAGATTTTTAAAAAGTCATAGGAGTGGAAAGAGTGTGATGATATATCACTTTCTTGAAATTTTTGAATGGCAAGCAAAAATCTTGACGAAATTTTGGGAAGCTTAATTGATTTAATTGCTTTATTAATGAAAAAATCAAACAATTTCAATTGATAAATTTCTATATTTAGTGATTAGATAACACATGTAACTGTCATTATACATGGACAATTCCATCTAGTTACAGTTTAGTGGAAAAGTTTCTTAAAGATAAGATTAAAATAAAAATAAAAATTCTACAAAATTTGCAGTTAGTCAAATTGTTCAATTGTAGTCAAAACAATTTTTCAAATACATTATTTTTTTTAGTCAAATTGAAATTGTAGTCAAGACAAATTCTCTAATATATAATGTATTGATTGATCGATGTTGAAAACAATATGGGCTTCTTTATCTCGAATTTACTAATATTATTTTGTGTTTGAAAAATGGAGAAAAACACATTTTTATTTTTTGATATAAATTCTTTATCTTTTAATTTTATTACCTATTTTTCCAAAAGTCAAACAAACAACAATTTTTTTATCTCTTAAAAAAACTACACAAACTACTTTGATTTGCAAAAAATAACATATATCTTACATATGTCATATCACATAACAAATACGTGTGTAATCAAGCCGAGTAGTGTCGAACGATATATTGTTCAAGCTTGATTTGGTTTTTATTGAGTTTGAAATATTGCGTTTCAGTTTGGTTTGATTGTTAAACGAGTTTTTATCTGGCTAGTTCGAGCCGACTATCGAGTAATTACTTAATATTTACATGTATTTTATTAATTTTAAGTTTATTGAGTCGAGTTTTTAAAACTATCGAACTAAAAATGATGTTAAAGTTTGTTTGATTTGTGTGACGAACCAAGTTCAATCCAGTTTTAATCAAACGAACTCGAATCGAGTAGTTTTGTTTGATTTTCAGCCCTAATTGTAACAAACATGATTTGACATGAAATAAGACACTTTCTTACACCTATAACTTAAGCTCTTCCAAATAATATGTACCGACTTTATTTCTCAAACTACTCTACCAAAATTTAAACAAACAATATTACGTATAGCAAAATTATTTTACAAATTTTTAGTACACTCCCAAACTGCTTTCTGGATTGGTTTTTAGCTGCGGAAGTCGGTCCAAAATTATTCCGAAATGGGTCCGGTTCACATGGGTTTTGATAATACAACTCTATTAATTAGTTGGAGAGGTCACTACTAGTTTCACAAATATAATCTAATATTTTTTTTTTCTTCCAAAAAATCTAAATTCAAAAACTCAGTTATAATCAATTCACATTCACACGTTATCATTTATTGCGATAAAATTAATTGTAGTATACAAGTCCAACCATCATATTCAAATATTTATGTATGTTTTTATATAGGATTTAATTACATAATTAATATTCTTTTAGAATCTTGGCTTTTTCTAAAATGTAATTCCCCTCCTTGTACTTCTGTTTTGCATCATAAGCTCGCACATAGGTCCAACCCATTTCCTCACCACATTTGCTGCAGATTATTTCAGCAATTGAGAAATAACCGGTCATAAGTTTTTTGTCAACCTTTGGTCCAATCACAATGTTCATTGCATGAGCAAACATATAAGCTTGACCTGATTTTGCCTACAAATTTCAGAAATAAATTATGAAAAAGCTGAAAGAAAATGAGATAAAAATTTATACATATGTAGAAAGTAATGTCAAATATTTAAGCAATTCAATTAAAAATTAAAAATAAAAATAAAAAATTATGGTGTTAGTAACTAACATATATTGGGTGTTTTATACCAACAGGTAATTGGTCTAGTGGAAGAAACTAGTCACTACAAGGTAGCGGACTCATATTCGAATCAGTAACATTCAAATCATGTTACAATGTTATATATTTCGCACAAATTTTAAAGGGAATTGTCACAATATATTTAACCAAATCGTTATCATCTGAATTGAACTAAACTGAGACAAAATACATTCAGACTTGATTAATTTCTCTATCTAAGAAGGGACATGGGTTAGTGTACATTTTATTTCAATTAAAACTTCCACGTCTTGTAGACAGCACTTATTTATAAATAAAGGAAATAAAAATAAATTAAATTTTCACTAAACTATTTCAATTTAAATCACATAAAAATCAATGAGTAAATCCATGTCAAGGGAAGTATTAGTAAATCCATGTCAAGGGAACAAACCCATCCATGAATTTAACAAATTGATAGTAATATATCGAAACTACAAGGCAAAATTGCAGAAAAGGTCCCAAACTAATTGGCAATTTTGGGTTTTCGTCCCACACTTTATCACCTCACCGAATTTCGTCCCGTAATTTTTTTTTTTTTTGGAATTTCGTCCCGCCGTTAAGTATTAGACGGAAATTGCACACGTGGCCGTTAAATTGCCACGTGGCTGCTTACGTGTCATGATGACGTGGCAATTAGCATGACCAATTATACAAGATTGCAGAATTAGTCCCAAACTAATTACAAATTTTGGTTTTTCGTCCCAAACTAATTACAAATTTTGGTTTTTCGTCCCAAACTAATTACAAATTTTGATTTTTCGTCCCAAACTATATCAATTAGCCAAATTTCATCCCGTGATTTACCATTTTGCATGAATTTAGTCCCACTATAAATTTCTAATTTAATAAAAATGACGATTCAATCTTTTACATTTTCTTTTTCAGGAAAAATAATATGAATTTTCGAAACTCCTATGCTCTTTTAAGAAATAAAATTCTCATGTCATTTCATTAGAAAAATATTGTGCGTTCTTTTTTAGTATAAAATATTATAATATTAAAATATTATAAATATTGACATTATTGACTATGTTATTCACATGTTCATAATGTTTCATTTTTTCTCAATAAATTTCATATTTCCCAATTTGCAAATATGCTTGTTCTGGAAGATATCTTCAGTTTGGATAATAATTGTGCTGATGAATTTTTGATTAGCGCCTATCAACATTGATATTGTGTTCTTTTTTAGTATTAAAAATATTTATAATATTTTAATAATAAAAAAGAACACACAATATTTTTCTAATGAAATGACATGAGAATTTTATTTCTCAAAAGAGCATAGGAGTTTCGAAAATTCATTCTATTTTTCTTGGAAAAGAAAATGTAAAAGATTGAATCGTCATTTTTATTAAATTAAAAATTTATAGTGGGACTAAATTCATGCAAAATGGTAAATCACGGGATGAAATTTGGCTAATTGATATAGTTTGGGACGAAAAATCAAAATTTGTAATTAGTTTGGGACGAAAAACCAAAATTTGTAATTAGTTTTGGACTAATTCTGCAATCTTGTATAATTGATCATGCTAATTGCCACATCATCATGACACGTAAGCAGCCACGTGGCAATTTACGTCTAATACTTAACAGCGGGACGAAATTCCAAAAAAAAAAAAAAATTACGGGACGAAATTCGGTGAGGTGATAAAGTGTGGGACGAAAACCCAAAATTGCCAATTAGTTTGGGACCTTTTCTGCAATTTTGCCTCATTTTTATTAAATTAGAAATTTATAGTGGGACTAAATTCATGCAAAATGGTAAATCACGGGATGAAATTTGGCTAATTGATATAGTTTGGGACGAAAAATCAAAATTTGTAATTAGTTTGGGACGAAAAACCAAAATTGTAATTAGTTTGGGACGAAAAACCAAAATTTGTAATTAGTTTGGGACTAATTCTGCAATCTTGTATAATTGGTCATGCTAATTGCCACGTCATCATGACACGTAAGCAGCCACGTGGCAATTTAACGGCCACGTGTGCAATTTCCGTCTAATACTTAACGGCGGGACGAAATTCCAAAAAAAAAAAAAAATTACGGGACGAAAGAGGTGATAAAGTGTGGGACGAAAACCCAAAATTGCCAATTAGTTTGGGACCTTTTCTGCAATTTTGCAGAAAAGTGTAATTAGTTTAGTGGAATGGACTAGTAAATACAAAATAGGAAACTCATGTTCGAATCATTGTTGGTAGAGTTTCCCACTTAATGTGCCCAACAAAAATCGAAGGAGATTATACCCGTTGAAAAATAAAAAAATAAAAACCGAAAAAATAAGAAGCTAGAAGAAGAAAGATAGCCTAATTCAGGTTGTCTATAAGAAATACAACTTTCTTACTCTAATACTCTCTCTATGTAAAATGTATGTTTATTTTACAAATATGGTTTTTTAATTATAAAATTTAATGTGTATCAATTTAATTTGATGCGTTCAATTCGGCCAAACAACAAATCCGATTTTGCAATTAATATATATGATATTACAACGAATAAATGGGTTTTTTTTAAGCAGTGCATACATCATTACATGATTATCACAAACAAATTTGTTCGATTATTAGATGAATAAAAAGAATGTTCAATTAACAATTACAAAAAATATTATCTAATAAACAAGATTAATATTAAACTAAAAAATAACTCACACTTCTAGTACTAAAATATATTCGAATTGAACTCAAAATATGAAAATAAGATCAAATAGCACTTAAATCAACATCTGAAAATTACCAGATAATTTTTGGAAATGAGGTCAACCCCTAGTGCAATAGGATTCCTGCACTTTCTGCAGCTGTATACTGGCGTCCCAGTTATTTCCACCATTTAATTGAAAAAATTAAAACAAATATTTTAATTAGTAGTAAGCAAAAAGATGGAGTTGATCAATATAAAATTGAACTTTAATTTGATTCACACTATTACCCTGATTAATAGATGAGAAATGGAAAATATGATAGATGGTATTGCAGAAAGTGGACCTTTAATTCTTATATATAATAATAATAATAATAATAATAATAATAATAATAATAATAATAATAATAATAATATAAACAATAACATATTAATGGAAAGTCTTGGTCTTCGGAAATAAAAATAAATTATTGGGAAGGACTAAGGACTTTTCCCGGGTATTTCCAGGTAAGTTACTTCACCCCTCAAATTAATATGTTTTTTGTATTTTAGCTCCCAAAAGTACAAAATAAGCACTTGATCTTCTAAAATTCTAATATCGGTTGCACTTTTCAAACCCTCAAACGAATTTTAGTCATTTTTGTTGGTAGAAAAACGCACATGCATGTGCGTCTCACATGTATTTTCTTAGGGCAAATTAGTCATAATATCTCTTATCTCAGAGGCGGAGCAAGAATTTTAGAATGAGGGGGACGAGACTTGAAGAGGAGACCAAACCAAAAAATGTATTTTTTTTTTTTTTGTTTCATAATGATTTAGCACTCAAGTTTTATTTTTTTTAAGATATTACAAACATTACAAATAACCTCCTAGGGACAAAGTTGGAACAATTCAGGGGTAAGGGGTCAATTGTAAGATGGTGACACACTACAGGGTGATTTTCATAATACCCAATATGTGAGGGAAATTTTTATAACTAAGCCTTACCACAGGGGTATTCATAATTTATCCTTAATTTAATACGAGTTTTAGTAGTATCAGACAAGAAGAAATTTGAAGAAGAAATAGAGGAAAATTGAAAAAGAAGGATTCAACGGGCACATTTCTAAATTAGGGCTTCATTTGGGATTATTTTGTAATTTAGTTATAATTATTTAGCCGCTTATGTTAGTTAGGCAGTTGTTAGTACGGTTTTACATTTTGACCCTTCCTGTATCTTATTTAAACAGATTCTTCAATCTGTATTGTACACAATTTTTCATTTCATCAAAATATACACAAGTTTATTTACTTCTCTCCATTATCATCTACACAATTTACATTACATGTTTAATATATTTACATTTATATGGTATCAGCAGTTTAACTCATCTTAAACTTCCGCTGTCAATCTCCAGTCATCATCTTCAATCTCCCATCAAATTCTTTAATTTCATTCAAGAAATCCTGTTCAAGATTTGCATCTTGCCTTCGGCCCTCAAGATTTTCATTTTTTCTTCACCAGCAGTCTGTCGTCCAACTCATCATCATATCAGCATCAATTCCAGTAGATCATCACCCTCATCAGATCATCATCATCATCAGATCAGTGTCTCCATCATCAAATTCATCAAGATTCTTCCTCTGTACACCATCACTTCATCATCAATTTCATTACAAGATCAGCAGTCACATCAAGGTATTCATAGGATTACCCTTCTCTCAAGATCATCACCAGTTCATCATCCAATCATTTTCATCAGATCAGGTTCCCTTTATTCATTTACTTTTCTCATCAGTTTCTGATTTCATCAGGTATCTTTCTCCTTTTCCTTTTTTTTTTTTTTTTTTTTTTTCACATTCTGTCAATTCTTCACCCACACCATGTCATCCTCATCATCCCTCTCAGATTCTGATGTTTCTTCTTCCTCAACTTCAAGAACTAGACCTGAAATGAGGATCCCTCTAGTCCCTATTACCTACATCCAGCAGATGGCCGTGGCTCTATCCTTGTCCCAGAAAAACTCACTCCTACCAACTACCAAACCTGGTCTAAAGCAATGACCCGTTCCCTCAAAGTCAAAAATAAACTGGGATTTTAGATGGCTCCATTACTCAACCCCTTGACAACCCTATTCTCTCCAACTATTGGGAAAGAAACAACACCATTGTTGTTGCCTGGATCCTAAACTCACTCACTCCTATAATAAATCACACTGTCCAGTACCATACTATTGCTACCATCCTATGGACTGAATTACATACCAGATTTCAACAGGCCAATGGCCTAAGAATGTTCTCTTTACATATTCAATCTCCATCAGAAATCTTTAAGTGTTAATGGTTACTATTCCAACCTCATGATACTTTGGGATGAAATCTGCAATTTCAGACCCAAATGTACCTGTGGTAAACTAGACAAATATTTTTTGGGTATTGAACTTGCTTATTCTTCTACTGGCCTTACATTGTCCCAAAGACAATATACACTCAAAATTCTGGAAGATACTGGTTATCTTGCCAGCAAACCTAACCTTATTCCTATGAACCCAAAGAATAATCTAAAATCTAGTGATATGGACCTACTACATGATCCATCTCCATACAGAAGGTTAATAGGTAGATTAATTTATCTAACAATTACCAGACCAGACATATTATACACTGTCTACAAGTTGAGTCAGTTTTTAGCTAAGCCAACTCATGAACATTTAGCAGCAACTCACTATCTATTAAGATATCTCAAACATACTCCAGGACAAGGCCTTTTTTATCCTAAATCTTCTAATCTACTCTTATCTAGATTTTGTGACTCAGATTGGGGGTCATGCAAAGATTCAAGGAAATCTACAACTGGCTACTGTACATTTTTAGGGAATGCATTAATTTCTTGGAGAGCAAAGAGACAGAACACAGTTTCAAAGTCAAGTGCAGAAGCAGAATACAGGGCTATGTAAGCTATTACTAGTGAAATTCTATGGTTATCCCAATTATTGCAGGAATTAAAACTTCAATTAAAATTACCTCATGTAGTCTTTTGTGATAACACTTCAGCAATCCACCTCGCCCACAATCCAATCTATCACGACAGAACAAAACATATTGAGATTGACTTACATTTTGTAAGGGAGCACATATCCAGAAAACATTTGAAAATTTTACCTATTTCCTCATCGGCCCAGGTTGCAGACGTCTTCACCAAACCTCTTACACGCCCTCAATTGGAGTTGATTCTATCTAAGATGGGCGTAATCAACATTTACGCTCCATCTTATGGGGGAGGGGTATCAGACAAGAATAAATTTGAAGAAGAAATAGAGGAAAATTGAAGAAGAAGGATTCAACGGGCACATTTCTAAATTAGGGCTTCATTTGGGATTATTTTGTAATTTAGTTACAATTATTTAGCCGCTTATGTTAGTTAGGCAGTTGTTAGTACGGTTTTACATTTTTACCCTTCCTGTATCTTAGTTAAACAGATTCTTCATGATAGAAATAGTGTCCTGCAAGCCAGCTGTATGGCGTGCATTTATTTGTAATAAATAAGGAATTATTCAATTTTGATTAATAAATGCACTTTATTAAATGGTCATCTTTATCTTATGTAATATATATCTACGCATAAGGATAGAAGTCCTTAGATCACAGGGCTATGGGACAATCCGTTGACTGATCTCCAAGGCCGTGATCTAGAACATATTCAAGAGTCGTAGAATCCAATCGAGATAGGACATCGTTGGATTCGGTTAGACTCTCACTATTGTGTATACTCCGATGAACTGGAGGACGCTGGGGTCCACGAGCGTGACTGGGATAGTCGATACACATAAGTGGGTGGCTTGCTGGGATGGCTAGCGCACTGAATGCCCCAATTAGGAAATAACTCACCATGGAAGCGGTAGTCGCATATCGGGGTTGAAGTTATTCCAATTTGCAATAGTATACGAGGAACGATCCCTAACTACTTGAGGTGATAGGGTTTATCTGGTGCGAGAACGTCTATGCTTTGATATGAGTTCCAACTGACTGGGGATCGCCAGAAAGTCTCTGTGGACTCATATTGGGTATAGAGGAACTCGTATGCGGATTCATATCATCAACAAAGTATCCATTGACCCGACTTGATTGGTTGGGAAATTCTCCTATGGATTTCTGTGAGAAATTAATTCGGGTAAAATCCTTGGTCAAGGTATCTGACGACTTTATGTAAGTAGCTCATAAAGATTAAGTCAAAGAGAATTTATTTCGAGACCAGAATACATAAGGTCAAGACAAAATAAAAGGGAAACCGATGAAAGACCATACCCTTAAGTCTCGATTGGGAGATTGATCGATGGAGAGATTATGTCGTATATGGAAATTGTAAATGATAAAAGGTTCACTGAATTAATTCACCAGTGATTGGGCTCCATGGGCTTGTTGCTGGACATCGACCGTGGAGTGTGGGAGAATTCCCAAATTGGCAGGGGTGCTAATTTTGGAATGATCAATCGACAGAGTGTTCGATTGATTTAGAGTAAGTCTTACTCGAATAATTAAATGATATTTAATTATAACCCACGGCCAATTATGTGGTGAACCTACGGGGGCATACACAATACACATGAAGCGAAAGCGAGGAAATAAGAACGACCGAGTCGACTGGGTCGACTGGGTGAATAATCGACTGGGTCGATTATAATGGGTGGGTCGACTGGGTCGACCCAGTTGGAACAAAAGGGATCCAATTGGAATTGGATAAGGATCATAAATTAAATTGGAGTTTAATTTGTGAGTTAATTAATTAAGTTGGATTTAATTAATTAAAGGAATAATTAATTAATTGGACTTGGAGTCAAATTTAATTAATTGGGAGACTAGTTAATTAATTGGGCTATTTAATTGGGAGACTAAATAAAGTCTGGTCAAAATTAATTAACTGGGCCATGAATTAATTAGAAGACTTGGTCTTCTAATTAGAGAGGGTCATGACCCATGTAGGAGAATGGAATCCTAGTCCTGATAGGACTAGGTTAAGAAGATAACTATAAGTAGCTTACTTGTAGTTATTTTTCACACAACTCAACAAGCAAAAATTAAGCAGAAAGAAAAATTCTCTCCCCTCTCCCATCCAGATCGGCCGAACCCTTCCAATGTATGGAAGAATTTTTCGTTTTCTATTTTGTTCCTAAATCGTTCCTAAGTCCTAGATCTTAATATATCTTGTGTTCCAGTCGATCAAGATATATTATTTTTCGTGATATTGTGGTCTATCAACTCGTAGAGGCGCAACACGTGGGGCGCTACTCAAAAGGTTTAGATCGATTAATTGGAGGAGAATTAAGAATTCGTCTTGCCAACTTGAATTTGCAAGGAGACAGGTATAACGTGTAAACTGTTCATACTGTCGTTTAAATTAATATTTATATATATACACCTAGAGTAGTATCCTGGCAAGATTCCGTAAGAGGTCCTAAAAATTTTATATTCCGCTGTGCCTAGGGCTGTTTATCTTACCGAATCCCAACACTTCAATCTGTATTGTACACAATTTTTCATTTCATCAAAATATTCACAAGTTTATTTACTTCTCTCCATTATCATCTACACAATTTACATTACATGTTCAATATATTTACATTTATAAGTACTGTGTATCAAATTACCAAACGAAAGTACTAACCTAGTGTATCTCTAGCTAGGTTGCACGGATTCTTCGAAATTATACACCGTGGAGTATCATATACGTGTTCGATATTTGGATATTCACTCGATACCTATCAGATATGCCATCATATGTTAAGGGATAAAGCTATTTTGTTGGCATTTCTTCATTACAAAGAAAACATTCTACACTAAGGAATTGAAGTCAAAATTGACGACTCTCTTGAAGTTTGTAGAAGAGTTGAGGAGGTGGAATTACTTAGCAAAGAAGTAATCTTCATTGCTAAGTAATTAGAAGTCAACAAAAGTGACTAAGTAGATAAGGAAATTGAAGGAAGAAGTAAAATTGATATTGACTACTTCAATTACTTCTTGGCTAAGAAATCAAAAGAAGAAGACAACTTATATTGGCTACTTGTTAACCTCCTCTAGACTTCTATATATATGTTACATTAGTTGTAACATTTGTAGAGTGAAGAAGATAGAAATTGAATCTCATTTTGAGAGCAAAATAGGGATTGATTCCCACTTGAGAGAATACTATTGAGAGAGTGTAAGAAAATTATGGAGAGAATAAAAGTGAGGTTTCTCCTAATATATATTTTGTCTCTCCTTTGTTATAGAAAGTGTTGTAATCCTTTTGCTATAATACAATCCTTCTACGGTTTGCTCGACTCCAATTATTTTATCTAATTTCCGCAAGTTTCTCATTTCTACGTACTTTAGTTGTATTTTTGGTGTTGGTACCACAACTTCCTAACATCATGGCGTTTTCAATAATAAGAAAATAAAAATAAAAAGGATACCATATTGGATACACTGAAAGGCGTATCGAAAATACACAGGATACATAAATTAGTTCTTCAAAAAAATAATAGATTATGTATATTAACAAAATATTCTACATTAAACACTTGAAAATTTTCAAATGGCCAAATACTTTTCATATGGTATTAATACTATCGGTTTTACTTGAACAAATATATGAGAGGGAGATAGCATTGTTCATTTTAAAATTGAATAAAAAGTGAATTAAATATATATTACATAACTTTTATCATACATTTTTAAAACAATGATCTCTATTATAATATATTTTTAAATATACACACATGTTTAGCCATGTTGTGTTCTACGTACAAATTTTAAAAATTCATATCGTCGTATCCTTATTCGTATCCATATCATATGGGTTCGTATAGCCGTTTATATATATATATATATATCATTCAAATAGGAGCTTCAGATGATACAATGTTAAGGATCAAAATCGGTAAAACATCAAGCGAAAAAGTAACCACACGAGATAATCTAGCTATTTCGTGAGCCATTTGATTTCCATCTCGACCAATATGTTGTGCTTCAAAATGACTAAATTCCACAGCCAAGTCCTTATCAGAGATAACATTTCCAAAATCTGCACATGAGTCCGAACTAACTTGCATTGCCGTAATAATATCGTTCGAATCACCTTCAACATTTCATATTGAGGATAGGCTCATTAGTGTCTTATCTATATTTACTTTTTGATAATTTCAAATTTGACTATTTTAATTACCCAATTTAAGTTCAATTATCTTTTTTTTTTTGTCAAATTCAGTACCCAAAATAACTTGTATGTGGGATAAGGATGAAGATGAAGGCACTGAAGACAAATTTAGAAGGGAGGTTTTGATGCATTCCAAAACTTCAAAATCTGCTAAGTATGGAGTAACTTAGCTAATGATCCCTTTGGAAGGAATTTTGACTAAGTACAAGAAGACATCAGAAGAGTCAAAATTTCAAGGTCCAAGACTTCTGATCTGCTGAAGGAAAGTTATCAGACTGATGAAGATCAGCCGACTCAAATCAGATTTGTTCAAGTTTGAGATCAGCTTAGTTCGCCATCAGACTTGCACTTCCGACAGCCAAGTGGAAAGGATCATAAAGTCTTCCCAACGGTAATAAATGCCCCTGGAAGTAATAAATGCTGAAGTACAAGGATATTAAAGACAAATGATTGAATAAATGCTTCGCATCAGCTGGGTGCATTTAATGCTGCCTGCAGAATAGTATTGTTGACAGTACGGACAGACTGCAAAAGAGCCGTTCGCGGATTTTAAGGACCAGTACTCGAGGAATTTGAATCTTGTCTCTCTTCAACGGACATTTTTCAAACCTCAAGTATAAATAGCTGAAAGAGACGAAGAGAAAATAAGCAACACAATCTCTGAGAATTTTCGAAGCAAAATTCTTTAAGTCTCAAGAACAGCTCACTCATCAGCTTAGTCATCTGTTGACGAAAAGCGAAGTTGAAGAACAAAGCTAAACACATCTTCTGAGTGAATTTGTAAGATAGAGTGTTGTGAGAAGTAGATATCCATCTAAGTGAGTGATATTACTTCAGAGAGTAGGATTTCTTTGTGATTTCTTACTGCGCACTTACGGCCTGTTCATTTGTTGATCGGCGTAAGCAGAGTGTACTGGTTACTTTGTGTTTCCAGTATAACCCAAGATCTTTGTGACTTGGACGAGTGGATTAAAGGATATTTACATCCATATAACCACTATAAAAATTACTTGTGTTTTTACATTGCTTTTAAACTTGCATATTTTCTGATTGCATAAAAACACGATAAGTTAACTGTTTGAAAAATATTTAAAAGGAGTTTATAAAACTGGGGAAACATTTTTCAAACTGCTGAGATTACTTGTGAAAAACACCTTGAAAAATCCGCTGCAAGTACTCTAAGTATTAAAACTGATTTTAACAAAATCAGCTAAGTAATTATCAGACGAGTGGTCATCAAATATGTTCAAAGATTTGTTCGCGAACAGACTTTTAACTTACTACTCTGATCAGCTTAGTCTGCTCACTGTTAAAGAAAAAGTTTTAAAGTTAAAATTGGAAGAAATTTTTTAAAGAGGTTTATTCATCCCCCCCCTCTAAACCTCATCTGACCTCTTGGGACCAACAAGTGGTATCAGAGCAGGTGGTTCATTTGAATCAGCTGCCTGATCAACGAGCTTGATCCAAGTGTTTTTCAAAGGTTTTAAAACTTTTCAAAAGAGTACCTTTTTTAAAAATCAAAACTTTTTGAAAAATGGACTGTATTAGCCATGTTCCCCACATTGCTGGTATGTCTTTTGAAGACTGGAAGATCAGAATGGAGATCTTCTTAGCTGCCTATAATGATAACATGTACACATGCATCATAAAAGGTCCATTCAAATTCACCAAGACCATTATAGTTGACGAAGCTGAACTGGTGGTGGAAAAAGATCTGACAAAGATGACAGCCGAAGAAATAAAGCTGTTCAACCTGGATAAAGTTGGCCGTTTCATCATGACCAAAGCCCTGGATAATGATCGGTTTGACAAAGTCAAACATTGCAAGACTGCAAAGGAGATGTGGGACAAGGTTCGTGACATGAGTGAAGGAAACGACGCCATCAAAAAGCATCAGCTGAGTGTTGCTCTGGAAAAGCTGGACAACTTCAAGATGAAGTCTGTGGAAACCATTGACCAGATGGACACAAGTTTTACAAGGACATTAAATGAAGTGCTAAAGCTTGAAAAAACCTTTACGGACAAGGATATAACCGTCAGAGTTCTGAAGGCCCTACCTCCAAAGTTCAACATGAAGGTGATAGCCATGGAAGAGTCAAGAGATCTGGGCAAGATTTCTCTCACCGAGCTGTTCTCAGTACTCAAGGCGTACGAGTATAAACTGCCAAGAATGGGTGTTGAAGAAACCTCAACTTCAAGTCCCACAGCTGCACTTGTTGCTGCTGAAAATCCCAGAAGGCCAGCTCACAAAAGCAAATATGTGGACTCATCTGATGAAGCCACAATACTCAACAAAAAGGAGTACACTGCTGGAGACGTTGCATTGTTGATGAACAACTTTAAAAAGTTCTACAGACGAAAAATGAAGAACAAATATAACAATGCTTCTACTTCTAACCCTACTTCTTCTTCTCAGGAAAAGGATTCTTACAAATCTAAAATGATGTGCTATAACTGTAGGAAACTGGGTCATTTCATCAGAGATTGCCCATATCCTAATGCTGAGAAGTATACTGAAGAAGAAAAGAGAATCAGAAAAGAAAGAAAGCATCAGAAAGCAAAGGCGATGGTAGCAGAAGCAGAAAAGCCAGCTGCCGTCTACTCATCTGATTCAGATTAAGACACTTCTGATGAAGAGAGCCCTGCCCTTCTCTGCCTGATGGCTAAGGAATCTGAAGACTCTGAGGATAGTGAGGTAACTCCTCTTGATAATGAATTATTTAATTCATTTGAACAAATGATGCTTAACAATACTACTATTGCTGAAGCATATAAAAAGCTTAAGGAAGAGATGATATTGCTAAAAGAGCAAAACAGTTAACTGAAACTCAAAGCTGTAAAGCCAAGAGAATCAGCTGAATATAAACAGCTTGAGCAAGAACATGAGTCTCTGAAAGTTGAATGTGAAGTTTATAAAGGAAAAATCATGGAGCTTGAGAGAGTCGTTGAGTCTCATGAGAAGTCATCTGTTGCATCCACTCATATGTCTAGTAAACAGAAGACACCTTTAGATCAGGATAAGTTAGAACTGAACCATACTGAGAAATTTATATCTGCTGACAATAGTAAGGTCATCCTGTATGTTCAAACTGCTAGACCTGCTTCACCTGAGAAAGTATTAAAGGAGACGAAAACTCCTAAGGCTAAAAAGAGCAAAGAGCCTAGTGTAGTAAAACAGACTAGTAAGCCTAAACAGAAGAGTCATAGGAAGTCCTCTGACAAGGCTAAAACTAATCAGACTAGTGATAAAACTAAGTCGTCTGTTAATGAGCAAGCAAGTAGTAAACCAAAGAAGCATAAGAATAAGAAAAATCAAAATGCTTGGTATGGAAATGAGTCTTATTATGTGCAACCTGCTGCATATCATCCTATGTATCATGCACCTCAAATTCTAATTTACTATGCACCATATCTTGCTCATCCAATGCATGCATATCCTCCTTATCATGCATCTTACTCTGCATTTGAACATTATCCTTATCATACTGATCTTCAACAAAATGACAAATCTGATGAACGCGGTAAAGGCAAAGCTGTTCATACTCCTGTTGAAACTCAGAAACCTAAGAAGCCTAAGACTTCATCATCTTGGGTTGTCAAAGGTGGAACTAATCCTTCAGGACCCTCTCAATAAGGGTACCTAAAACAATTTAATTTTGTTTTGTAGGTTAGGATTAGGAGTAGGAGTAAAGTAGAGAAGATTTGGTACTTGTACAGTGGCTGTTCAAGGCACATGTGTGGAAGCATACATGAACTGACTAATGTTGTTGATGTGGATGGTCCAAAAGTTACTTTTGGAGACAGTAAAGAAGGCAAGATTGTAGCAAAAGGAAGCTTAATCAAGGGAAACATAGAGATATCTGACGTCTCATATGTTAAAGGCCTAAAGTACAACCTGCCGAGCATAAGTCAATTTTGTGACAAAGGATATTCAGTCATCTTCTCAACATATAAGTGCTATGTTGAACAGATTTGTACAAAGAAGGTAATTTTATCTGGAAGACAACAAGGGAATGTCTACATAGTCGACTGGTATTCTGCTGACAAGAATTCAAACATCTGTTTGGTGGCATCAACACCAAGTGAAGTTAGTTGGTTGTGGCACAAAAGAATGAATCATGTGAATTTCAAGACCATCAACAGACTTATCAAGAATAATCTGGTAGAAGGAATTCCAAAGACAATCATGAGCAAAGATAAGCTTTGTGACGCTTGTCAGAAGGGTAAACAAATCAAGTCATCGTTCAAAAGCAAGAAGCATCAATCTTCTGGAAGAATATTGGAGCTGCTACATATGGACTTATTTGGACCCATTGATCCAGTCAGCAATGGTGGAAAGAAATACTGCCTAGCTATTGTGGATGACTATTCAAGATATACTTGGGTGATATTCATGAAAAAGAAAAGTGAAACCAAGGAACATCTTACTAATCTGATGGAGCTGATCCAGAATGAGAAAAGCATAAAGATATTAAAGATCAGATCAAATAGAGGGACAGAGTTTACAAACTCTACTGTTGAAGAGTATTGTAATATCAAAGGAATACATCATGAGTATTCAGCTGCTAGAACCCCTGAACAGAATGGTGTTGCTGAAAGGAGAAACAGAACACTGAAGGAAGCTGTCAGAACCATGATAGCTGAAGCTAAACTGCCTTAAAGATTTTGGGCAGAAGCAACAAACACAGCATGTTTTACCCAAAATAGATGCATAATCAACAAGCACCAAAACAAGACTCCATATGAAGTTTGGAACAACAGGAAGCCAAACATTCATTACTTTAAGATTTTTGGTTGTAAATGCTATGTTTTAAATAATGGTAAAAATCACCTTACTGTATTTGCAGAAAAGGCTGATTAAGCTGTTTTTGTAGAATACTCAACTGTTAGTAAAGCTTATAGAGTTTTTAACAAAAGAACATTACTAATAGAAGAATCCATTCATGTAGTATTTGATGAACCAAGTCAATCTTCTGAAAAAAATCAGAGTATTAATCAAGATCTGTCTAATGATTTACAGAAGTTGAATGTTGGAAAGAATGAAGAATATGTTCCCATCATACTACCTGATCTCAACCCAGCTGATAACTCAAGTGTTGTTCAAAATCACAGTGCTGATTGTCTAACGGACGAGTTGCAAACAGCTGATAGACCAGAGACTGTTCAACAGACAACAAATGTTCAACAACTGGATCTCCAACAGTAGTGTTGCAAGATCAAAACAAAGGACAACATTATGATTTGCAACCTGATCTCAGATGGCTCAAGAATCACCCACCAGAACTGGTGATTGGTGATCCTTTGGACAAAGTGAAGACAAGGAGAGCTGCTGCAAGTGATGCAATGTTTATCAGCTTCCTATCTCAAATAGAGCCCAAACAGATTGAAGAAGCTCTCAGTGATTCCAACTAGATTGAAGCTATGCAAGAAGAGCTAAATCAATTTGAAAGAAATGAAGTTTGGCACTTAGTTCCTAGACCAAGTCATCAAAGAGTCATTGGCACTAAATGGGTATTCGGAAATAAGATGAATGAAGATGGTGAAGTCACCAGAAACAAAGCAAGATTAGTGGCCAAGGGTTACTGCCAAGAAGAAGGCATTGACTTTGATGAAACGTTTGCACCAGTAGCAAGATTAGAGGCTATCAGACTCTTTCTTGCTTATGCTGCTCACAAGAATTTCACTGTCTATCAGATGGATGTGAAATCAGCTTTTCTCAACGGAGAATTGTAAGAAGAAGTTTACGTTGAACAACCACCTGGTTTTGAAGTCTATAAAGAAGAAGACAAGGTGTATCGTCTGAAGAAAGCCCTCTATGGACTGAAACAGGCTCCAAGAGCATGGTATGATACCTTATCTGATTTTCTTTTAATTAAAGGATTTCGCAAAGGTAAAGTTGACAAAACCTTGTTCACTATTGAATGGGAAGAACATATTTTGCTTGTGCAAATTTATGTGGACGATATTATTTTTGGTTCAACTAACCAACAGATGTGTGACAAGTTCTCAAAGCTGATGCAGAACAAATTTGAAATGAGCATGATGGGAGAACTTAATTATTTTCTTGGTTTGCAAGTAAGACAGTTGTCTGATGGAATTTTCATCAGCCAAGCAAAATACACAAGGGATCTGTTCAAGAAATTTGGTATGGAGACTAGCTCTACTGCTACTATTCCAATGTCTACAAGTCTTCGCTTGGATAAAGATGAAGATGGCAAATCAGTGGACCTAACCAAATATAGAGGGATTATTGGGTCATTGTTGTATCTAACTGCAAGCAGACCTGATATCATGTACTCAGTTGGGGTCTGTGCAAGATTCCAATCAAATCCCAAGGAATCTCATCTCTTAGCTGCCAAGAGAATACTGAAATATATTAAGGGCACTCAAGATTTGGGTTTATGGTATCCTAGAGAGTCTGGATTTGAGCTTATTGGATATTCAGATTCTGACCTTGCTGGCTGCAAGATTGATAGAAAAAGCACAACAGGTGCCTGTCAATTCTTAGGTAGTCGTCTGATCTCATGGATGAGTAAGAAACAGACTTCAGTATCCATATCTACTGCTGAAGCTGAATACATAGCTGCTGGAGCTTGCTGTGCACAAATCTTATGGTTGAAGCATCAACTAGAAGACTACCATATCAAGATCAGTGGAATACCAATCTACTGTGACAATACTAGTGCAATCAGCCTTACTCAGAATACTACAAGTCATTCAAGGACTAACCATATTGAGATCAAGCATCACTTTAATAGAGATCATGTGGAGAAAGGAAATGTCATAATAGAATATGTGTTTACTGAAAATCAAATTGCTGACATCTTCACAAAACCTTTAAGTGAGACAAGGTTTTCAACTCTAAGAGCTGAACTAGGTTTATTAAAATTAGATGCATAAGCTGAGGGGGAACTTATCAGAAGACTAAAGTTCAACAGCTTACTCATCTTATTTATCTTCAAGGATTAACTCTCAACAGACTAGTTAACTTATGAACCCTTAAAGTCAGGGGGAACGTGTAAGACTAGCGGTACTTCTGATTAAAAGATGAAACATGTTAATGTCAGTTAGTTGAAGTTATGTTTTCAACAGAAGATTAAAATCTTGAAGAATGAAGACTTATTTATCTAGCTGGATTGACAAACAGCTGAGGAAGGTTATCAGCTATTGGCTTTCTCTGATAACAACTGTGTCATCAGGACATTAGTCCATCAGATAAGTATTTAATTTACTCATCTGATCGCTTATGTAAAAGCTGACTGTTTAAAACGTTTCATTTCTAAACACGCTTTTACAAGTGATAGAAGGGCGGTACAAATTCCCGCTCCTCATTTAATGCGATTTGAATTTGAAAGGTCGTAACTGACGCCGCACGATCAGCACTGACAAGAAATGAATCTAACGGTTGGCTGGTATCACGGAATCCAAGATACCCTAACTCTATAAATCCCAATCTGATCAGCCGTGTAGTTCTTTACGAACCCTAAATATTCAAAGCATACTTGAGAGAAAAATTTACTTGTATTCTCTGCAAAAATCTTCCTATCTCTCTAACTTTCAACAGATTAAGATGGCCGCTGAAGGTATGTTCTTAGTTTATGAATCCTACTACCAATCTGGTACGGATTTAATGAAGAAACTGTTGGAGAAGTTCAAATCTGCACAGTTGGTAAATTTCATGGAGTACAACGAAGGCGTAATCTGGACTGACCAGGTTATGGAGTATTACAAGACGGCATCTGCTGATTACAACTCTATGGAAATCAAGGCGACAGTCGGTGACAAATCTGTGGTCATCACACCCGCTGTTCTTCACGAGACGTTTGGTCTCCCAAACAGAGGAAGGCACGATGTTACTGTGCTGACTGAAGAAAAGCACCAACAATTCTGGGCGATCTGCGCCAAGGAAGGAGAAATGTTGACTGGCAACATTAGGAAGAAACAGCTGAAGGACGAATATCAGAGGATGGCTAATATGGTCTCTTAGCTGATAGAGAACTGTACATTTTCTCTAGATGCTGTTACCATGAAGAGGTTCAGCATCATGGCTGCTATCTATTATGGGCTGGAAGTCAACTGGTCCATCATAATATGGTACATCTTCGCTGATTTCCTTGAAGTGAAGAAAGGAAAAGGCCCCTACACCAACCACAGAATCACACTCAGTTATCTGCTGTCAAAACTGGGTTGTGTTATGTTGAATGGAAAGGAGATCCATAAGTCCAAGGCAATGTCCAAGTACTTGCCTGTTATGAAGAGGAAGGCTGGTGAGCCTGAAGAAGATGAAGATGAGGAACCAAAGGGGGTTCCTGCCAAAAGGCAAAGGAGATTAGTCAAAACAGCTGACCTGGCTGCCGAGACTAAAAAGAAGAAGGTTGCTGATCAACCAAAGGAGAAGACTGCAAAGAAAGCAAAGACCGTGGCTGACGTTCATGTTGATCAAATTATAAGTCAGACCACTGCTGATGTAAGGGGAATGTCTCCTGCATCACCTTCAAGTACTCCGTCTGCTGAAAAACCTGCTGAGAATGTCTCTCACAGGACAAGGAGCCAACTAAGGGATACTGCTGCTTCAAGACCTATTCAGGGTCTGTCAAAGAAGTCAGCAAGGAAGCAGATGACGTTTTTAGAGAAGGACACTGAGTTGGTAGACTTGGTGAGATCAAGTCCTGAGTCTGCTGAAAGACCCCTTGAAGCTGTTGGGGCTTCTGTTGCTGACAAAGGTGATGCGCAACAGTTGACTCAAACTGCACCAACTGCTGAGGCTGCTCAACCTCAAGATGATCCAGATGTGATGATCATCAATCCTATAGCTGCTGCTCCTATTTCCTCTGCTGGTCCAGCCCCTACCCAAGCTGATAAAGGAAAGAAGAAAATCGTGATTAAGAGAAAGAAAATCTCTAAAGCTGATAAGAAGGCAAGGGAAGCTGCTGAACAAAGAAAGCAAGATGAAATAGAGGAAAAGAAAGCTCTTGAGCTAAGCAAGGCTCAAGCTGCTAAGGATGAAGCCAGAAGACAGATGTCTGAGGCTGAAAGGAAAGCTGCAGAGGCTGCTGATTTGGCTATTGCCATTGAACTCAGCAAAACCGATGCCTATGGACCTGTCCATGGAGGAGGCATCAAAATAAATGAGGCTGCTGATGATGAAGACAAGCCTAAAAAGCCTAAGATGTCTGCTGCTGAGCCCAAACCCAAAGAGAAGTTTGAAGTCAGAAGAGTTTTCAACATAGTGTATGCTGATAAGAGACTCTTCAAGACATTTGAGAAGTCCTTAGCTTACTATGATCAGAAGCTAATGTTAAAGACTCTGTTCAATCAAGAGAAGCCAAGATACATAAATTGGAGAGACAACAGATTGAACAAATCTATTACTGAACTTCAAAACTCAAAGGAGTTAGCTGATGAAGAACAATGGGTTCATAAATGGCTAAGAACAGACTCCATTCAAAAGGCCCTGGATCCCAGTTATGTCAGAGATGTCATGCATCAGTATGCAAAGGAGTTTGCACTGGAGGAGGCCAAGAAAATTGACAACTCCCTGCCTGCCAAGAGAAGAAAGTCTGACAATGTTGAAGATAGAGCAGTTAACATTGCTGTTATGACCGCCTTGAAGAGATGGGCAGAAAGGTCAAGATATCAGCAAGGTCACTCAAGTGAGTTGCCCCAACTGCCAAGTATCCAGCACATTATCTTTGGCAAGGAAGTAAAGGAGTACAGTGAAGTGCCCAAGGGAAATAATGCCTTTGTCAACCCTTGGATCATTGTGAGGCAGATTAGACAAACAACTTGCTTCAACGATGATGGCACCATTACTGATCTGTTCTATGACGACGTCACTGATGAACATAAGACTGCTGACAAGTCTGCTGACCAGACTGCTGACAAGTCTGCTGACAAGCCCTTAGCTATTGAGTGGAATGCTAAGGCTTCTGAAGATCATCAGGAGACAAAGATGGAAGACGTTCCTGTCCACCAGGAGTCTGAAGAAAAGGAAACTGCTGCTTCTACTTCATCAGGTGATGAACACTCATCACTGATGGAAGCTTTCCAGATGCTAATGGAGAATTCAGTAAAGGAACTGGAAGAGAAGCATAATCAACAGCTGATGAAGGTAAAAGAGGAGCTGAAGAATGAACTTAAAGCAGAATTGGCAGAGACCAATAAACTTCAGCTGGAATCTATGCAACAATCAACAGAGAAGATCATTAAGAAAGAAGTTGATAGTTTTCCTATTCCTCAAGACAACTCCTTGCAGTTAGTAAACAGCTTAAATGACATGAACAGAAATGTGGAAGATGTGAAGGCTGATGTCAATCATCTTCATGCTGCTTTACAAAGAGCTGAGCACAAGATTGCTAACTTAACTGCAACCTTCATCAAAGTCAGTCAAGAAGAGAAGGAAGTCAACTTAGGGATATTGCTTGAAGTATCAAATGCTGCAAAGGAGCTACAAAATGAGATTGCAACTATAAACCTTAACATTGACTACTTCAATGATCAAACTGACAACATCAGCACAACTCTTCATCACCTTACAGCAAGTCATGACGTAGGAAATCAGAATTTAAAGACTATAGGTGCTGCTATGAAGGTTCCAACAGTTGCACTCAACCCTGCTGCTAAACCTGAAGAAGTCATCAAGTCTGATGATTACAAAAAGGGGGAAGATAAAGGGGAAGAATCAACCAAGGAAACCTCTGCTGCTGAAGAAAAGAAAACTGATGAAACTACTGAACTGACCAAGACGGCTGAAGAAGAACTTGGAAAGGTACAAGGCAAAGACAAATCTGAAGAAGAGACTAAGGAAAAAGCCAAAACTGATGAGGTAATGGCTGAATCCAAAGACTCTGCTGCTGATCAATTAGAGCCGTTAACCAAGTACAAGAATACAGAATCAGCTAGAAAGGCGATGAAACTTCTGAGAGAGCAGCAACTTAAAGAGAAAATGGAAGCTGCTAAAGAAGTCATCCTTCAAGGTGAAGAAGCTGATGAAGATGAAGAAGATGATGATGAGGAGTCATCTTATGAATACGAAGAAGTGCTTGAAGAATCTGATGAAGAA
The DNA here is from genome assembly GCA_003313485.2 of Penstemon barbatus. Taxonomy (NCBI): domain Eukaryota; kingdom Viridiplantae; phylum Streptophyta; class Magnoliopsida; order Lamiales; family Plantaginaceae; genus Penstemon; species Penstemon barbatus. The sequence goes on along the minus strand of CM064878.1, from coordinate 32,633,110 downwards.
GCTGATAGTTAGAAATTATAAAATCTTTGTAATCAGTTTACTTTATCCATTCTTCAGACATCTCATCTGATGAACTTGTACTTGTAATTCTTTTTCAATATCAATAAAAAGACAAGTTCAATCCAATATATTTTTTCTATCTCAGAAAATTTTGAGGATTACAATCTTTAGCTTAAGTTTTAACAGGTACTTGGCTGAAGTTTTGTCATCATCAAAAAGGGGGAAATTGTTGGATAAGGATGAAGATGAAGGCACTGAAGACAAATTTAGAAGGGAGGTTTTGATGCATTCCAAAACTTCAAAATCTGCTAAGTATGGAGTAACTTAGCTGATGATCCCTTTGGAAGGAATTTTGACTAAGTACAAGAAGATATCAGAAGAGTCAAAATTTCAAGGTCCAAGACTTCTGATCTGCTGAAGGAAAGTTATCAGACTGATGAATATCAGCCGACTCAAATCAGATTTGTTCAAGTTTGAGATCAGCTTAGTTCGCCATCAGACTTGCACTTCCGACAGCCAAGTGGAAAGGATCATAAAGTCTTCCCAACGGTAATAAATGCCCCTGGAAGTAATAAATGCTGAAGTACAAGGATATTAAAGACAAATAATTGAAGAAATGCTTCGCATCAGCTGGGTGCATTTAATGCTACATTTAATGCTGCCTGCAGAATAGTACTGTTGACAGTACGGACAGACTGCAAAAGAGCCGTTCGCGGATTTTAAGGACTAGTACTCGAGGAATTTGAATATTGTCTCTCTTCAACGGACATTTTTCAAACCTCAAGTATAAATAGCTGAAAGAGACGAAGAGAAAATAAGCAACACAGTCTCTGAGAAATTTTCAAAGCAAAATTCTTTAAGTCTCAAGAACAACTTACTCATCAGCTTAGTCATCTGTTGACGAAAAGCGAAGTTGAAGAACAAAGCTAAACACATCTTCTGAGTGAATTTGTAAGATAGAGTGTTGTGAGAAGTAGATATCCATCTAAGTGAGTGATATTACTTCAGAGAGTAGGATTTCTTTGTGATTTCTTACTGCGCACTTACGGCCTGTTCATTTGTTGATCGGCGTAAGCAGAGTGTACTGGTTACTTTGTGTTTCTAGTATAACCCAATATCTTTGTGACTTGGACGAGTGGATTAAAGGATATTTACATCCATATAACCACTATAAAAATTACTTGTGTTTTTACATTACTTTTAAACTTGCATATTTTCTGATTGCATAAAAACACGATAAGTTAACTGTTTGAAAAATATTTAAAAGGAGCTTATAAAACTGGGGAAATATTTTTCAAACTGCTGAGATTACTTGTGAAAAACACCTTGAAAAATCCGCTGCAAGTACTCTAAGTATTAAAACTGATTTTAACAAAATCAGCTAAGTAATTATCAGACGAGTGGTCATCAAATCTGTGCAAAGATTTGTTCGCGAACAGACTTTTAACTTACTACTCTGATCAGCTTAGTCTGCTCACTGTTAAAGAAAAAGTTTTAAAGTTAAAATTGGAAGAAAATTTTTAAAGAGGTTTATTCAAACCCCCCCCCCCTCCCCCTTCTAAACCTCATCTGACCACTTGGTACCAACACTGTAATATAAAAGTAAAATGATCTCATTAAAACATGCATCACCTCTTTAAGCATGCAATACGAAATTCAAAACAAAAATAATCTTCTAACTTTAGATTTTTTTTTCCTTCAAAAATAGCCCTTAATAGTACGCTACACACATCATTAGATGATTGGTCTAATATAAGGGACTAGTCACTACAAAGTAGCGAACTCAAATTCGAATCTCTATCGGGAGATGTTCCCACTTTATGAGTCTGACGTGCATCCAAGAAGATTAAACCCTTGAAAACCCCGAAAAAAGAATTTACGCTACACACAGATTTATTCATATAACTTTCATGTTATATCAACTTAAATTTCACTATATTTCAGATTAGTCAAATGAATAACATATTTTATCCTCACTTTCGAATAATTTCTAAGTACAAGACAAAAATTGAAATTTACTAAAAAGTACGAGACAATTTTTTTATGCATATGACTAAAATTGAAATGAGATGAAACTTAAAATTAAGACTAAAATTGATATGTGGTTAAAGTTAAATGACTAAATATGTGTTTACGAGACTGTTTTTGAAAGAAACCTAAAATTACTTTACTTTTTCTTGCAATTTTCGTCCAATTCACATTCACACTTTATCATTTATTATGAAGTACGATAAAATTAATTGTAGAATACAAGTCCAACCAACATATTCAAATATTTAAGTATATTTTTCTATAGGATTTAATTACTTAATATTCTTTTAGAAACTTGGCTTTTTGTAAAATGTAATTCCTCTCCTTGTCCTTCTTTGCATCATAAGCTCGCACATAGGTCCAACCCATTTCCTCACCACATTTGCCGCAGAATATTTCAGCAATTGAGAAATAACTGGTCATAAGTTGTTTGTCAACCTTTGGTCCAATCTCAATGTTCATTGCATGAGCAAACATATAAACTTGCCCTGATTTTGCCTACAAATTTCAGAAATAAATTATGAAAAAACTGAAAGAAAATGAGAAAAGAATTTATACACATGTAGAAAGTGATGTCTGTTGGAATTTATATTCTATATGTGAATAAAATTAGTTGAGAGTAATGGGTCGTGTCTGTTCGATCTGAAGAGGTACCCTTTGGATCGAAACAGTACAATCCAAACATTGTGTCTCTTGCGAAAAGACATTTTTGAGTCTATAAATAGGAGACTTAATCTGGCCAATTAAGTATCCTTTTTCCGACAATAATCAAAATAAAATTACTCTCATCTCAACTTTAAATTTATGTCGAGTTTTCTATTTGCTTCGGTTCGCCGTGGGTTCATTATTTGTGCAAATAATGAACAACAGACTGTTGTATCTTGGGAGACTACCGGGAATCAAACTGTATGCACTGTGGCAGCCCCGGAAATATTGTCTTAAGGAAATTTGTTTCGACAAGCCTCAGTCTAATTTCCTCATTTTTTACGTAAAGATTAAAGTGATATTTGGTCTAGAAACAAGTAAGTATTTCTCACTATTTTTTTTAAGTTAGATCAAAATATTTAAGTACACAGATTGTTAGACTCCAACAATCTTAAGACAATAGTATATGTTTAATTAATCTGTGTTAATTACTATCCTAGCGAATTCAAAATCATTATGCATGAATCTATGAGAATATGTACTTAATATATAATTCTCGCATGTGTATAAGCTATGAAATTTCCTGTATATATTGATGACGCTTATATATTTTTATTCTTTTATCATACCATAAACACCTTAATAATCAGATGTGGAATCTGATATTTATGTTATATATTCTCTGTAAGTGGAGATAAGATCATTGCTAGAGAATATCTAATTGATATTTGAAAACTTTATGAAATAAGAGGAAATCAAATTGTGATCTAATATTGACTACCGAATGGCAATGCTATTGGCAGAAAGTCTAAAGGTTCATGCCAATTAGAATAACTATATATGAGTGCAGAATTGATATTTAGCCATGTCTTGAGTTAACGAATTTTCTGGATTCTCAAACAAAGATGATTTATTGTAAATATTGAAGAAAGATGGGTTTTGAAACGTAATGCTAAAGAACTGTCAAGAGGACATCTTATTTTCTAAGTTTCTGGAAGTAGGAATTTATTACTCCAAAAACAGAAACTAAAATTTTCTGCATGAGAGCAGTAGAATAATCATCTAACTCTTAGCATCTGGAGTGTTGAAAACAATATTTGTTTTAATTCTCCAAAAACACACCACTTCAAAAGTGGGAAAACAAAATAATTGAAATGTCTCGTGGAAGTCATTTTTCCAGTGTAATGGATTAAAAAGGTGATTCAACTTTGATGCCGTTTGACTTCATAAATGAAATGGTGCATTTCATGGTGCGTGCCGTATCTATGAATCGGTGCCTTTTTATAATCGGCGGACAATTCAGTGTCTAAGATTTTGTATGGTTCAGAAATTTGAATTCCGTAACAATGTGAAGAGATGTGTCTTCACACCTTTGAAAAATCATATTGACTATTCAAAGTGTAATATTCATTTTTGAGGGAAAAGTGAAGTGTCATTTAAATATTTGGTAAAAGATGCATGTAAATTTGAATGGTGTTCTGGACCGCATCGATCACATCATGATAACCTTTCAAATTGAGCGGTTACTATTGTGATTACAATTGCTAATTGTGTGATTTAGCATTTGGAGATTATGAAAAGAAAATCCCATTTAACATATTGGTTATGCTTATAATTATTACGTATGGTATATTTGAATTGCGAATTAAATATACAGACAAATCATTTACTCCAAAATTTGATTATATCTAATTTTTGGAATTACTAAAATGAAAGACATTTTCATATTTATGAATGAATTACTGTTTGTGTACAATATTTTAGTGGTGCACTAATCTTTGTTATTTGAAGTAATTCATACGTTATGTCATTATATGAGGTAATGACTGTAATTAAAATTGTCATGGGCATCAAAATAATAATCTCATACGTGTATGGGTTATTATAATAGCTCGTGTAAATAAGTGCGACTTATATTACTAATAATCTTTATGTAGAGATAAATGATTATTAGTATTTACTACGAAATCAATATTTTATTTGTGAAAATAATTATAATTTATTTGCGAATTAATTATAATTTATAACAATATTTATTGAGGAAATATTGAAAATCTATTTGTAAATGTAATTATAATGTATTTGTAAAATAATTATAATTTACTAAAATGTCAATATTTTATTGAGAAAATATTGATAATTTATTGAGAAATAATTATAAATTATTTGTGAAATAATTATAATTTTATTTGTTTGCGAAACTAATTATCATGTATGTGAGTTCAAATTTTTTTGAACTAATCCAAATTAATTATGTGATTTTAAATCACTACTAACTCGTGGAGTTTAAAATGTATTTGATCACATATATTTTATTGTACTATTTATTGAATAATAAATAAGAGGCAATAAATGTATTCTAAATCATTACTAACTCGTGGAGTTTAAAATGTATTTGATCACAAATAATTTATTGTACTATTTATGGAATTATAAATACGAGGCAATAAATATTTGCGAAGTAACGAAGATATGCATTTGTGAAATACAAATCCAGAAAATGGAATAAGATAAGTTTAAATTCTTATATCCAAATTGTGGGGTAAATACGAATATATTCATTTACACAAGAGTGTGTTAAATTAGAAATAATTCGTCAAATAATTTACCTAGCTCAACTCAATTCAATTTGGTTGCTAAAGTAACATAATTTAAAGATGTGGTTAAGTGTCAATCTTTAAATTCGGGTTTACTTGACAACTTGTGGGGGAAAGCTCGCTAGATGTCTACACCATACTAAGTCGAGTTTCATACAAGAAAGTCAATTATCATTCCATATGAGTTATGGAAAGGGAAGAAAAACCAAATACCTTAAAATGTGGGGGGTATTTAGGTCAGATTTCGGTTTCACCACCGAAAAAGGAAATAACTTAAAAATATTAATTACTACTAGCTTATGCGATAAATATTAGTAGTTCATATTTTTGGTATTTAAATCTGACATAATTGTAATCATGTGAACCAAGTTACGTGATGTAACATTCATTGAGAAGACAAGAAAGATTTGAGAATCATTTCTCATAAATTGATCTTTCTTTTGTTTCAGATTTATTTTCAGTAAGTGTGATTTACTGATATTAAAATATGATAAAGTAATATTATTTATTATATTACTTATATAAACCTTTTTACACTTTATAATTAGAGTTAATTATAAATTATTTATTCTGTGAGAATAAATACTATAGTCTAACCAATTTTAGACTAGAATACTTTTTAAAATTTTATTGAATATTTTACGAAAATATTTAATTGATTTTGATCAAGAGGATCAACTTTGTGAAGTTTATAATTATAATTAATTCTAAACTACAATATTCTGCGAGAATATACATATGAATCGCTTACTTCAACATGAGTTTGTTGACGAGACAAATGAGCTAAATGCTCCAAGTTCTTCGATCTAGATATTCTAACTTATATGTAGAGGATTAGCCTCAAACATTATATCACATTCCAATATCGTGGATTGGAAAGAGGTGATTGACAGCGAGTTACATTCATAAAATTGGTAGACCTCGAAGAGTGAACCGATCAGATGTAGACGGGTTTTTAAGTTCAAGAGCTTAAAAACTTTGATAAGTCAATGACAAAATCTAGGCTAGACGAGTAGTCAAGGTGTCTTATTAAAAGAAACACTTTTATTTATTTGACTCATATTCACTAACAATTAGGATGACATTTTTTAATGTTAATAGCTCTATTAGCTATATACAATGGACTTTAAAATTGTTATCCTTAGTGGTGAATTAAATGAGAAAATTTATAAGGAGTAACTAGAGAGTTTCGTTGTTAAATGAAAAGAAAACATAGTTTGTGAAACTTTTGTATTTTCTTGTTGACCTTTAACAAACTCCTAAACAATGACATGAAAAATGTGATAGTGTCACTAACAAATTTTAACTGTCATATTGATAAATATGACAAGTGTGTCCATATAAACTAACTGGATATTTGAGTATCATAGTTTGTTTATACGTAAATGATATGTTAATATTTGAGACTAATACCGTAAATATTAAATTCATTGAGAAAATATTAACTAATGATATGAAAAACTTCGGTTTAATCAATCATGATTAGGAGGTCATGTGATGACATTAAACTATCTCAAGCACATTACGTGGATGAGTTATAGATAGTTTAATACTTATGAAATTAAGGGATTTCACAATTCTATTTAATTCATACCTTGTGTGTTACACGAGAACAAATGTGATAGAGTATCACTATTTGAGTATGCTCATAAAATTAGATGTCAAGCATATATCGTAAAATGCAAGAGGCTATACATCTTCTCTTTGGTTAATAAACTAAGGAGATACACGAGCAATCTTGGCAAGATTCGTTGGGATGCATTAATGAGAATGCTTGAATCTTGAAAGAATACATACATATGTGCATTATATTTGGAAAAATTTCAAACGATCCATGAGGGATATAGTAATGCAAATGAAACTTCTGATTTAGATGAATCAAAGTTTATAAGCGAATATGTATTCAATTTTGGAGGCACCGCTATTTCCTGAGAATCTTCCAAACATACGCATCTAACTCAATCCATAATAAGATAAGAGTGCATAGCATTGGATAAAGATAGTGAAGAATTTGAGTGGTTTCACAAAATTCTTGGAAGATATTTAATATGACTAAAAATTGTGTTAGTCATACGTAAAATGCGATAATCAAGCGGTGATACACAGAGCTCAACAAGCTCTATGTATAATGGTAAAGTCACGACATGACATATTTGTTGTCGTTGATACAATACCGAGAGACATCTACTTTCAAATAGAATGGACTTTATGAAGTCAAGAGATAATCCTGATTCCGGATATTAAAGGTTTATCTAGAGAGTAGTATGTGCATCGAGGGGAATGGGCTTAAAGCCTAAATTAGACTAAGTTACCTCGTACGGAAACCTAACCTGGCGACTGGAGATCCCACGGACCAGGTTCAATAGGACAACCAGTCTTGGCTAACTTAAAATAAAGCACTTAAGAGTATAACTCTATCCCATTCTTATGATGCAATAAGTGGAAGCCTACCGCGTATATAAGGTTAAGCAAACGCTTTTAGTGACGTCTATACCTTGTCAAGAACAAGTGGAGTATGGTAGGATACTCTTGATAGATGCGGTCACCTATGTTAGTGTGAGCTGGGTCGGCTCGTTGAGAATTTCTTTATAGGCTGGAATTCTCTAAAGCACTCGCATAACCAAGAATGTTCAGGGCCAAAACGAACACAACCGAGAACTTGAAGCAAATCGGTTTAATGCTGTGTTAAGTTTATTGTCTTGGTTTACACCAACAGCCGACGGTTCAAGATGAAATATTTCACCGATTGGCTAAGTAAATCCGATAAGCTTTAACTAGGGAAGGTTCAAGATGAAATATTTCACCTATCTCAATGCGGTATTATTCCTAAAGAAATTTCGACATGAGGAGAACTATTTTATTCATGTGGGGGATTGTTGGAATTTATATTCTATATGTGAATAAAATTAGTTGAGAGTAATGGGTCGTGTCTGTTCGATCTGAAGAGGTACCCTTTGGATCGAAACAGTACAATCCAAACATTGTGTCTCTTGCGAAAAGACATTTTTGAGTCTATAAATAGGAGACTTAATCTGGCCAATTAAGTATCCTTTTTCCGACAATAATCAAAATAAAATTACTCTCATCTCAACTTTAAATTTATGTCGAGTTTTCTATTTGCTTCGGTTCGCCGTGGGTTCATTATTTGTGCAAATAATGAACAACAGACTGTTGTATCTTGGGAGACTACCGGGAATCAAACTGTATGCACTGTGGCAGCCCCGGAAATATTGTCTTAAGGAAATTTGTTTCGACAAGCCTCAGTCTAATTTCCTCATTTTTTACGTAAAGATTAAAGTGATATTTGGTCTAGAAACAAGTAAGTATTTCTCACTATTTTTTTTAAGTTAGATCAAAATATTTAAGTACACAGATTGTTAGACTCCAACAAAAATAATTAGACAATTTAATTAAAAATTATAGTGTTAGTAACTAACATATATTTGGTATTTTATGCAGAGTTTTTAAAAATACAAGGTAGTTTGATTAAAATAAAATAAAAAATTAGTTTAGTGGAATGGACTAGTAAGTACAAAGTAGCGAACTCATGTTCGAATCCTTGTTGATAGAATTTCCCACTTAATGTATCCAACAAACATCGGAAGAGATTAAACCCTTTGAAAAATAAAAATAAAAATAAAAACCAAAAAAAATAAGAAGCTAGAAGAAGAAAGAAAGACTAATTCAGGTTGTCTATAAGAAATATAACTTTCTTACTCTGATACTCTCTCTATGTAAAATGTATGTTTATTTTACAAATATGGTTTTTTAATTTTATAATTTAATGTGCATCGATTTAAGGGTTTTTTGCACTTTGCACTCCCGAAACATGAGAAATAGATACTTTGCATCCTCGAAATATAAATTTAGCGCTTTGCACCCCCAAAATATGAACAATTAAAAACTATGCACCCTATTTTAAATTTTTCAAAAAATCTAGGGACAAAATAGGTAATTCATTTTTCAATTTTTGGCACTTTGCACCCTTGAAATACAAGAAATGGACATTTTGCACTCCCAAAATAGAATTAGCACTTAGGACTCTCGAATTAAGAACACCTTAGCAACTTGCACTCCCAAAACACGATAAATGGACACTTTGAACCTCCTGAATACAAAATTAGCACTTAGCACCTCAAATTAAGAAAAATTGAACTAGTAGCACTCCCTCATTTTTTTTTTTTTGGCAAAAGTTGGCCACCGAGGTCGAGAAAACCTAGGGGCAATTTTGCAGATGCGTATTCTAGTATTCATAATCGTATTTTTAAATTTAAGGAAAAAATAAAATGAATTTCCTATTTTGACCCTAGATTTTTTGCCCCAGGTGTTCAACTTTGCCGAAAGAAATGAGGAGGTGTTAGTTGTTGAGTTTTTCTAGATTTGAGGTACTAACTGCTAATTTTGTGTTTAGGGGGTTCAAACTGTCCATTTCTCGTGTTTCGGGGTGCAAGTTGATGAGTTGTTCTTAATTCAAGGGTGTTAGGTGCTAATTCGATTTCGGAGGTGCAAAATGCCCATTTTTCGTATTTCAAGGGAGCAAAGTGTCAAAGATCTAAAATGAATTATCTATTTTGTCCCTATATTTTTTGAGAAAAAAGAAAAATAAAAAATGGTGCAAAGTGTTGAATTGTTCATATTTTGGGGGTGCAAAGGGCTAAATCTATATTTCGAGGATGCAAAGTGCCTATTTTTCATGTTTTGGGAGTGCAAAGTGCAAAATATCCTCGATTTAAATTGATGCGTTCAATTCGGCCAAACAACAAATCCGATTTTGCAATTAATATATATGATATTTCTACGAATAAATGGGCTTTTTTTGTGAAGTAGTGCATACAAGATTAATATTAAATTAAAAAATAACTCACACTTCTAGTAGGATATATTCGAATTGAACTCAAAATAAATAAGATTAAATAGCACTTAGATAAACATCTGAAAATTACCAGATAATTTTTCGAAATGAGGTCAACCCTTAGTGCAATAGGATTCAGGCACTTTCTGCAGCTGTATACTGGCGTCCCAGCTATTTCCACCATTTAATTGAAAAAATTAAATCAAGTATTTTAATTAGTAATAAGCAAAAAGATGGAGTTGATCAATAAAAATTGAACTTTAATTCATAATATTTCCCTGATTAATAGATGAGAAATGGAAAATATATATGAAAGATGTTATTGCAAAAAATGGACCTTATATTCTTATATATAATAAAAATAACATATTATTGGATTCGGTCAAATAATTGATGTTCATGGAAAGTCTTGGTCTCACATGTAAAATAATAATAAAGTCTTGGTCTTGGTCTTGGATTAGGTAAAACAATAACATATTATTGGATTAGCTCCCAAAAATATATTTTACCTCCTAAAATTTTAAAATCAGTTGCACTTTTCAAACCTTCAAACGATTTTTAGTCATATTTGTTGGTCGAAAAATACACATGTGCATCTCACATGTATTTTCTAAGGACAAATTAGTCACAACACCTCCTACCCCAAAGGCGGAGCCATAATTTTAGAATGAGGGGGGCGATACATAAAGAGGAGATCAAACCGAAAAATCTGTTTTTTTTTTTTTTTTTTTTTTTTTTTTGTGTCTCAATGGTTTAATCCCTTTATTTTTATAATATAATTATATACCCAAAAAAATACTGAAGATTTTTTGTGAAAAGTGAACTTTTTATATTTAAAATATAATATTATCATTGATGAATTTTACTATTATTAATCTAGTAAGATAATCACAAATTTGTGACGAAATATCTAAATTGGTTTTATAACATGGGATAAACAATCAAAGTAGAGATATGAACTATGAAGTAAGTCTGAATTAATAGAAACACAACTGAATTTGAATATGAACCCAATATGGGTAAAACCTTAGAGAGAAAAATATCTACTATTAAAAAAAAACACTTAAGACTCATAAGTAAACAAAATAACTAAAAATAAAAAAAAAATTCTACAATATTCCCAAGTACAAGCTATAATCAAATAAAATTTACAGTTATAAATCTGCAAGAAAAAAATGAGAAACCATTGTTTAGTGTCAAAATAATACGAGTACCAAATATTATGATTTTTAATTTTGCTTTTTATTCTAGGGGAACTTACCAAATAAAAATCTTTTTACCGCAAAGCTTGGAGCTCGGACGTACTTCAGCTGCGGGTAGGGGTGAACGCGGTCGGGTTTTAGCGGGTGACAACGAAAAAATCAACCCGATCCGACACATGCGGGTTGCCAAAATTTCAAACCGCATCCATATTTTTAAGTTCATAAACCGCGCGGTTCGGGTGAGGCGGGTGTGGGCGGGTGACGGGCGGGTTGGCGGGTTGAACCATTGAATATAGTATATTCAACTAACTTATACTACATAAAATTCAATCTTACTAGGAAGAATAATAATAAAATAAGATTGCGCAAACTCATGGTTAACGGCCCATTTTGCAACTAGAATTCCTAGCTACTTGTTCAACAAAATTAATCATTGGTACCAAGGTACGAGCTTGAAGCATATAGGGGGGTGATTTTTTTATGGGTAGGATCAATTCCTACAATTGTTTTATAAGAAGAAACTACATACATACAGTGCAAAAATTAATAAGTTAATTGATGCATAAGTTACAGTACTTTTTTTTATAGAAATAAAAATAAAATTTAAATATATTTTAAACTCAAATATTCTCCAAACAAACAAACTCTTTTTGTGTACTGCAAAAAAAAAAAAAAGGGATCTACAGTTAACAAGAGCACGTAAAATAAGGTAGGTGTGGCAAGATATTTAAACTAAACATCCAACAAACTGAATTGGGTACTTGTTTAATAACTATGAATAACTTAAACTTAGAAAACTTTGATGTTCCTCTTTCCTCTTTTCTCTTGCTCGCTCAAATTTTCTACCTTTGGCTCGCACATATGGCTTGGTGTGACTTATGAGTGATGAAAATTGAGAACAAATTTTGAATCTTAATTTTTGAGGAGAGGCGCATTGGAGAATAAAACTGGAGAGTGGAGCAGGCATGTAGCTTAGAGATGGAAAATCCTAATTATTTCTCAATATTTTGTTTGGTAAGTGGTGTTGGGTAGAGAAAACATATAATATTTGGATGGGTCGGGTTAGAGGCGGTTTTTAACAATTAAAACCGCAACCCGACCCATAACTTTCGGGTGGTCACAATTTCAACCCATTACTAGTTTTATAAAAATAAAAACCGTCGGGTTCGGGTTGGGTCGGGTCGGGTCGAACGGGTCGGGCGGGTTAGGCGGGTTAATGAACACCCCTAGCTGCGGGTCTACCCAATGATGTAGGTAATTTGTTTTTGTTTATTTAAAAAAATTATAAATTTAATATTTTGGCCCATTAGGTTATATAGGTATTAGAGTTTAGGAGGTCGGGCCCATTAGGTAATATAGATTTTTTTTTTTAGAATACCCAAGGGTAATATATTTCTTCAAAGATAATTCAAAGTTATAATTTCAAGCACAATAACAGGATAACAGAATAGAAAGAGAAACAATTAAAAGCAAGCTTACCTGGACAGTGTGCAGCTTTATTGTATTAGGTAATATAGATTAATAAAATTAAATTGATGCATGAAAAGGGTTAAATATATCAAATTGTTTATATATGATAATTGAACATTATTTAAACTTTATTAACAATTAAATAAATTTGTCAATATAATGATATATCCATTGTATTTTTTTTGAGAAAATATAACATGTATTAAATGAAATGATGTTTAAGTATCCTTAATATAACTGGACATTTTGAACCTCCAATATATATATATAAACTAATTGTTTTGATTATATAGGCTAAGATTGTAGCCTGCCCAAAAAAGAACATTTTATATTAAAAAAATAAATAAAACAAAGAAGGAGAAACAAAATAAAGTACCAAAACGGAGTGGCCTTCGTTTGCTTGGAAAAAATAAATTCAGAAGATAACTTCGAGTAAAAAGGTGATTACCAATTTTCATACCAACATATTCATACCATGAAATTAATATAAACAATAAATTTGAAAGAAAATTTGTTTTTTATTCTTAATCTTTTGTTAATAGACGTAATCTGTGTCGCACTTTTATTCAGATAAATTTATCAAGAACGATTAAGTACGAGATGAGAGTGTATCAGTTTTTTTAACCATCAAACCCAAGGTGACTCATACCATCCGGGTTTACATTTTACCAAACCACTATTAATTATTTTAATAATAAAACCAATGGGTTAGGTTTGGGCAGATGGATCGGGTTTGGTGGGTCTATGTACACCCCTAGGTACAAAGAGTTGCATAGAATAACAAATTCTGGAGTAACTTCATCCACATGAAAGAGGTAAAGTCTGACACATACACATATATAATATAATGGGAGCACCAACTGGTGATTGATTTAGTGGAAGAGATTAGTCAATATAAAATAACGGACTCAGATTCGAATTCCTGTTGGGAGAGATACACACTTAATGTATCCATCCCGTCTCGAAAGGGATTAAATCCTTAAAAAATAACAAAAAAACAACAATAATAATATAATAGGAGCTACCAAGCCATTTCCTTCTATAATATGAGGATATTTAATATTTTTGTTCCAAAAGGTGAAATCGCTCACCCCGGGCGCCCCTCACCCCCTGTCCGACGGGATTGTGAGAGGAGGTAAATCATGGTGACTCAACCGGCAACAGAGGCTGGGACCAGTACTCACTGCGCACAAGGAGCCCCCCTCATTTTTTGAGAGGTTGCTCCCACACTGCCGCTGGTGAGGTTCGATCCTTGGTCACTTGTTCCAACTTCCACCTCTGAGACCAGTTGAGCTGCCCATGCGGACAAGATATTTAATATTTTTGTTTTGAGGTTATGTAAGTCTCTTACGAGAATACGAGGAGGTAAAATGCTATATTCAAAATTACGGAACTAAATTGAAAACTATAAAGATCTTAGGGGCTAAATTGCCACTGGCTCTAAATATTAGTAAACATTCTTCAATTTCTTCCGTCAACAGCAGTACAGCACCAATTCACCATCTTCACTAATGTCGATTCCTGCTACGGCGTCGTCCTCCGCCGCTATGTGGCGGAGGCGCTGTAGCAGACATCGACGCCGCCACTTTCATCCTATCCTCCTCTTCTTTTCAGTTAGACGATTATTAATTGTTAGAACCCCCTTGCCCACCCAAAAAAAACCCTAATTATCATTCTTCTTAAAATAAGGGAGTATTCTGAAATAGGAGTACACCGATTTCGACCGGATGCAATGCACATGTTTTGGTAGCTCAATGGTTAGATTTTGACCGTCAGAACTCTTTGCCTCCCTCCTTCGATATAAATACACAAAAAATTAACTTCAAATCTTAATTGATAACTGAGATTATAATGGAAGGGAAGGGAGAAGCTCCGGCAATTGGAATCGATTTGGGGACGACGTATACTTGCGTTGGGGTGTGGCAGCATAATCGTGTTGAGATCATAGCCAATGATCAGGGCAATCGTACGACGCCGTCTTGTGTGTCTTTCACTGACAGCTTGCGTCTTGTCGGCGACGCTGCTAAGAACCAAGCGGCCATGAACCCCACCAACACCGTGTTTGGTAAATTCCTTTATAAAATTTCTGTTTATTTGATCCTAGTAATAATATTCACTGTGTTGTAACAGTAACTTCGAATTGAGTTTTCTATTTTCTTTTAAAGGAGCGTTGCTTTGGGCCTGTATTTGGGTTTATTGAGAGTGAATTTAGAAATTTGGAGAATGTTTTGTTTGATCCTTTTAATAATATTCACTATGTAGTAACAGTAACATTGAATTGAGTTTTTATTTTTTCAAAGGTGAGTTTTGTTTTATTGAGAGTGGTTTTAGAAATTTGGAGATTTTTTTAGATGTTCTTTGGTTTTTATTTATTTAAAAGTGTTTTTTGTTTGGATTCTTAGACATTACATAAATATTAGGTTCAACTTTTAGAAAATGGTAAGTGTTTTTAGTGACCATATAAAGAAAGAGAACTAGATTTAGAGATGTCAAATCAAAGTTCATATGTGAGTGAGTGAAGCAGGGTAAGAAAAATGTTACTTTATGTTGGATCAAATTAGGATTTGTTTTAAGGATATGATAGATATTTTTGTAAGAAGATATTGTTTTTGAAATAGAGAGAAAAACATGTATGATAAGCACCTTTTGTCCTTTTCTAAAACCAATAAACGAAATGATTGAGATCCTTCAAGGGTTTAGAATGTTACTTCGCATTGTAAATGTCTGAATGTAGTTTTCATGGTTTAGAATGATTTCTGAGCTTGTGGTTTAAAATATAGAAATAGTAGTTGTTCATACATGTTTAATGATTTGTGATGCAGGTGCAAAACGTTTGATTGGTAGAAAGTTCAACGACATATCTTACTTGGTTGACATTTCCTGGCCATTCAAGGTCATTCCTGGTCCAGGTAACAAGCCTATTATTGTAGTAACCTTCAAGGGTGAGGAGAAACATTATGTTGCTGAGGAGATTTCTTCTATGATACTGATCAAGGCGAAGGAGATTGCTGAGGCTTATCTTGGATCCACCGTGAAGAACGCTGTTGTGACAGTGCCTGCCTATTTCAACGACGCTCAACGTCAGGCTACTAAAGATGCTGGGCTAATTGCAGGCCTTAATGTTATGCGCATCGTTAGCGAACCTACTGCTGCAGCCATTGCATATGGTTTGGACAAAAAGTCTACAAGTGCTGGAGGGAAGAATGTGCTTATTTTTGACCTTGGTGGTGGTACTTTTGATGTGTCCCTTCTCACTATAGAGGAGGGTACTTTTGAAGTCAAGGCCACTGCTGGCGATACCCTCCTTGGAGGGGAGGATTTTGATAATAGAATGCTGAAGCATTTTGTTCAGGAGTTCAAGACAAAGCACGAGATGGATATTAGTGGCAACCCTAGGGCGTTGAGAAGATTGAGGACAGCTTGTGAGAGAGCGAAGAGGACACTATCATTCACTACCATGGCATCTATCGAAATAGATTGTTTGTATAATGGGGTTGATTTTTACTCTAGAATTTCTCGTGCAAGATTTGAAGAGCTTAACATGGATTTGTTTAAAAAATGTACCGAGCTTGTTAGGAAGTGTTTGAGGGATGCTTATATGGATAAGAATAGTGTGCATGATGTTGTGCTTGTTGGTGGATCTACTAGAATTCCGAAGGTGCAACAGTTGCTGCAAGATTTCTTTAATGGGAAGGAGTTGTGCAAGAGCATTAATCCGGATGAGGCCGTGGCTTATGGTGCTGCGGTTCAAGCAGTAATTTTGAGTGGCGAGGGCAATTACAAGGTTCAAGACCTTGTGCTGTTGGATGTAACACCTCTCTCTCTTGGAATCGAAACTTTGGGAGGTGTCATGAGTGTAGTAATTCCCAAGAACACCAAAATCCCCTGTAAGAAAGAGGAAAGATACTATACGGTCAAGGACGACCAAACTGATGCGTTGATCAATGTATATGAGGGAGAGGGGGCGAAAGTAAGTGACAACAATTTGTTGGGTAAATTTACGCTCTCTGGCATTCCTCCGGCTCCCAAGGGTGTTTCTAAAGTCTACGTATGCTTTAGTATTGATGTTAATGGTATCTTGAAAGTAACCGCTAAGGAAAAAACAACCGGTCGTAAGAATAAAATAACAATCACGAACTCAAAAAGTAGGTTGTATAAGGCAGAGATTAAGAAAATGGTTCAGGAATCTGAGAAGTTTAAAGCTGAAGATGTCTACCATAAGAAGAAGGTTGAAGCAAAAAAATCCTTGGTTAATTATGCGTACAAGATGAAAAATACAATTAAATATGATGATGAAATTGCTTCCAAACTAACTGCCGTTGACAAGAAAAAGATCGAGGATTTTGTCAAGTTTGTTTTGCAGTGGCTGAATGGAAACCAACTTGCTGAAGCAGATGAATTTGAGAATATGAAGAAGGAACTTGAAATCATTTGGCACCGTATCATGGTCAAGATTTACAAGGGTTAAAGGTAACTAAAGAATATAGTTACTGAAGAACAATTCTTTGTTATATTTTACCGTTTATCTTCAACTATCAGAATTTTTATTACTACAGTACAAAATGTATTGGTCTTATAGACAGATCAATTGAAAATAAATTTGGATCATCCTCTTGAGAAATATATGAAGCCTTTTTTATTCATTGATATGAAAGTAAACTTCACCTATAGCTCTTAGTTTGTTTTGTCTTATAAATGGTAACTTTTTTAATGGAAAATTTTATATATCCATCGACTAAGGGTGAGTTTGGCCAAGCGGTTGGAGCTCTTAAAATCACTTATAGATCTCTATTGTGATTTTTGAAGTGTTTGACCCCGATTATAAAAATAATTTCTGCTCAATCGTGATTTTCATGGTGTTTGACCCCCAAGATCTTAATCACTTTTAGAATTTCGAGAAGCAAAAATCAACATATTTTAGAAGCTACTAAAGTGTTACTTTTGCAAAAGCAATTATTCTATAATTAATTTTCATTATAATTAATTATTACCAAAATCAATTATATTAAAATTAATTATCCTATAATTGCTTTTCGTATCATTAGACCAAACTCATCGTATCTCTAGACTAAACTCACCATAAGTGATTCACTAAAATTTAGTTACTCTACATGATTACATCTTGGAGGTTTTGAATTGCTTTACAAAATTAAATGTTATGTTACAATCACTTTTGCACCTTTTACAACAATAAGATGATCATTAAATAACATATTTCCAAGAGGGATTTATGGGTTTTGTTATAATTAAATAACATCTTTCCAAGATGCATTAACTTATGGATTAAATGACACCTCCACAAGAAGTATATGTGCATATTGGATTTTGGATGACTGTACTTTAATGTTTCTTGAATAATAAGAGGGGTAGATTAATAATTGGATGTATCATTTTATTTAACATGTCGGGAAATGCACAATACTCTTTTCTGTTGTTATGTGGTATGTGAAATCTGTATAATACTATCATGGGTGCGTTTGAAATCTCGGGGTGGTAAATGCACAATACTTTTTTCTTTTGTTATGTGTTGTGAAATCTGTATAATATTATTATGGGTGCGTTTAAAATGAAATTTCGAGGGGCGGGGAGCACATAAGATAGTAGTTATTTTGGTGTCACGTGTCCTCTTAAAATTTAAATTTATATAATACAGTTTTTTAAATACAAAATTACCCAAAATTATCCTTTTTAAATCTCCAAACTTAATCGATTTTTTTCAACTAAAATAAAGAAAAAATAGGGTTTTTTCAATCTGAATCGCCTTTTATTAAAAAAAAAAAAAGGGCAAGAATTGCTACTACACGGATTCGTGAATATGAGGAACTCCTAATGTAATACAAATTTTCACAAAAAAAGAAAAAAGAGCAATTCCTCGTATTTACGAAAATTTGGTATTTTTTCCAGAAATTTGTATTGATTAGGAATTCCTCATATGTTCGGCCGGATTGAAGCTTTGGTTTGTGAAGTTTCTTTCTTTCTCGTGCCTTGTAGAGTGGCTATTAAGCAATATTACTTTTTATACTGTTCTTTTGTATAGATCTCTTAATGTGGAATTGGTTACTGAACATATTTGTATTCATTAAATAATTTAATCAGTTTATATAAATAGAATTAAAAACTTTGTACATATTCATTCATTTCTTTCTTCTCGTGGGAATTGGTAAATTTTGGAGTTTTTTTTTTTTTTTTTTTCTGATATGTCCAAATTTTGTACCCGAGGGCAATTAAGAGATTACACTAAGTTGACATAAATGAGAGATTTGTAACGTCTTTATCATTTAAATCTTGTAACGTTAGTAACATCTTTATCATAAACTCGTAACGTTTGTAACGTCTTTGTATTTATTACTTGTAACGTCTTTCTTGAAAAGACTATTGTATCCCTGTATATACCTATAAATAGGTAGCCCTATTTCCAAACAAGGGAAACCAACTTACTATTACAATTACTATGCAATTTTTCTCTCGATTTAAGTGTGTAGACTTTATTTTATTATTGTGATGTTGTTATAGATCGAAGGGCTTATTTCATCTTTGCCGAACATTTATATACAACATCATTTCCTATATAGCCTTTTACACAAAAATATTTCTCAATATGACTCAAACTGAAAAGTGTTTTCCTAAATGTAGATTTTAGGTAAAATCGCTGTTGGCAACATCGATTTTATGTAAAATCCCGACAGCCAGTATCGCTTTATCAATCATGTTCAATAATTAATTTTTTTTTAATAAAAATCAACATTTATAATATTGATTCTTATTAATTAAATTAATTAGCAATTAATTTATTCAGATAAAGAATCGAGTCATCAAATGTGAATCAGCAGATCTAAAAGAGAATTCAGGGAAACCAAGAAATGGAGCCAAAATCATAATTCAATTATTCAGATTTAAAAAAAAGGGTTACAAAGAAAGAGGAAGTTTGACCCGTGAAAAAGAGAAGAAAATGTAAATCAGCAGGCAGAAAGTTCACAAAGAAGATGCCAAAAATCCAATTTTGTAAGAACTAAGCCCAGAAAAAACAAAATTTCAACAACATGAAGACTCCAAACATAAAGTAGACAACGTAAGCACAAAAATACGATTCTCAATTTCTCCTTTGAACTGGAAGTAAAAAAAAAAATACTTATAATACTCCCAAATTAATCAAACAAATCAAACTAATTACCTGATTAATCGGACGGAGGACGGAGGACGGTGGTGAATCGGACGGCAGAGGCGGCGGACAGTGCATAGGGGTTTTTCTGAATGGCATGCTTTATTTGGATTGAATGGGATGAGGAGCAAAGAATCACTATTGCTAATTGCGATTCTTCTGAAGAATCGATATAATTAACTGGATTAACTAGTGACTAATTAATATAATTAATAAGAATTGATGTTACTAATATCGCTTTTTATTAAATTTAATTTTTTTAATTATCAAATATGATTGATAAATCGATATTGGATGTCACGATTTTACTTTAAAATCGATGTTGCCAACTGCAATTTTACCTAAAATGTACATTTAGGGAAATACTCTTTCAGCTTGAGTTATATTGGAAAATATTTTTGTGTAAAAGGATATATATGAAAAAAAATCTAAATTCTGGCCGATCGGTAGATTAGGAGTGTCGATATATTTTGTTGAAGATTAGAAGACGTAGAAAATGACCGAAGGAGACTGATGCATAATGCATATTTATGACAGGGCAATTTAGTAATTTCAAATTTTCTGAATTTTGGTAATTTCGGATGATATGTTTAATGACACATCATCAAGGAACATTTTGATCAAAATTTATGGCTTAAATTTACCGTTGACTTTTTTGTGTGGTTAAAATTGAGTATTTTATAGACACTATTTTTCCACAAAATTAGAAAGACCCTACAATATTACACGTATTATTTGTTTTTAAAAGAAAGTAGATTTAGTATTTTTTTTTTTTTGAACGGAAAGTAGATTTAGTATATAAGTTCATTGAATTTGTACCAGATAATCAAATTTAGCGCATATTATCCAACTCTATTTAAGAAAAAAACGCGTATTATCTAACTTTAAAATTAATTACTATAAAAAAAATTTTAAATTTTCGATATTGTTAGAGGGAAAATTAATATTTTTATTAGATATTGTAATCTAAATTTCCGGATCTGAAATATGATATGGATTATCAAGAATTCTATATTTGGCAGGATTATGTATCTACCTCCTAATTACATCTAAACACAAACTCTTTTTCCTATATAAAATATCAAATCATTCATATCAATGTAAAACAAAAGAAGCACAAAATTTTCCCATGGCACAGATCAAACGAAACACGGACATGGATTTAGAACAATCCGGTGACGAATGTCCCATAGAACAAGTCGATATAACGGTACCAAAAACCGATGATCCGACCATGCCCGTGTACACGTTTAGAATGTGGTTTTTGGGAATTACCGCTTGCGTTTTGCTATCTTTTGTGAACCAGTTTTTTTGGTATAGAACCGAACCGCTCACTATCTCTTCAATTTCTGCGCAAATTGCTGTGGTTCCATTAGGTCATTTTATGGCGCGTACGTTGACGAAAAGGGTCTTTTTTAAGGGGACGAAATTCGAGTTTACGATGAATCCGGGGCCGTTTAATATAAAGGAACATGTTATGATCACCATATTGGCTAATGCCGGGGCCGGGACAGTTTATGCGACGCATATTTTGAGTTCGGTCAAACTTTATTATAAGAGAAGTTTGGGGTTTGTTCCGGCATTGCTTGTTATGTTAACAACTCAGGTACATAAAAATAATTAATAAGAATTGATGTTACTAATATCGCTTTTTATTAAATTTAATTTTTTTAATTATCAAATATGATTGATAAATCGATATTGGATGTCACGATTTTACTTTAAAATCGATGTTGCCAACTGCAATTTTACCTAAAATGTACATTTAGGGAAATACTCTTTCAGCTTGAGTTATATTGGAAAATATTTTTGTGTAAAAGGATATATATGAAAAAAAATCTAAATTCTGGCCGATCGGTAGATTAGGAGTGTCGATATATTTTGTTGAAGATTAGAAGACGTAGAAAATGACCGAAGGAGACTGATGCATAATGCATATTTATGACAGGGCAATTTAGTAATTTCAAATTTTCTGAATTTTGGTAATTTCGGATGATATGTTTAATGACACGTCATCAAGGAACATTTTGATCAAAATTTATGGCTTAAATTTACCGTTGACTTTTTTGTGTGGTTAAAATTGAGTATTTTATAGACACTATTTTTCCACAAAATTAGAAAGACCCTACAATATTACACGTATTATTTGTTTTTAAAAGAAAGTAGATTTAGTATTTTTTTTTTTTTGAACGGAAAGTAGATTTAGTATATAAGTTCATTGAATTTGTACCAGATAATCAAATTTAGCGCATATTATCCAACTCTATTTAAGAAAAAAACGCGTATTATCTAACTTTAAAATTAATTACTATAAAAAAAATTTTAAATTTTCGATATTGTTAGAGGGAAAATTAATATTTTTATTAGATATTGTAATCTAAATTTCCGGATCTGAAATATGATATGGATTATCAAGAATTCTATATTTGGCAGGATTATGTATCTACCTCCTAATTACATCTAAACACAAACTCTTTTTCCTATATAAAATATCAAATCATTCATATCAATGTAAAACAAAAGAAGCACAAAATTTTCCCATGGCACAGATCAAACGAAACACGGACATGGATTTAGAACAATCCGGTGACGAATGTCCCATAGAACAAGTCGATATAACGGTACCAAAAACCGATGATCCGACCATGCCCGTGTACACGTTTAGAATGTGGTTTTTGGGAATTACCGCTTGCGTTTTGCTATCTTTTGTGAACCAGTTTTTTTGGTATAGAACCGAACCGCTCACTATCTCTTCAATTTCTGCGCAAATTGCTGTGGTTCCATTAGGTCATTTTATGGCGCGTACGTTGACGAAAAGGGTCTTTTTTAAGGGGACGAAATTCGAGTTTACGATGAATCCGGGGCCGTTTAATATAAAGGAACATGTTATGATCACCATATTGGCTAATGCCGGGGCCGGGACGGTTTATGCGACGCATATTTTGAGTTCGGTCAAACTTTATTATAAGAGAAGTTTGGGGTTTGTTCCGGCATTGCTTATTTTATTATAATTTAGCACAATGGAGTATTTGGTAATAAAAATAATACGGGTCTTTTTTATAAATGAACAAATTATATGAGATATTTTTGCATTTTACTCGAATTCTTTATTAGTCAAACTTTCCAATCATGGATGAAAATTTTATTTTCGATATATGTTTTGTTCCGTCAAATATAGAAAACTTTTAAGGAAACGACTCGAAAAAATTATGAAAAAAATTATTAAATCAAGAAAAAGATAAAGTCAAAAGTCAAAAGTCAAATATAAAGTTTCAAAAATACATCTTATTTTCGTTTCGATTGACTCAAAAGCATAAACTTTTCAATGTTTTTGACGGTAAAGTTGAAAATTTTGGTCCATGTTCCAAATATATTTTTAATATTCCTTGTGAAGAAATGATGAACCATATTGTGTGTTCTGAATTCTAATGCATAAATTAAATCACCTAATAAAAACATAAATTTCAAATTTATATATATATATATATATATATATATATATATATATATATATATATATATATATATATATATATATATATTTTATAATTAACCTTTTTATTGAATGTATTATACAGATGTTAGGTTATGGATGGGCTGGAATTTTTCGAAAACATTTAGTTGAACCAGGAGAGATGTGGTGGCCTAGTAATTTGGTACAAGTCTCCATATTCAGGTACCTAATACTCATGATTAAAGTTTCATTTTCGTGGTATATTTTGTTTAGTCGAAAATCGAAAACTTTTCGAAAGTTTTTCAAATTTTTTGAGATTTTTCATGAAATTAAATAAATTGATTCAAAAATAGAAACTTTTCGGTGTTCTTGATGGACACGTATTAAAATTTTGATCTTTTTATTCTTTTTTATAAACTCCTATTTTGGAAATAATTAATTAATGAAATTCAAAAAATAATAATTTTTTTTCTAAATATTATTTTATTATTAATGCAGGGCATTACATGAAAAGGAGAAAAGATCAGGAAGACTAACTCGAACTCAATTTTTCCTCATAGCATTAATTTGTAGTTTTTCTTACTATATATTCCCTGGTTTTTTCTTCCAAATGCTGACCTCATTTTCTTGGGTTTGTTGGCTAAATCCAAACTCGGTCTTGACCCACCAAATCGGATCCGGATTACATGGGCTTGGTATTGGGGCCATAGGATTCGATTGGACCACAGTTTCATCTTACCTAGGAAGCCCATTAGTGAGCCCATGGTTTGCTTCTGCCAATGTGGCTGTTGGTTTCTTTCTTGTTATGTATGTAATTACACCTTTGGGTTATTGGCTCAATCTTTTCAACGCCAAGAACTTTCCTATATATTCCTCAAATCTTTTTCAGAAAAATGGGAAAAGGTTTAATACCGAAAGTATTATTAATTCCAATTTTAACCTTGACAAAGAAGCTTATGACAAATCTGGTCCTTTGTACTTGAGTACAATGTTTGCTACTGCTTATGGGCTTGGATTTGCTACACTTTCGGCTACTGTGGTCCATGTGTTGCTTTTCAATGGGAGGTATGTAATTGTATGGGCAAAATTGTCATTTTAGTTTGAATCTATATTTTTTTTATACTTTTGGTTCCATATTTTATAAAAATGCAACCCTAACTTTTCGGATGCTTTCTACTTTTGTCCCGAGGGACTAAAATTGCCAAAAATTTATTTTATGGGACCAATATTACAATTTTTAAAAATAACGAGGTCGAAATTGTACTTTTTGTCTCACAGCAATTAACCCTCAGCAAAATTATGTCCTTTACAAATTTACACTTTGGCTTCAAATTTCTTAAAAATTTATTGTGCATTTTTGTCTCGTATTTTGCACTTTTGGTCCCATATTTTATAAAACTGCAACCCTAGCTTTTCGGATGCTTTATACTACAATTTTAAAAAATAAGAGGCCAAAATTGCACTTTTAGTCTCACAATTTCTTCATAATTACACTTTGGGTTCCATTTCTTGGAAATTTAATGTGCATTCTTGTCTCATATTTTACAAAATTATTTTGCACTTTTGGTCCCAATAAATCAAAAAATGCCAAAAGTACTAAATTTCGAGAAATTCACCAAAAAGCACGGAACATAAACCTATTGATTTTCCAATAATGTGAGACTAAAACTACAATTTTTCCGTAATATAGTATAAATAAATATACTTTAAAAAAAAAAAAAAAACCCTTTTGAATTAACAATTTTTTTTTTTTTTGGTAATTTACTATTGCAGGGATATATTGACGCGAACCAAAACGGCATTCAAGAACAAGAAAATGGATATACATACAAGGCTAATGCAATCATACAAACAAGTTCCTATGTGGTGGTTTATTGTCATTCTTGGGGTCAACATTGCAGTTGCACTTTTTTGTTGTATATATTATGAAAGTACACTTCAATTGCCGTGGTGGGGTGCTTTGCTTTCTTTTGTGATTGCTTTTGTTTTCACTCTCCCAATTGGCATCATTGCTGCCACTACGAACCAGGTACAAATTAATTGTCGATTTTGATTTCTTACTTATTTTTAGAGCAAAAGATAAAAACACCTCATATGCTTTGTCTAACTCCCAAAAATCCTTTTGTGTTATTTTAACTTTCAAAAAACTTCCTACGATTTAAAATAAGTGCCAAATATACCCCCAAAAAGGAGAGTGTGTTTCAATCACCAAAATTACAAGTATTTGTTCACAATTTACTTTTGATATGACAATTTTACCCCTGATATTGAAAGACAAAAACACCCATATGCTTTGTTTAACTCCCAAAAAACACCACATGTGTCATTTTAAATCTCCAAAATCCCCCCTGTGTTTGATTTTATATACCACACTCGATCCAAGTAGTATATAATTGTTGTTTCAAAAAGAATATATAAATTTAAAAAATTAAACATATGGGGATAATCTTGTCATTCTACCAAAAATAAAAAATACTTGGAACGAGTGTGATATTTAAGATCAAATACAGGGGTTTTTTTGGTATTTAAAATAACACAAGGGGGGTTTTGGAGAGTTAGACAAAGCATAAGGAGTGCTTTTGTCTTATGCTCCTTATTTTTATACGAATTTTAATTTTATTTTTGAATTATTTCGTGTTTTTATGAATAAATAGGCGCCGGGATTGAACGTTATTACGGAGTATATCATCGGTTACTTGTACCCCGGCCGCCCGGTGGCTAACATGTTGTTCAAGGTGTATGGATACATAAGCATGACTCAAGCTCTCACTTTTGTATCAGATTTTAAGCTTGGCCATTACATGAAAATTCCACCAAGAGCAATGTTTAATGCGCAGGTCAGTTTTTGTTTCCTTTTAAGATTTTTTTTCAATTCCTAAATTCACGACGTCGTTTAAGATTGTTGCACATGGATTAATGAAACTGTTACTTAAATTTTAGAAGAATCGTTAATGAGAAATGATAAAATTGTTAAAAATGAATTTAAATCTCTCTTGAATTTCAAATTCCTATTTGACAATTTTATGCTTTCTCATTTATAATTTTTCATTCAGATGGGTCAAAATGGGTCATTTTCTTAAGATCATATAAGTGAATTTAATTTTAATATTTGCACATGGATAGCTGACATTAATTAAACTTCATTGTATGTATAGACAAATATATATAAGTAAATAGATTCACATTCTTTCACATGTCATAAAATATCTAAATTACATTTAAGGCCCTAGTATATGATCTTCCTTATTAGATAAATTTTGATAAAATACTGTTCCCGTCCCACTATTCTTACCCTCTTCACCCTTTACACGGAACTTTAGGCAAAAGTTAAAATATAAAAGTTTAAAATATCTTTACACTTTTGCCCTTAAAAATAGTGATGTAGAATACAAATCAGAGATTAGATGTGATAAAATAATTACATCTTCGAAAACAAAGTATTGAATTGAAACAACCCAAAAATGAAATAAAAGTAAAAAAAATGAGACGAAGGGAATAATAACTTCGAGTCAAAATAAGTTCGTATCTGAAAAGCGTTAAAACTATGTTAGTTGTTAGTATGAATTGGGCTAAGTTTTGGTTTAACTTGCAGAGTATTTCTTTATTTTCTTGGTTCATGTTGACCCAAGTTTAGAAAATCTTAAAATATTTTGATGTCACATGTATGTATAATTTTCCCTTTTTATAAAAATAATTAAATTTCCCTTTTTACAGATTGTTGGTACTCTAATTTCCGTCATAATCTATACCTTAACCGCATGGTGGCTAATGGGATCAATCCCAAATCTTTGTGACGCAAACATATTACCATCCGACAGCCCATGGCTTTGCCCAATGGACCACGTGTTCTACGACGCCACTGTAATTTGGGGCCTAGTGGGACCACAACGAATCTTCGGTAACCTCGGTGTCTACCCCTCCATAAATTGGTTCTTCCTAGGTGGGGCCATCGCACCAATACCAGTCTGGCTCTTAGCAAAAGCATATCCGAACAAGAAGTGGATTCGACTCATTAACATGCCGGTTTTGCTAGGTGCCACGGCCATGATGCCACCCGCGTCCGCGGTTAATTACACGAGTTGGTTACTTTTGGCCTACGTTTTCGGTTATGTAGTGTATAAATCGAATAGGAAGTGGTGGGAGAGGTATAACTATATATTGTCCGGTAGCTTGGACGCGGGGACCGCTTTCGTTACGCTTTTGATGTTCTTTGCCGTGCAATCGAAGGAAATTGGAATTGATTGGTGGGGGAATAATTTGGATGGATGTCCATTGGCGACTTGCCCGACCGCGAAAGGGATTTCGGTCAAAGGTTGTCCGGTTAATTAGTTGTTATTAAATTGCTATATATGTAAATATTTAAGGTTTCTAGTTCTAGTTAAGACTAGTTTGCATTGTGATGGGAAGAAGGAAGTACTATGTTTTTTCATTTTATTTGTGTATAATAATTAATTTAATTGGTATATTTTATTAGATACAAGATGATTTCTATTTACTTGTTCGAATTTTTTAAATTAATAGGTCATTCTTATGTAAAATTTCAGAAAACGTTCGAAACTAATTAGTGATTTTGGATTTTCGTTTTAAACTATGTCACTTCACTGAAATTTCGTCCTGTAATTTAATATTTTTATTGGAATATCGTCCATTCGTTAATTATGAGACCGAAATTGCGCATGTGTCCGTTATATTACCACATGAGAGCTTACGTGTCATGATATGACAAATTTTAGCATGAACAATTATACGATATTGTAGAATTCGTCCCAAACTAATTACAAGGTTGAACCGTCATTCATTAAGTTAGAAATTTAATATTGGGACTAAATTCAAGCAAAATTATAAAATACGGGATGAAATTCGCGAGTTGATATAGTTTGGGACGAAAAATTCAATAGTAATTAGTTTGGGACAATATTCCGAAAAATTAATAAATTATGGGATGAAATTCAGTAAGGTGATATAGTTCGGGATGAATTACAAGATTGAACCATCATTCTTTACTCCCTCCGTTTCATTTTACATGTCACTTTAGAGAAAAAAAAAATTCCACAATACATGTCACTTTATAATTTCAAGATAGATTTAAATGCAATTTGACATTTTTATCCTTATTTAATTATGTGGAGTAATAAAATATTTACTCATCTTTTTCAAGGGCAATTTTGTCCAACTATCCTTTAATTTTTCTAAAATCTAGAGCATTAAATAATTTCTTAATACTTGTGAAACAACCTTAAACGACATCTAAAATGAAACGGAGGGAGTAAATTAAAAATTTAATATTGGGACTAAATTCGTGCAAAATGATAAACTACGAGACGAATTCGGCGAATTGATATAGTTTAGGACCAAAAAATTGATTAGTAATTAATTTGGGACAATATTCCCAAAGATATTAAATTATGGAACGAAAATCCAAAATCACTAATTAATTTAAGACATTTTTTGCAATTTTACCTAATTTTTATATTGGTCGGTTTTAACTGAAAAAAAAATCCGAAGTGTAAACAACAATGTAAATTTTTTACAACATAGTCAGTGTCAATAATTAACATATTGAATTTTTTGTTTTTGTTTTTTAGGTATATCATAGTACATCCATTCAAAATGGGCTAATAATTTATCTTTAAAAGTCGGTAATTTTCAATTATACCTTAGACCAAGTCCTAAGACCATTCATCGATAAAACTACATTTAAACGTCCAAAAGTCGAAATTTGTCCTTTCTGTAAATAAAACATCTAAGTTTGAATATCTGTCTTCTAATCAGAGACATTTCAAATAACAAAAACCAAGTTGAAATAAATTATGCTTTCGGCTGTTCTATAGCCTTCAAATTAAATGAAAATTAAAATAAAATAGAGAATTGCAATTTTTATACTAAACTTTTATCTACTTTGGACATTTGATATTAAATTTAAAAAAAAAAAAGATATATCTAATATCAAGATTGAAGATTTATTCTTATATTTTCTTTCTCCGTCATTTTTTTAGGGGTCAAATTTAATTTTATGTTCTTTATATGGCTAGAAAGTTCTTGACGAGAGATTTTTAATGGTACAAGTTTCAGTTCATGAAGCACAATAAATAATCTGTAGAAAATTAACAAAGTTGCGAGAAATTAATCAAAATTAAATCATATTTCATAATCTACAAAGAATAATACTACTATAATTTTCTGATATAATATAGGGCACATAAGCATGCTATGGTAAGAAATTGGATCATAATTTTAAACATACAAAAAAATCACCATTAAAGCTCAAACAAATATGAAAAAAGTCCTCAATTTTGATATTAAATTTGTTTTTCTGAAATGTTTAGTACCAAATATGTAAAGTAAGAAAAAATTTCAATGAAAAATGCAATTCCCTCAAAAATAAAATTACATATCTATATGGTGTGGTTTTGTTTACATAGTTTTTGCCATTTCTGTCAATTATATTATTATATAGAATTATTGTACGTACATTGAGCCAATAATTTTATACTGGTGACTGTCAATTGATTCTTTGTGTTTTATGCTTCTACTAGTCTTCTGCACAAAATGACAGAAAATCATTCATCGAGAAATCAATTAGGCAACAGCTTAAGTGAAATGAACATTTCTTCAATTATATATTCTCCTAATCAGGACGGATCCAGAATCGAAGTGTTGGAGGGCCGAGTTTAGCCATCTCTTAAATTAATTGACAGTGATATTCAATATATTTTATTAACTTAAAAATAGAATATCAATAAAAAAAATTAATTTAATGAAAAAATTATCAAAGTTGTACACGATATTCTCTCATATCATAAATTTCACCTATTAGTACCAAAATTATTAATAATTTTCTTTTCAATATAAATAATCCAACAACCCATAAGCTGCTATTGATCTTTCATTTTGTTCTAAACATTAGTTTTGACAAAGGCTCGAATATTGGAGTGTTAACATGAAAAGTTAATATCAAGTGAATACGATAATTAAAGGCTACACAATATACTTCATTGTACTATTCTATAGTTCTATTGTAAACATTGCTCACAAATTACGGATAATTAGTTTTTTTTTATATCATGTCTAATATCTAATTATCAATTTAACATGAAAAGATAGAGGATTGATTTGAACTATTTGTATAATATTAATACTAAAATAGTGTTTTCAAAATTCTTGGGGGACAAGGCCCCCCTAAACCATGCTGGATCCGTACATGCACCTAATTAATTTTTTTTGAAAAAAAAATATATACATAAATTTCATCCCATGCTAAAATAAAACAGTACAACAAAGACAAAAAGAGGAGACCTCCTGAAGAAGAATTAAAGAAAACGGAATACAAGTTGACTAATCCGATAATCTACCCGAGTTAAATCCCCACGAGCCAAGGTTTTGAGAGGCAAACTTTGAGTATCGAGACAAGAACTTTAGGGTTAATATGGAAGTAGTTTGGTTGGGTTTGGTCTCGGTTTGGTCTCAATAATTGATTTCAGAGGTTTCGCCGAAATCTTTGAAACTCGATTTGGATAATGGTTTCAATGGAATATTGAGATTGTATAATAATATTAAATAATAGTTAGTGGATTTTGAAACTTTGAGATATGACTTGGATTGAGGTTTGGTTGTTGGGGTTTGGAGGAGAAAAGTAGGTGATAGATGTCAAATCAATAACTTTATGTGTAAAAAATAGATGACAGATGTCAAATCAATGACTTTATAGGTCTCAAGTAGGATTATATAGGTTTAGATTTGTATGAAACTTGGAGTTTCGCCTGAGACCTCTTCAAACTCTTTACTTGATGGAGTTTGTCCCGATTTGAGTAAAACCAAACCTAGGCAAACTAGATGCATATACAGCCTTAACTTCCATTTAGGCTAAGAAGTCCAAATTTTTTGGATTTCAATAATGAGTCCCTGAGCGGACAAATACGACCTTTAATTCCAAGAATTAGAAATCTCAAAAATAGCTTTGAGACAATTATTTTCAATACACACCTCACAAATGCACCACGTGATGATGAGCGAACATACAGTGTGGATCGAGAGGACCTCGACCGCTAAATGAGATAAACATGTTTGCTCAAAGGAGGTAGCAAAGAAAATACCCCCCCTTGAAGCTACGGATGAAGACTGCAATCGAAGCAAAATCGTCTTTAAAGACGTGCATTCTTTCTTGAACTTTTGTGCACAAAAATGGTGAAGAATTGTTCATTGAATAAAACATCATTTTGATAAAATCTTCATTAATGAAATGCTGCTGTTAATTGTTTATATAGAAATCACATCCGATCCATACTTTTCTACATTTTCCTTATAGATATTAATATCATTTTTCAATACTCATGATTTTAACTTAGACTCGGGAAAAATTGCACTTTTAGCCCCAGAAAACTGAGTATCAACAATTTTGATCCGTACTTCACAAAGCCACACTTTTGGTCCATATTTACAAAAGTGTTACACTTTTGATCTCGCACTTTATAAAATTGAACTTTTAATCCCAATTTTGTAAAACATATTGCACTTTTAATTTCATAATATAGTCTTTACTTAGCATATTTAGTCCCATATGATTTTCTCTTCAAGCACTCTTGATGCCGAATAAGAGTACGTGACCAAAAATGCACAAAATATTAAAATTTGGGACAGAAAGTACAATTTTGAAGAGTTCAACACCTAAAAAATTATCCTTCTATTTTCTAGAGTTCAACCCCTTGGACTAAAAAAACATTCAACTGAAATTAAAAACTTTTACATAATTAATTAATTACCTGAAAGTAGGGCATGATGCAGCAGAAAAATTGTGCAGAAAAGCATACAAGAGTGATATTGGTTCGACTCATCATTAAATTAATTACCTGCTTTTTAATTTGTTGCTGATTAGCCAGAAGCAATATCACGCCATGTTTACTTCTCAGAATTAATTTTCAGCTCACTCCAAAATCTCTTCTTGAGCTTAAAATTAAAAGTAATTAATTTCCTATTTTTAAAAGAAAAAAGAAAGTAATTAATTTTCTTTCTTGAAATTGAGAGAGTTTACATCTTACATATATAGATTAGATATGAAATTGGTGCAGCCCTTTCATTATAAAGAGAAGAGAGGAGGGTCACTTTTTAAGATGATTGTTGTGAGACTTTCTATATAGATTTAAATATTGCAAATTTGAAATAAGTTTTGAGATTACTTTTATTGTAACTTTTATTTTTTAAAATGTGAAGTTAAATTATATAAGGTTATGTTATAACCATCATACAACAGATTTTTCATTTTTCGATGAACATTTTAAAATTAAAACCCAATAAATTGTGTGTTGGATAGTACCACATCACTTGACGGAAAAAACATATATGTGAGCTTATCGATTAGGTCACGAATTTTGGAAAAAGTGAAGAAATTTGAGAAGGATATATATGAAAATGAAAAAGAAAAATAGGGTCTATTTGGATGAGTTTTGACTCAGTTTCGCGGGTCTCGATTTAAAAAAAATGGTTTGGGCGGTTTTGTTGAAATATTTGATATCTCATTTGGATGAGTTTTGACTGTTGGGTTTTATACTTTTAATAAGTTGAAACCTCACTTGGATTGGATTTGGATGTTGGGATCTAGGAGAAAAAATAGGTGGTATGTGTCAAATTAATGCATCTTTTAGTGAGATTTGGAGAAAAAAACAGGTGGTATGTGTCAAATCAATATTTTATAGGTTTGAAGAGTTTGATCGTGAGTTTCTGAATGGTTTTATGGGTTTGGCGAAAACTCATATGCAAGATGATAAAAATGTGTCCTACAAGCCTACTATTTTGGCTGCATTTAATTGAAAGGACCATTCAATTGGATTAATAAATGCATTTTATTAAATGGTCATCTTTATCTTATGTAATAATTATCTACGCATAAGGATAGAAGTCTTTAGATCACAGGGCTATGGGACAACCCGTGGACTGATCTCCAAGGCCGTGATCTAGAACTTATTCAAGAGTCGTAGAATCCAATCGAGATAGGACATCGTTGGATTCGGTTAGACTCTCACTATTGTGTATACTCCGATGAACTGGAGAACGCTGGGGTCCACGAGCGTGACTGGGATAGTCGATACACATAAGTGGGTGGCTTGCTGGGATGGCAAGTGCACTGAATACCCCAATTAGGAAATAACTCACCATGGAAGTGGTAGTCGCATATCGGGGTTGAAGTTATTCCAAATTTATAATAGTATACGAGGAACGATCCCTAACTACTTGAGGTGATAGGGTTTATCTGGTGCGAGAACGTCTATGCTTTGATATGAGTTCCGACTGAGTGGGGATCGCCAGAAAGTCTCTGTGGGCTCATCTTGGGTATAGAGGAACTCGTATGCAGGTTCATATCATCAACAAAGGATCCATTGACCCGACTTGATAGGTTGGGAAATTCTCCTATGGATTTCTGTGAGAAATTAATTCTGGTAAAATCCTCGGCCGAGGTATCTGACGGCTTTATGTAAGTAGCTCATAAAGATTAAGTCAAAGAGAATTATTTCGAGACCAGAATGCATAAGGTCAAGACAAAAGAAAAGGGAACCCGATGAAAGACCATACCCTTAAGTCTCGACTGGGAGATTGATCGATGGAGAGATTATGTCGTATATGGAAATTATAAATGATAAAAGGTTCACTGAATTAATTCACCAGTGATTGGGCTCCATGGGCTTGTGGCTGGACATCGACCGTGGAGTGTGGGAGAATTCCCAAATTGGCAGGGGTGCTAATTTTGGAATGATCAATTGACAGAGTGCTCGATTGATTTAGAGTAAGTCTTACTCGAATAATTAAATAATATTTAATTATAACACACGGCCAATTATGTGGTGAACCTACGGGGGCATACACAATACACATGAAGCGAAAGCGAGGAAATAAGAACGACCGAGTCGACTGGGTCGACTGGGTCGATTATTATGGGTGGGTCGACTGGGTCGACCCAGTTGGAACAAAATGGGATCCAATTGGAATTGGATCAGGATCATAAATTAAATTGGAATTTAATTTGTGGATTAATTAATTAAGCTGGATTTAATTAATTAGAAGGGATTTTAATTAAATGGACTTAGAGTCTGATTTAATTAAATGGGAAATTAAGTTAATTAATTGGGAGATTAAATAAAGCCTGGTCAAATTAATTAACTGGGCCATGAATTAATTAGAAGACTTGGTCTTCTAATTAAAGAGGGCCATGGCCCATGTAGGAGAGAAGAGCCCTAGTCCTAATAGGACTAGGTTAGGGAGATAACTATAAGTAGCTATCTTGTAGTTATTTTTCAAAAAACTCCATATGCAAAATTGAGCAAGAGCAAAAATTCTCTCCCCCTCTTCCAAGTGATCGACCGAACCCTGTTCTTCCATTGGAAGAATTTTTCGTTTTCGATCTTGTTCCTAAATCGTTCCTAATTCCTAGATCATAATATATCTTGTGTTCTAGCTGATCAAGATTTATTATTTTCGTGTAATTGTGGTGTATCAACCCGTAGAGGCGCAACACGTGGGGCGCTGATGCAGAGCTTGGATCGATTTGGCTGAGGAGGAATTCAGAGTCCGTTTTGCTAGCTAAGGATTTGCAAGGAGATAGGTATAACTACAACTGTTTATACTATCGTTTTATTTATGTTCATATATATACACCTAGAGTAGTATCCTGGCAAGATTCCGTAAGAGGTCCTAAAAATTATTAAATTCCGTTGTGCCTAGGGCTGTTTATCTTACCGAATCCCAACAGTGGTATCAGAGCCAACTCTAGGCTTTGTATATATATGAATTTGCAAATTATGTGTTATAAATCATATATTTGATTTATGTGTGGCTAGTTCTTTAACTTTGCATGTTTTAGAACGTAGATCTGTTAACTTAGAGTTAATGTAAAAATTTTGATTCGAAAATTTTATCGTGTTAATTTTTATTTTGGATTGGGATTTAGTTGAACTGGATTTGTTTCTAATTAAATCAACAAGTAATCAAACACAAATTAAAACAAAGCAAAAGGAAAACAAAATTAATGCATCGGCACTTTATTCTCTTGTTGAGAATTTATTTAGTGCTCGGCACAAATTTTCTTTCCCTTTGTTCACGTGAACATGTGTGCTATTGTATGCATGTTGTTTTAATTTGTAATATATGTGTTACGTAAGATTTGCGGCCACCTAATGTGTTAAATTGCAATTGAATTTTATTAATTGCAAAATGTTGGATTCTTGTCAATTTGAAGCCAACGATTTACGATACATGGTGGTTCAAAATTTTCGTGGTAGAATTTTGGATAATTTTGAATAAAATCTTGGAGATTTGGTTGTTATGGAATCTTGGTGAATCTTGGATTGATCTTAGAGATCTAATTAACAAGGAAACTTAGAGTTTCATTTGTGATAAGAAATTTAATTAGAATTAATGTCTAGTAAGTTACCAAGATTAAAAGATCTTAGAGATCTTATTAAACAAGGAAACTTAGAGTTTCATTTGTGATAAGACATTTAATTAGAATTAACGTCTAGTAAGTTACCAAGATTAAAAGATCTTAGAGGTCTTATTAAACAAGGAAACTTAGAGTTTCAATTGTAAGAAGAGATTTAATTAAAATTAATCTCTTCTAGTAAGTTACCAAGATTAAAGATCTTAGAGATCTTATTAAATTAGGAAACTTGGAGTTTTGGATAAGGTAGAAATCTTGGTGGATTTGGACACTACCTTAGTTAACTAATCCATTCAAAATAGTATTATCTTGAGAATCTTGGAGATTTGTAAAATTGGGAAACTTAGAGTTTTGGATAATATAGTAATCTTGGAAGATTTGTAACTATCTTAATTAACCAACTTTATCAAGATAAGAGTTGTAGATTACTTAGAACTCAAGTAAGAGTTAATTAATCTTAGAGATTGATTGATGATTCAAAATTAAATTACCTTGGATAATTTTTGTGAATTAAAATTAAAGGAGCCGGTAAATTTACATTTATGCCCTTATGTGAATTTATGCATGTTCTTGAGTGAATATGTGGATTTGTCGATTTTGCCCTTAAGCCCTGTGTAGTTTTTGGTTTATTTATTTTTGGGTTGTAATTAAATGGGCCTGATTGGTGCCCTTGCTTGCGCAAACAAATGTAATAAAATAGGACCATTTATTTTTATAAGCTAGGCTTAGATTAGGCTTGGAGCCGAGAAGACCTCATGAAGACTTGGAGATCCGCATGGAGGCCCATTACCTTGGAGGACATGGAGGCCTAATTCATTACATGGAGGCCCAATCAAGCTGGATATTACAAGAAGGCCCATGATGTATGGGTTTGAAAATTGTAATAGTTAGGACATTTAATTTCCACCCTAAACTGACCAATTGGTCCATCATGTGGCTCGTGATGGATCGCATAGGATGGGCAATCGATCAATCATGTGTGCAATGCTAGGTGATGAATGTTTACTTTTTCGTAATTATTCTTTGATGTATGAGATGCATGCTTAGGATAGAAAAACGTAAACAAGATAAAGCATAATCTGATGAGACCTCGCACAAGAAAACTTAAAACCTCCAATTGAACTTAAAATTCAATTAGAATATTAAATCGAATAACGGGCTCATATGAATGGTGTCTATGGTCCGAGCCTATCCAATTACTAGGTCTTAGGCATATTGTACGAATATATCTCGATGTCTCACGAGTCGTGGGTCGAGCTATAGGAAGATGATATGTCTATTGCCTCGATGCACGAGTTTAGTGCCAAGGGAGGGGATAGCAAGGTTCTAGGCGCTGTCTCACGAGTCGTGGGGCGTCTAGGATTGAACTATTTCTCTTCACGAGTATTGAACATGATTTAACGCGAGTAAGTATGGATGTCTCACGAGTCGTGGGTCCATAACGAAAACCGAGGCTAAATGAACTCAAGGGTTAGCTGGGATGGTTAACCGGCGACGTGATCGCCCACCAAGTGGATCAATTGGTATGGCCAACGAGTCGTGGGTACTGAGCGATTGCATTTGGGCCTTGAGCCCATTAGAAAAATTTTATTTCCCGAACCTTATGTGGGGGCATAAGTATTCGACAAAAATAGTGGGAGTAATTTACAAATGAAAACCATGTTTGTAAATTATGCATTGATATTAATCTGCCGCGTATTTATCGTCATGTTTATGATAGTTTATCATAAGTTATGTATCCATGAATATTTACCATCATACTTGAATCAAATAAATTGACTGAACCCAAATAAATTTTGAATGACTTCGAAACTTGAGAAATTATTCTCGAGTCCAAGCAAGGACTAATCTCCTTACAAAGATTTCATTGTTTTTCCTTTCGAAGTTACACTTCGACTGGAATGGTGATAGGTTTCACCAAGCTGCCTTTTTTCGAAGTTACTCTTCAAATAAGAAAGGTGATAAGTTTCACCAGAGGGTTGAGGATGGTTCTCAAGCCCAAATTTTCTTGAAGGCAAACATGAAGTCTCCCATGAATGAGAAGTAACATCTCGTTGAAAAGCTCAAAAGACTTATGAGATGGAAGAAGAGGAATGTATCCTCTCTAAAGGGAAATAACCTTGGAGGTTTTTCTGTAAGGATGATAAGTTGTAAAGTCAATCAAAATTGTTATTCCATGGATTAAGATCAAGGGAAAGAGGGAATTGAACCTATTCATCCCATAAGGGATGATTAAATTTTATTGAACTTAACCTTATGGTTAAAGTAATGCATAAGGGTGTTGGATGCCCGATGAAGCACTCATTGATGCATTCAATGCATCTAAAGCCATGAATTATTTAGATCATTGGAATTTGCTTATACCATCCCTTGTCTTAAGGGATGTGATAGTTCCATAATGGTTGGAACTGATTGCGCTATAAGATTTATACGCAAAAGGTGTACATAAGCAAATGAGTATGGATACTCATATATCGACTAAATAAAATATGCATAGTCAATAAAATATAAATAATCAAGATTTCACACACTTGAGTCGTTGTAAAAACCGAAAGGCGATACACAAATACTAAAACATATTTCCGAATTAAAAGATTCAAAGACTGAGCTCGACTGGGTCGAGCTTGACTGGGATGCTGTACATAGTAACCGACTTTCGAATCTTGCTTAATGGAAATTAGATTTAGTAGTTGGTTGCTAGGCAACCAAGAGGCATAAACAATTGCAATGGATTTAATCCATTTATAAGTGTGTAGAAACACTAAAGCATTAGTGGGAGATAAGGCGTCTCTAGTACCCTCATGGGTAAAAGTACGTTGTGATGTACAATTCCAAATTACTTTTGGAATAAAAGAAGAGAGCCTAATCAATGAAAGCATGTAAGAGATTTGGATCAATTCAAAATCGAACATGCACGCAATTGATTATTTAATAGAGAATTAGATTCTCGAAATGTAAGACCCGCTTCGAAACATTGTATGTTATCGAGCATTCTGGACATGCAAATGTCCATTAAGAAATCTTACATGAAATTCCTTATCCAATCAAATAATAACTTGATCGAGAAAATCGAAGATACTGGGGTAAGTATCTATGAAGCCAGTTCCAAAACATATCAAGTGATATGAGTTTTGGTATTGTACCTTCATATGCATTCATGCGCATATGGGGTCTCCCGCTTATGTGAATAAGCTAGTGGGAGATAAGCTGGACGTAAAGTCCATCTTATGCAATTTGTGGGGTATCCAGAAAACTCTATAGGATACAAGTTGTACGATCCTACAAGAAAAACTACGTTTGTCTCAAGGAACGGACACTTCTTGGAGAAGGATTTCTTGCTAGGCAAGAAGGAACACAACGTAGAACTAGATGAGGTCACTGAAGCTGAAAAGACCAAAGAGGTCGATCAAGCTGACCCATCACCACAGGCAGTGGGAGAACAAGAGCATGAAAGTACATCAGAGAGTACACCGATACTTCGTAGGTCAGAAAGACAACGTAGAGAACCCAAGAGGTACTACGGTCTGCTGCGTGAGACTAGACAGTCTCTAACCGACCCAAGGACTTACGAAGAGGCTATGCTAGGCATAGACTCGGGAAGGTGGCGTGAAGCCATGGAATTCGAATTGGACTCCATGCACTCGAACAAGGTCTGGGCCTTGGTAGATCCACCAGTGGGAGTAGCTCCCGTGGGTTGCAAGTGGATCAATAAGCGAAAGCTTGGAGTAAACGGAGAGGTAATAACCTACAAGGCGCGACTAGTGGCAAAAGGATACTCAAAGGCCAAGCATCGACTTTGAGGAGACCTTTTCACCCGTCGCAATGCCTAAATCCATTCGAATCTTGCTGGCCATAGCTGCGTGGTATAACTACGAGATATGGCAGATGGATGTAAAGACTGCCTTTCTCAATGGGGACATTGACAAGGAGATCTACATGGAGAAACCAAAAGGATATACATCCAAAGGAGATGAACACAAGGTGTGCAAACTCCGAAGGTCCATTTATGGACTGAAGCAAGCTTCCCGAAGTTGGAACATTCGTTTCGATGAGACAATCTAAACTTTTGGATTCATCAAAAACATGTTCGAACCTTGCGTGTACAAAAAAAGATCAGTGGGAGTACAGTTGAATTTTTGGTGCTTTACGTTGATGACATTCTTCTCATTGGAATGTGAAAGTGTTGTCCGAAACTAAAGCATAGTTATCTACACAATTCTCAATGAAGGATTTGGGAGAAGCATCATTTGTACTAGGTATAAGGATCTACCGAGATAGATCAAAAGGACTGCTGGGCCTCTCCCATTCCCAGTACATAGATAAAATCTTGAAGAGATTTAAATATGGAAGAATCCAAGAGAAGATTGCTTCCAATTAGACATGGGATTGCACTCTCTAAGTCTATGGCCCCAAAGACGCCTAAAGAGAGAAGCAATATGTCTCGAGTACCATATGCATCTGCAATAGGAAGCATAATGAATGGTATGTTATGTACGAGACTAGACGTAGCATACGCTTTAAGCGTTACAAGTTGCTACCAGTCTGATCCAGGTGAGCAGCACTGGATAGCCGTAAAGGCAATTCTGAAGTACCTGAGAAGGACTAAGGAATTGTTCTTGGTATACGGTGGAGGAGAATTGAAATTGGAAGGCTATACTGATTCTAGCTTCCAATGTGATGTAGACGACTTCAAGTCGACATCTGGATACGTGTTCTGCCTCAATAGTGGTGCGGTAAGCTGGAAAAGCTCCAAGCAAAACACTACCGCAGATTCAACCACCGAGACAGAATACATTGCCGCGAGTGAAGCAGCAAAGGAAGGTGTTTGGATAAAAAACTTCATCCAGGAATTGGATGTGATACCTAGCATTGTCGAGCCATTACTATCTTCTGTGATAATAAAGGAGCTATCTCGCAAGCGAAGGAGTCGAGATCTCATCAGAATCCAAGCACGAACTAAGACGATACCATTTGATATGTTATATCAGTGGTAGATGAGACATAAAGATGGAACGTGTCACCTCAAGGGATAATACGACGGACCCGCTGTCTAAGCCATTGCCTCAAAGGCATCCGAAAAACATCTGTCTAAGATGGGAATCAGAAGTATGAAAAGTTGGCTTTAGTACAAGTGGGAGATTGATAGAATAGTGTCCTACAAGCCAACTATTTTGGCTGCATTTAATTGAAAGGACCATTCAATTGGATTAATAAATGCATTTTATTAAATGGTCATCTTTATCTTATGTAATAATTATCTACGCATAAGGATAGAAGTCCTTAGATCACAGGGCTATGGGACAACCCGTGGACTGATCTGCAAGGCCGTGATCTAGAACTTATTCAAGAGTCGTAGAATCCAATCGAGATAGGACATCGTTGGATTCGGTTAGACTCTCACTATTGTGTATACTCCGATGAACTGGAGAACGCTGGGGTCCACGAGCGTGACTGGGATAGTCGATACACATAAGTGGGTGGCTTGCTGGGATGGCAAGTGCACTGAATACCCCAATTAGGAAATAACTCACCATGGAAGCGGTAGTCGCATATCGGGGTTGAAGTTATTCCAAATTTATAATAGTATACGAGGAACGATCCCTAACTACTTGAGGTGATAGGGTTTATCTGGTGCGAGAACGTCTATGCTTTGATATGAGTTCCGACTGAGTGGGGATCGCCAGAAAGTCTCTGTGGGCTCATCTTGGGTATAGAGGAACTCGTATGCAGGTTCATATCATCAACAAAGGATCCATTGACCCGACTTGATAGGTTGGGAAATTCTCCTATGGATTTCTGTGAGAAATTAATTCTGGTAAAATCCTCGGCCGAGGTATCTGACGGCTTTATGTAAGTAGCTCATAAAGATTAAGTCAAAGAGAATTATTTCGAGACCAGAATGCATAAGGTCAAGACAAAAGAAAAGGGAACCCGATGAAAGACCATACCCTTAAGTCTCGACTGGGAGATTGATCGATGGAGAGATTATGTCGTATATGGAAATTATAAATGATAAAAGGTTCACTGAATTAATTCACCAGTGATTGGGCTCCATGGGCTTGTGGCTGGACATCGACCGTGGAGTGTGGGAGAATTCCCAAATTGGCAGGGGTGCTAATTTTGGAATGATCAATTGATAGAGTGTTCGATTGATTTAGAGTAAGTCTTACTCGAATAATTAAATAATATTTAATTATAACCCACGGCCAATTATGTGGTGAACCTACGGGGGCATACACAATACACATGAAGCGAAAGCGAGGAAATAAGAACGACCGAGTCGACTGGGTCGACTGGGTAAATAATCGACTGGGTCGATTATTATGGGTGGGTCGACTGGGTCGACCCAGTTGGAACAAAATGGGATCCAATTGGAATTGGATCAGGATCATAAATTAAATTGGAATTTAATTTGTGGATTAATTAATTAAGTTGGATTTAATTAATTAGAAGGGATTTTAATTAAATGGACTTAGAGTCTGATTTAATTAAATGGGAGATTAAGTTAATTAATTGGGCTATTTAATTGGGAGATTAAATAAAGCCTGGTCAAATTAATTAACTAGGCCATGAATTAATTAGAAGACTTGGTCTTCTAATTAAAGAGGGCCATGGCCCATGTAGGAGAGGAGAGCCCTAGTCCTAATAGGACTAGGTTAGGGAGATAACTATAAGTAGCTATCTTGTAGTTATTTTTTTAAAAACTCCATATGCAAAATTGAGCAAGAGCAAAAATTCTCTCCCCCTCTCCCAAGTGATCGACCGAACCCTGTTCGTCCATTGGAAGAATTTTTCGTTTTCGATCTTGTTCCTAAATCGTTCCTAATTCCTAGATCATAATATATCTTGTGTTCTAGCTGATCAAGATTTATTATTTTCGTGTAATTGTGGTGTATCAACCCGTAGAGGTGCAACACGTGGGGCGCTGATGCAGAGCTTGGATCGATTTGGCTGAGGAGGAATTCAGAGTCCGTTTTGCTAGCTAAGGATTTGCAAGGAGATAGGTATAACTGCAACTGTTTATACTATCGTTTTATTTATGTTCATATATATACACCTAGAGTAGTATCCTGGCAAGATTCCGTAAGAGGTCCTAAAAATTATTAAATTCCGCTGTGCCTAGGGCTGTTTATCTTACCGAATCCCAACACAAGAGTTTTGGCTCGGTCTTGCAGGTTCTATCTACATACACCCAATAGGTCTTGGTATAGAACAAAATCGT
This sequence comes from Penstemon barbatus, assembly GCA_003313485.2. Classification (NCBI taxonomy): domain Eukaryota; kingdom Viridiplantae; phylum Streptophyta; class Magnoliopsida; order Lamiales; family Plantaginaceae; genus Penstemon; species Penstemon barbatus. Next base: position 32,590,054 of record CM064878.1, on the reverse strand, counting down.
ACTGAAAATTTTTATAGGTATAGGTCTTAAGGATTTTATAATGCAAAAAAATCGTACCATACCAATAAAAATAAATATCCTTTATTGATTAATTTATGCATATATTTAATAAACATATTTAAATATTACATGCTATGTATTTAGCCTTCAACAATTATGATTCAAATTTAAGCCCACTAATATTTTAAAAAGCAAATAACTAAAACCTAAATTACCTAATAACTCACAAGCACCATTATCCCTAGAGATATATACACAGCAGCAGCATACATGTTTTACATTGAGAAAATATTTCATCAAAGCTTCTATAAATTTGAGTGTTTTCTCCTTCCTTTGGCATCACACCAAAATTCAAGTATGTACTTTTTGTTTGTATATTTAAATTGTGTAATGAATGTAAAAGTAGATTACCCAAGTCTTGAATTTTAATATGAACATAGTTTATATATTTAAATTGTGTAATGAATGTTGTTACAATATTTTTTGCATTTTGTTTACAGTATTTAATATGATTAAACATATTTTGCTAATTAAATTCATTAATACTAAACTAAGATCATAAGCTTCAAGCCAAATATTTGGTTAGCATGAAGTCCTGAAGTGTTAGCCTATTACAAATGTTAAGCTTAGACAAACTATAAAGTTTTTTTCACCTAAAAACGTACATTTTTCGTATAAGTAAAATAGTTTGAGAACTAAAAAGTTATTGTAAAGTATCGCAAAATCGTGTAGTTCCGGAACTGCACCGTACTGAATATAATGGTATTATATTCAAAATGTTAGTTTGGTACGTGACATTTTCAAACCTCATTAATTGGTACGGTATTAATTTCACTAAAGAAATCGTAGAACCGTACCATGGATATGCACCCCTAATTATATATGTTTTGTTTTAGTAGCCATTTTGATGGTCGCGTATAGAGGTTTTGCTTTCTTGGAGTTGTTCAATTATATTAGACCTATGAATATATTCTCTAAATATTGTTAATATACATATAATCAATGTATCACTAAATTCTCGGATTTTCTTCAATGATATTCATGTCTTATGTATAACTTAATACAAGGATTCGAACATCATGAGTCGACTTATTGTTAGTACTAATTTTTTTCACTAAATCAATCACACGTTCCCAACAAGTTGAGGCTTTTATTTATTTCTTTGTTATGAATTATAATATATAATAATTGCAACATGTACATATAATCAGAATAAAAATCACTTATAAATCAAATCATAGACTAAATTCCATGAATAGTACACAATCTTTAATTTCTTTACATATTTTGATTGGCATCCTTAAGTTATCCAAATTTGTGCAGTCCTACAATATCCAGCTTGTGATATAAGAGAAAATCAGATTAGGGAAACACATACTTTTATGCCAATTATATAGCATCAGATTATCTCTTGACTTATATTGTAATTATTACTCTTTTTGATAATTCAAAAAAGGTATAGCATAGGAAGCAACAAGAATTAGTGGGTGAAATTATTGCAACTTGAATAAATAATTGAATGGGTATTGCAACTCAAGGGCTTAATTTATTATTCATATATTTATATATTTGGGCTCATTTGTTTGGTGTTTGAGGAGTAGTTTATGAGAATAATGAATTTTTGTGAATAATCTCGATTTGCGTAATATTATATGTTTGAGTTTTGAGAAAATAATGTGAAAAACAAACTAGATTTAGGTTTTTTTTAGAAGAGCAATGTTGTAGATATAACATGTGTAAAACTTTATGTCAAATCAAGTTTATTATGTGAAATAAGTTGTGAAAGAGATGAGTTACTTTATGTTAGATCAAAGTAAAATTTATATTTTTCTTATATTTGAGATAATGAAATTATTATTTGTTTTACTTTGAAAGAGTATTTGAGAACATTGATAAATAAAAAGTTTATTTCAGAAAATAGAAAATATGTTTGTTTCGCTTTTCCAAAACACAAAATAATATTAGGAAAACTCAAACAACGGAATTCATTTCTCCCTTCGTCCCAAATTATTTGTCATTTTACATGTTTTCACATATATTAAGGTACCCACTAAATATCTTCAGTTTCAGGGTAGAAATAAATAATATACATAAAATACCCTTATTATTTATTTATCTCACAATCAACTATTACATGTTATCAAGTTTTATGCTATCTCTCTGAAATTTTCGTGGCTATCCTCTGATGTAGACACTATTCGTCATGTGAGGAGGTTTTAGGGACACTTTTTATGCAAAAGTGTCCCTAAAAGGGGGCTCAAGATCCTCTGTACCACTTAAGTGTATCACCACTAATTGATTGACACATGCATATGTGATAATTATTATAATTATCATATGTGCAAGTGTCAATTAATTAATGGTGATAAGTGGTACACCAAAAGTGGTACAGAGGATCTACACCCCTAAAAGGGATCTAACATGACGGATGGTGGCTACCCAAATGATAGCCACGAATATTCTTATCTCTCTTACTTTTCCTCTTGCACACCTAAAATATATAATTAATAGTGTATTGAAATTCTAAAACGACAAATAATTTGGAATAAATTTTTTTTCTCAACAATAATTTGGGACGGAATACTTTGAATAAACATGCCAATTACTTTAATCAAGTCAACACCTATAAGGTATATATAACCTATACCATATCCAATATTCAAATGTAAACACATTGAGGAAATCTAGGTACCTTATCTGACAGATAACCAGAATCTTTTCCACTAATGCTGCACGATATCTAGGTACCTTATCTGACAGATAATCCAAATAAGGGGTCGTTCGATTTGACCAATAAGATTGAATTAAAAAAAATTATGCTTATATCAGTTATTCGATTTGAATATTGTGTTTTCGATATGTTTGAAAAAGTGGTCAACCTCCTTTATTTGGAGCAAATGTAATTGTAGCTCCTCTCGTGGTTCGATAATCTATTCAAAATAAAATTTTCGTTTTACACTTTCTCCTTATATCTAGCTTGCAACATATCTAAATAGGATTATTTTTATCAAATCCTATAATTTTGGACATAATCATGTAAACCGAACATTTTTTTTTTTATTAATTGACTGATTGTAATCTTGAATCAAATTTATAATAATACATCATTTTTAATAGTCGGTCTAATTGTGATATTAGGTGCAATAGAACATGTAAAAATAGATAATTTGAAAACGAGAAAGTACAAGGTAAAATACTGAATATTTTTCCCCTAATTCTTTTATTTTTGGTACTTCAAGAAACTGTAGGAGACTAAATTTTTCCCCCTAAGCTTGATATCACGTCGAATAAAAAATAATGATTATTCTATAGGGTAATTAATAGGATGAATAGTAAGAAATGATTAATGATTATTCTGTAGGATAATTTAATTAGTAGGATGAATTGTAAGAAAAAACACGAAATAAATACACAAAAATCGATGGAAAGAAAAATGTCTCAAAGTTTTCAACAAATTATGTATCGTATAATTAGATAATGATCAAAATCAGCTCACAAGCTGGACTACGGATGGCAAACGGTGGGATTGGGCTATGTGACACCGCACCTGAGAGCATCTTACTTTCAGATGAAGTATCATCCGTCTGCGACTTGTTTTTTTCTAATAGGAAGTTGCAGGAACATCCTAAATAAAACAATGAACAGAGCCATATACTAATTCGTAAAGTACCTTATTAAAAAGGATTGCGTGGAACGGTGTCCGATCAAGTTTATTTAGTCACCTTTACTAAATATCACAAATCAGGTCCAGACAGGACAAAATGGGCCATTTAATAATATGGGTCAAGATGACAACCTTTTACTTGCTTACTCAAGAATTAATAAACGTCCACGATATTTTAAGTATTTAAATATAAGTAAACGAATTAATATTATTTAATTATATGAAGGCCTTTTCTTAAAAGCAATATTTCTATTTTATATTTATTTTAAACTTTAAATATATTTAATATTGTAAAACTAGCTTTTATGATATTAGGAGATAGAAATTAAAAAATATTTTTGAGTGAAAATTATATAATAGCAAAAATAATTATTCATGTGGGAAAATAGTAGAATTCGAGTTAAACAAATGGTGTTGACAGAGTGCATTTGAGTCCAAGTGACGTGCGTGCCGAAAAGAGCTTTCCGTAACGAAGTAATGAGCGCGATTCCAACAATTGTCGCTAACATTATGGTCTAAACAATGGATTAATGGAATGACCAAAATTGTCTTATTAGGGTGTGTTTGTTTGCCCCAATTTGAATCGGCCCAATTGTCAATTGCTACTAATTATCCTAAAGGCCCAAACATTATAATATGGTGTTTGGCAGATTATAATATTAAAATTGGAATTGGGCCAACTACATAGTATCTTGTTCGGTTTAACCGATTAATTTGAAATTACTAATATACCCTTCTATAAATTCAAAAGATTTGACCATGTGCTAGATCCCATAAGACCACCCTTCCCAATAAGGTCATATAAACCAATTCTTGGCCCGGCCCTCAAATGATTCCAGTTACTTTTAAAGTGATTGAGATGAAAATTGGATCATAAATACTAGTATATGCTGCACCGAATAGATAGCTACACAAAGTAATTTTTCAAAGAACCTCAACCTCAACCTGAATTTACATGTTAATTGAGGCAAAAATTCATTTTTGGCATAGAACTAAGCTCTTTTAATTTTGGTAACATGGTATCAATTTTGGTACCAATTTTAATTGTCATTTTCAATTTTGGCACTTCCGTCAGTTGACCGTTAAGTCAATTGACGGAAGTACCGAAATTGAAAAGGTCAGTTAGAATTGGTGCAAAAAAATTGACACAATGGTACCAAATTAGAAGTATCTAAAGAGATATTCCTTAATTTAAAATTATATATATTATGAAACTTATGAATAAATATATATTTTTCAATAAATTCAATCTTTATGAATGATAATTTATTTTTGGCACTATAAAACTAGCCATTTTTTAATTTTAGTACCATTGTGTCAATTTTGGCACCAATTTTGACTGGCATTTTTTAAGTCAACTGATGGAAGTGTCAAAATTGAAAACGGCAGTCACATCTTTGTGTTAAGATCGTTAAACTAGATCAAGTATAAATTTGGAAGAAATTAAGGGGATATGATTTTAAGCTAGATCAAGTATAAATGCAGGCCATGCCTAAACTATGCCATCCATATTAATATAAGATAAAATCTCCCCCACATTGACATGAGTATTTTACACGAATCAGTCATGTTCCTCGACCCAAAACCCACATGCTTTCTTATCACCTCCAGTCCAATTATACCCCTTTTTTCACTCAGAAAAATTCACAAAAATTCTCCAAACATGTTCATAGAGTTAACACAATGTTCATAGATTTTAAAAAATAAGAGGCCAAATTTGCACTTTTAGTCTCACAATTTCATCATAATTACTCTTTGGGTTCCATTTTCTTGGAAATTTATCGTGCATTCTTGTCTCATATTTTACAAATTAAATTATTTTGCACATTTGGTCCCATGGAATCAAAAATGCCAAAAGTACTAAATTTCGAGAAATTCACCAAAAAGCACGGAACATAACCTATCGAGAGTCAAATAACGTTAGACTAAAACTACAATATTTCCGTAATATAGTTTAAATGAATATACTTTAAAAAAAAACCCTTTTGAATTAACAATTTTTTTTTGGTAATTTACTATTGCAGGGTTATATTGACGCGAACCAAAATGGAATTTAAGAACAAGATAATGGACATTCATACAAGGCTCATGCAATCATACAAACAAGTTCCTATGTGGTGGTTTATTGTCATTCTTGGGGCTAACATTGCAATTGTACCTTTTTGTTGTATATATTATGAAAATACACTTCAATTGCCATGGTGGGGTGCTTTGCTTGCTTTTGTTTTCACTCTCCCCATTGGCATAATTTTTGCCACTACAAATCAGGTACAAATTAATTGTCGACTTTGATTTATTTACTTATTTTTAGAGCAAAATATAAAAATACTCCCTATGCTTTGTCTAACTTCAAAAAATCCTCCTGTGTTATTTTAATTTCCAAAAAATTCCCTATGATTTCAAATAAGTGTCAAATACACCCCCAAAAAGGAGAGTGTGTTTCAATCGCCAAAATTATAAGTATTTGTCCACAATTTACTTTTGATATGACAATTTTACCCCTGACATTGAAAGACAAAAACACCCCTATACTTTGTTTAACTCCCAAAAAACCCCCTATGTGTCATTTTAAATCTCCAAAACCCCCCTGTGTTTGATTTTATATACCACACTCGATCCAAGTAGTATATAATTGTTGTTTCAAAAAGAATATATAAATTTAAAAAAAACAAATACATGGGGGTAATCTTGTCATTCTACCAAAAGTCAAAAATAAAATTATGAGTATATACTACTTTGGTCGAGTGTGGTATTTAAAATCAAACACAGAGGGTTTTTTGGTATTTAAAATAACACAAGGGAGTTTTTGGTAGTTAGACAAAGCATAAGGAATGTTTTTGTCCTATGCTCCTTATTTTTATACGAATTTCATTTTTTTTTTGAATTAATTTCGTGTTTTTATGAATAAATAGGCGCCGGGATTGAACGTTATCACGGAATATATCATCGGTTACTTGTACCCCGGCCGCCCGGTGGCTAACATGTTGTTCAAGGTGTATGGGTACATAAGCATGACTCAAGCTCTCACTTTTATATCACATTTTAAGCTTGGCCATTACATGAAAATTCCACCAAGAGCAATGTTTTATGCGCAGGTAAGTTTTTGTTTCCTTTTAAGATTTTTTTTCAATTCCTAAATTCATGTCGTTTAAGGTTATTGTACATGGATTAATGAAACTGTTACTTACTAAATTGTAGGAGAATCATTAATAAGAAATGGTAAAATTGTTAAAAATGAATTTAAATCTCTCTTGAATTTCAAATTCCTATTTGACAATTTTGTGCTTTCTCATTAATAATTTTTCATTCAGATGGGTCAAAACGGGTAATTTTCTTAAAATCATATAAGTGAAATTAATTAAACTTCATTATATTATTATTTATAGACAAATAAATATAAGTAAATAGATTCACATTCTTTGACATGTCATAAAATATCTAAATTACATTTAAGGCCCTAGTATATGATCTTCCTTATTGGATAAATTTTGATAAAATACTATTCCGGTCCCACTATTCTTACCCTCTTCACCTTTTACACGGAACTTTAGGCAATAGTTAAAAATATAAGGGTGCGTTCGGTTTGGCCTTTTGGGTAATGGGCAGATTAATTATTTTTGGGTCAATTGGGCTTATTATGTTTCTGGACCATAATTTATTTGGTGTTCGGTTGATTATTATTTGGGCTGATAAACCTGAAATCCAAAATGTAATCGGGTAAACGGTTGGCCCAATTAAAAAAAGGACCGAATTGCCCTTGATCCGGTTGACAAGTCAAGCCTTCATCCGACCGTTCAATCTATTGAATATGAACCGTTGATTCCATGGTATATGTTTTGCGATTGAAACCCTAACTTGAATCATTTCTTTCCATTTTTTTGACAAATTGTGTACCTAATTCAATTAACAAAATTAATTAGCATTCAAGGGTAGATATATTAAAACACTGTAAAATTAAGAAAGCCATGAACAAAAGAAGGCAAAAATCCAACTTTATTAAATATTTCAAGTCAAAAATTAATTGGAGCTACGTACGGTACACAAACCCAACATGGAATAACAAATCACAAAATTGCACTACGGGAGCAATGGATATATACAAACCCAACTCGGATCTTAGCAAAAAACATCTCCCTCTTGTATTTTTCTTTTATGGAGCTAGAGAAGAAAACCCCAATACTTTACCTTGGCTACCAAGTACAGATTCTTCAAGTAGAGGGTGGAGCTCTTCGGAACCTACAATGTAGAAGACACCTAGTTAGTATAGCTTCGCAAATTTAAAAAAAAAAGTGTGTTGAAGCTCAAGAAATTAATAGCCGAACAGATTTTGAAGAGAGAGAAGTAATTGCCCAATGTCGCGCCTTCAGCTGAGAGGAAGAGAGAGGGAAGATAAGGTGGGAAATGAAATAAATTTTCATTGTTTTATTTAATTTGCTTCGGTTAAATTGTAATTACCCACAAAATAAGGGGCATTATTGGAAGTGAAAATATCAAATTGGGCCACTATTATTAATCGGACAGGGGGGTGCCCAATTATAATCAACCGTATAAGGCTGGGCTGGCCCACTTTTCGATGGATTAGCACGGGCTGCCCGGAAAATTGTGAGTCCAACCGAACAGGAGTTAAGAAAATTGGAGTCCATTTAGTGTGGCGGATAAGGGCTAATCTTGGGCCAATTTATCAAACCGAACGTACCCTAAAAGTTTAAAATATCTTTACAATTTTCCCCTTAAAAGTAGTGATGTAAAAATAAGTAGTGTCAAATCAGAGATTAGATATGATAAAATAATTATATTTTAGAAAATAAAAAATTCAATTGAAACAACCCAAAAATGAAATAAAAGTAAAAAATATGAGACGGAGGAAATAATATCTTCGAGTCAAAATCAGTTCGTGTCTAAAAAAGCATTAAAACTATGTTGATATGGATTGGGCTAAGTTTTGGTTTAACTTGCAGTCTATTTCTTTATTTTCTTGGTCCATGTTGGCCCAAGTTTAGAAAAATCTTATAATATTTTGATGTCACATGTATATATAATTTTTCCTTTTTACAGGTTGTTGGTACTCTAATTTCGGTCATAGTCTACACATTAACCGCATGATGGCTAATGGGATCAGTCCCAAATCTTTGTGACACAAACATATTACCACCCGACAGCCCATGGCTTTGCCAAATGGACCACGTGTTTTACGACGCCTTCGTAATTTGAGGCCTAGTGGGACCACAACGAATCTTCGGTAAACTCGGTGTCTACCCCTCCGTAAATTGGTTATTCCTAGGTGGGGCCATCGCACCAATACTAGTTTGGCTCGTAGCAAAAGCATATCCGAACAAGAAGTGGATTCGACTCATTAACATGCCGGTTTTGCTAGGGTCCACGGCCATGATGCCACCCGCGTCCGCGGTTAATTACACAAGTTGGTTACTTTTGGCGTACGTTTTCGGTTAAGTAGGGGTGGGCATTTGGTATCGGGAATTGGGAACCCGAACCGTACCGATCGGGGGGGCCACGACCATGATGCCACCCGCGTCCGCGGTTAATTACACAAGTTGGTTACTTTTGGCGTACGTTTTCGGTTAAGTAGGGGTGGGCATTTGGTATCGGGAATTGGGAACCCGAACCGTACCGATCGGGTTTTTACCAAAAAAAAAAATTATGGGTTTTCCGGGTTTTGGAAAACCCGATTTCCCGATTATTATAAATCGGTACGGGTTTCGGGTAGGAGGTCCTACCCGATCGGGAACCCGGTTATATATATATCATATATGCACCACTAGTTCTCAATTGAGTCAAATACTCAAATGTCAGTCAATTTTTATTTGTCCAGTGTCCACCCACGTTTTGTAAGATAAAACTAACGCTTTCTCTCAAATCAAATATGAAAATCTATCTCACTTTTAACCTCAATTTTAATTATCAAATCAAAATACGTCCCTCAAGCCGTTAAAAAATCTGAAAAGTTAAAAATTTCAGCACTACCGGGTTTCCCGAACCCGTTCCCGAATTCCTGATTTTTTTCGGGAACCCGAAATACCGGGTAGAGGATTAATCTAAACGGGTTTCGGGAAGGAAAATTTGAATCCCGAAACCCGAATACCATTCTCGAAATTTCCGAATTCCCGAAAACCCGTACCGATCCCTCCCTATGTAGTGTATAAGTCGAATAGGAAGTGGTGGGAGAGGTATATAACTATATATTGTCCGGTAGCTTGGACGCGGAGACCGCTTTCGTTACGCTTTTGATGTTCTTTGCCGTGCAATCGAAGGAAATTGGAATTGATTGGTGGGGGAATAATTTGGATAGGTGTCCATTGGCGACTTGCCTGACCGCGAAAGGGATTTCGGTCAAAGGTTGTCCGGTTAATTAGTTGTTATTAAATTGCTATATATGTAAATATTTATGATTTCTTTAGGTGAAAGTTGTTTGCATTGTGACAGCAAGATGGAAGTACAATGATTTTTCATTTTATTTGTGGATGATAATTAATTTAATTGGTATATTTTATTAGATTCAAGATGATTTCTATTTACTTGTTCGAATTTTTTAAATTGATAGGTAGTTTTTATCTATGTCTGGTTTAATCGACCCAAAGCATCATATATAATGTAAGTGTAATACATTTATGATTAAATCACACTTCCAAAAAATAGTGATCAATTATATGACAAGTTTAATACACTAAAAAAATGATTAATTACATGACAAATGTAACATATTATAAAAGTGATCAATTAAATAACAATGTAACTTTTTTACATCATCGACAGTGTCAACATATTATTATTATTTTTTTTAGTTTTTATATATCATGGCTATTTAATTATTTTTCTTTAAAAGTCGGTTCTTTATAATTACACTTTTAGACCAAGTCCTCTTAAAACCATTCATGGATAAACCACATTACATTTAAACGTCCAAAAGTTGAAAATTGTCCTTTTTGTAAATAAAACTAGCTTAAAACCCGTGCTATGCACGGTATTATAGTAGTTCTTTAGTATATGATTTTAATACTATATTAAAAATTGATATTTTTGTCTATTTCATAATATAATATTAACACTAAAAAATAGATTAATAAAATATAACGATACTTGAAAATGAACAAAAATCCGTGAATATATGAACTAACTCATAAGAAATGCAAAAGTTTGAATATTTATTTTACTAATAAAATAGTCAATAATACAATGTAAAGTCAAAATCTCAATGTATTTTGTCAAGAAATGCAATTTTACATTCGTTTAGAAAAATATGTGAAAATGCACCAATAAATAAATAAAGATTTTCAAATTTTTAAAAGTTGTGATATGTTGGGAAGATGAGAACATTCTTCCGACCAATCAACAGCTAAAACAGTATTAACTGTACAACGAACATTAGGCCTTGAAAACTTTGGTGGTACTGGAATGATAAATGAAAATGTTCGGTGAAAGAATGAATTCATTTGCTCCCGTAACAACTTTTTTCAATTCTCCTAAATAATATAATATGTCATTCAAATGAAAGTTTTATTTCGAGTAAAAAACAAAAATTTAAATTTATACCTTCGCTTGCAATGTTTTGAAATAAGAAGCTTTGTTACGAAATATATATTCCGCTTGATCATTAAGCAACTTCAAATCAATGGTTCCCGTGCTATCTCTTACAGTCATATGAACACAGAACCTACAAAAGTAAGATAAATATAAATAATAAATTGTTTAAATACATATAAAATTTCTAAAATGATTAAATACACATAAGATTAATAAGTATACAATAATGTTCCAGCAACCACATCACATCCGCCAATACGATATATTTGTTCACCATAAGGTCTACACTCGTCTCCACTTGAACTCATTGTGTACCACTGATAACGCCGTGAGAACGTCGTTATTACCTATCTCTTTAAGCCCAAAATATCTTGCTTTGATTCGAGTTTTGGGTGCTTTTGCTTGTTTTCTCGTTCTTTTGCGTTTTTGGTCCCTTGTTGGGATGTTGTGTGTTTTCTTTTATTTTCGTCGTATTTTTGTTCCGTTTGTAGGTTTGAGAATTTTGCAAGGCTAAAGAGATGTCCGAGAGGTTATGATTCAGTGCAATTCCATCAAATCAAGATTCGGTGGCCGTAGATGCAAGCCTTTGCGCAGAAAGAGCTTCAAAGAAAAGAGAACCCGAAGCAAATTGTACAAGAATTTAGATGGCTGCTCACTAGAACAAGCATAACTTTTTCATGGATGATCCAAATTAGCTGAATTTCGGATATGTCATAGATGAGTGAGTTAGCTACGCTACGGGCTTTACGGTTCCACAATTGGAGTTCGTAATCAAAATATATGCTGCTCGGAAGGAACTGTGACAGAGCATAATACTTTCTGCCTATATCGCATCGCGGTGCAAATAAGATACACCGCGGTGTGAGCCTGCTGGTGCGAAATATCAACATATTCTCCGCGTTTTCAAGGGACATTTTCGGGTTTTCTCATAAGGGGGCTATTAGGGCAAGATAGGAGAACAATTTTCAGACTTCTTCCTCAATCTTTTCCACTTTTGGCCTCCCTTTTCCTCTCAAGCCTCCCTCAACTCTCTCTTTAGTTTTTCTTGCTTTTTCTTGTATTTGAAGACTCCACCAAGGGGGTGAGTTAATCACCACCCTTGGGGAGTGGTTGTGTGGTGATCAAAGGGAGGAGAATCCTTGTCTCGATTCTATTTCGATTAGGTGATATCTTTCTATTTCCTAGTTATTTATGATTAGGAGATGAATATTGTTATTTCCTTTTTGGATGAATGATTGTGGATTTGAATTCTCCGGATTTATATATATATATTTATGTTATTGTTTGATTAAATGATGTCTTGATGATTACTATGGTGCTTATATGTGTTCGTTAATCAGATTCCATGCTTATCGTTCATCTTATGGTTTGACAACCTTCGAGATGAGAGTTATTGATTCTTGATTGCTAGACATAGTGATTTTGAGGATTTGATTATGAATTTGGATTGTGATTCGATTTTAGGATAGACATATAGACATATACCTATGTCGTTTCATATTCGTTTAAATGTTTGAGTTTAATGCATCGATTAGATTTTAATCCACTTAGACATAAATTGGATTAGTTTAACTCAATAGGTTTGTATGCAACTCGATAGATACATACGAACGTCCTTGAATCCTTGAGTAGCAAAACGAGCATAATATAATTTTCGAGTCATTGTTATCATTTGATTAGTTATGTTCGATGTTGGGTTATGTTGATTTGTTGGGTTTATTGTTTTATCGCACTTTTGACCAATGATTGTAGTAGATTATCGTTTAAGTACTTTGATTTGCAGTAATCATATAATCAGGTTTAATTCTACCTTTAATGCTACCTAGACATAGGAAGTTGAATGTTAGGCGAGTGACGATTTGTGGATTTCAACCTAGAATAGGCATATACCTAGTTTGGTCCGTGTTTGTATTATGGGTTTGTTCGTGAATGCATCAAATAACTTAGATTCTCTTTATTCGGGGATTCGGGTTAGTTTTAGGCCCCGGGTGACAATGGTACGCCTTAGAATCCTCTTTTGGGTTCGAACTTTCCTTAGAGCATCGGTTGACAGTGATATTCGTTATTAATCCGGATATGGAGAGTTTGGGTAGATTGGTAGAGTTAAGTGAAACCGACAGGGAGACTTAACTAATTTGAACTCACAAACAATGACTAAACCTAGGATTGTTTGCATAGCTAACCTAACAATCGCATGATTTATCTACTTTAACTAATTGCTTATGAATCCTCCTTACCGCATAATTAACTCTCCATTATTTGCTTTCGTAGTTAGATTTACTTTACCGCTCGTAGTTAAATAAAATCACCCTTATCATATGTTTGGGTTCGATCTTTTTGTATCAAACATTCTTAGATGAAATAAGCCGTCGATTGATTCATTTATTCCCACCTTTACTCATTCGTGGGGATTCGATACTCGGAATGTACTTACCGTTTTATATTAAAACGGCCGTAGTTTGCGTATTAGTATTTGGAACGCAACAACCACATGTTGTCCATATCAATACTATCAATACGTGCAAGAATGCAAAAAAACTGAACCTACACAAGGAAATACACAATGTTAAAGTAATAGCATTTAATAAGTTGATACAAAAAATCGAAAAGTCAAGATAATTACATTCTCGTGATGTGCATATTCATTTATCCAAATCCTTTTAGCATTTGAAATTTTTAATGATTTGGACATAGAAAACCTGTTTGTACGTAACAGTGTCACTAATTTTGTAGCACACCGATTTTCCAGAAACCTGTTAAAATATATTCATATATCAGTTTTTCAGTTTTATTTAGGTTTATAAAGAAAAGATGCATTATATTGGTACAATGGAAAATTCATATCTTCTTTTATGGTCTTTTCTATATGTTAAATCGAGGATAATTTTTTTGGATTTTATGATTAAGCCTTACCTTCAACGGAATATTCGTAATTTAACATTAAGTCAATTTAATGATGTATTTTGGATTAAAGTCCAGTTTTTCTACTATTAACTAAAATGTACTCAAAACTTTTAAAATGAAAAATAAAATTTTAATTAATTTTATGGGGTTATATATGCAAATTAGTGGGTTAAATAAACAATTTATCAATATCGTCCATTACGTTCATCTTTGAGTTCATTTGGGATAATAATTATTACTAACTTGTCATTTTTTAGTGTGTCATCCCCCCCCCCCCCCCCCCCCCCCCAGGATTATGGTTTTAACTGATTGCTTGATTTGTCATAAGATGTTTTTGACTTGATTTTTAGATGAGTTGGGTGCTTAGTTTAAGGTCATCAATTTTTATTTTGCTTCTTAGTGAAAGTATTATGATAAAGAAAATGTACTCAAAACTTTTAAAATAAAAACTTACTAATTAAAATCATACTAAGTGATTAACGTGCATAATATAAATATAGCAGTATATTTATATGTTCATTCCTAGAATTATAATACAATCCCACAAAAAGAAATAATATTTCATTAAAAATAATTAAAATAAACTCTCAAAAAATTTGATAATTTAAACATTTTGAGTAATCTAGAAATATAAAAAATATATGTAAATGAACAAAAATAATGTTTAAATACATATAAACTACTACGAAAAGCAAGAGATCCTATGAAAATTAAATATTTATTTCATTGAGACTAATTAAAATCATACTAAGTTATTTACGTGCATAAAAATAATGGTAAATACAAATAAACTACCACGAAAAGCAAGAAATCATATGAAAAGTAAATATTTATTTCATTGAGTTTTTTGACATATAATATAAATATGGAGGCGTATTTTCATTATGTTCATTCCTAGAATTATAATTAACCCCCCCAAAAAAGAAATAAAATTTTATTAAAAATGAATAAAATAAACTCTCACAAAATTTGATAATTTAAACCTTTTGAGTAATCTAGAAATAACAAAAATATATGTAAATGAACAAAAATATGTGTAAATACAAATAAACTACCACGAAAAGCAAAAATATCCTACAAAAAGTAAATATTAATTCTAATAAATTATATTTTTATTAAATTTTTAACTGCTATTTTTTTTTAATTTCGATCCAATCGATCCAAAATTTGATACAAATGATCCCAATTAAACATGCTATTATAAAATCACACTCGGCTTCAATGAACTTTATGGTTATAACTAATAAACCGAAAAAGAAATAATATGATTCAAAATTATAAATACAGCCCAATCAAGAAACAAAGAGATGAATTTGTTAACAAAAATCAATCAACAACTATAAAAGAGATGAGTGTCATTAGTTGAAGATAAATAGGACCAAATTACTTAGCAAAGAAAATATATTTGTTAATAAAAATCGATGAAGAAAACTATAAAAGAGAGGAACTTGTTTACTCCATTAGAAGTGTCTTTAGTTGAAGACAAATAATGATCACCCTCCTCAAGTCGCGATAATGGTTGGAAAAAAATAGTTAATGTTTAGTGTATAAAAATATAAAAAGTGGTGACAACATAAAATGCAAATGAGAAAACAATGGGACAAAATTTTCAATTTTTATTGTAGAAGCGAAAAATTCTCCAAAAAATTAATGTGTATAAAAGGTTTACCTACAATCCAATTGTACAATTAAATAAAAAGAGAAAATATTAATCAAACTATATTGCCTATTGAAGAGAAAATATTAATCAATCTATATTACCTATTGTCATGCTTGCACACTTAAGCAAGATAGAAGACATGAATGGTGATGAGAAATTGGGAATGGAAGATCATTACATATTAAAAGAAATACTAATTGTTAAGGGTATATATAGTGAAATTAGGAATAGAAGATCATTCCGTAACTTAAGCTTAAGCTAATCAGTGTAAAGTTAATTTCCATGATTATAGCTAATGTATCTAATTTGCAGCTTAATCACCATATAATTAATTAATCATCATAATATAAGTATATGATTAGGCAATTATTTTGGAATTAGTTTCATATTTTTGAAAGAAAGTAACGTCTGCATTAGGCAATTATTTTGCAAGCCAATCAGTTTTTTTTTTTTTTTTTTTTTTTTTTTTTTTTAAGTTTTCCTTGTGAAGATTAATTAAAGATATTAAATATGGTGTATATATATTTAGTTATATGACCAATCATATTTTTTAGAAATAAAAATTATTCAAAAATCTAGAAAATTATGATTTTAGTCAAAACACTCAATTGGAGTCAACACCCACCCTTCAAATATATATATATGTATTAGATATCTAAGTTTCAATATCTTATATTTGTCTTGTAATCGAGAAGGAATAATCACACACACACACACACACACACACACATATATATATATATATATATATATATATATATATATATATATATATATATATATATATATATATATATATATATATATATATATGAAGTGGAGTTAGCAGGGTCGGCCCTAGACATTCGGGGACTCTAGGCGAATTTTAAATTTGGGCCCCTTTGTTATAAAAAAATATATAATCGATTTAGGGTACGTTCGGTTTGGGCCATAAGATATTGGGGAGATTAATTTATTGTGGAGATATTCGACCTAATAATAATCTGATCCACAATTTAGTAATATGTTCGGCACATTATAGTTGGGCTGAATAATCCCACGCCCAATTATTAAACCTGCGATCGATTGACCCAATTAATATGAATTGACCGAAATGCCCTCACATCGTTGATGAGTCGGATCTCCATCTTACTGTTCATTTGTTAACATCGCAGCCGTTGATTTCATGGTATATCATGTGCGAAAGAAACCCTAACTTCTTCTCATTCATCTCGGTCACTCTCTCTCTTGCTCATGGCGACGGGGCCTGACTCTCTCACTCTCTCATTCTCTTTCACGATAAACTCAAATTCCGACACATTATACTTGGGCTTTTACAATTCTTCAATTGAAACTCCATCTCACCTTTCATTTTGATTTAACCGGATTTCGTTGGGTTAATTGTATATCAGTAAATTTGTAATATCGGTGGGGTTTACGATATTTGTGTATATATATTAAGTAGGGCTCTGTTACTTTATTCCGGATGGATCAAACACAAAGAAAAGCAGTGATTAAGAACAAGAAGCAAAACCACAAAGAAAGCTAATAACACTTTAATCTGGAGATCAAAATACTATGAATAATATTGATTCTTATTCAGTTGTAATGCCTTAGGCAGAGAATATATGAGTATCCTTAAAGTGGAGGATTTCGTAGTTGTTTAGTACAATGATTAGCCAGGTATTTATACAATGTTTAACCTAGCGTTACATGGAAACATAGTCCTAATAGGACTCGGCCCAATTATCCTTCATGGGTCCGGAGTATCATCTTCTGATCGAAGAGAGCTGCGCTTTGCTGGGTCTGCGAGGGAATCCCGATCTGTTTGGGTTGGTCGGATCGATCTTAATTTCTTCATTCGATTCGAGTAATATATAGGGTGCGAAATAGCCCCCATCAGTACTCCCTCACTTCTTCGAGCGTATAGATAATAGAAGCTCGTAGAAGTAGATAGATCTTTACGACTCTTTCTTTTCTATGAATGGAGCCTCGTTAAAAACCTTACTTAAGAAAAAACCCAGTGGGAAAAAATCTTAAATAAGGAAAAGAGTGCTACATATCATAGACAGTCGTTTTCTATGTCCAGTTACGGATCGCCACGCGTCTATTCTGGAAACTTTTCATATCCTTCCCTTTTTGGCGGGAATATCAGTAGTTGCCATGAGTTCGAAACGTCATTTCTCATCTTCTTATAAATAGGCGATGCTATAGTTCGCCATTTCTCTTTTATACTTCCTTATAACTCGTACTTATTTTCTTGGTTAGTCGCTCATTACACTAAGTTTTTCCATTTATCGACCTTCATTTTCCGAGAATCATAATATATGGCTTCTGTGAGACGGTCTTCTTCTAGAGAGATTGTCGCCCCCGACAATGAGGAGGAATTGCAATCTAGCGTAACTGATTTTGCCATCCCTGTAGAGGATACTTTTAAGGTACGGATCCTTACTGACGCGGATGTGGCGGCCCGAGCCAAAAAGGGCAAAGGTACTGTTCCTCAAGTTTCTGAACCAATTGAGGATGTCGCTTGCGCTTATACGGCGGAGACATTTCCGGAGGTCGCGAATAGTTATATCAAATATTTCCCGGAAGGTTCTGAGATAATTCTTCCTTCCCCTACTGATAGGGTTACGTCTCCCCCGGAGGGATGCCGAGCCTTTTATACGGCTCATTTCAACAGTGGACTTCGTCTTCCTTTGTCTCCCCTCTTTCTGGAAGTTTTGAAAACTTTTAGTGTGTGCTTGACACAGTTGGTTCCTAATTCCGTTGCTTTTGTAGTTTGCTTTTCGGTTTTGATGATCGCCAAGGGATTTAAACCTTCTTTCCGTAATTTTACACAACTTTTTCGCTTTAATATTTCTAGTTCTTCAAATCGTGGATATTTCTTCGCTAGCCAACGACCTAGCCGAGCAATCTTTGACGCCCCTGTTTCTAGTAATCCCTCATGGAAATCTCATTTCTTCTTTGTTCGTCCTCCGTCTAGTCTTCCTTTAGCGGATGGTACGAGTGTGCCTTTTTCATGGGATCATGATTCTAATTGGATTCCAGGAGGTCGCTCTCCGACTGGTGAACTTGTTCCTGACGATGCACAGTTTATTGCTGATATCTTCGAATCGCGTGCAAACAAATACCAAAGCGCTCTTCTGATCGGGGAAGCTTTCCTTCGTAAGGCGTGGTTAAGCATTCATAGTTTTCCCATCAATACACCATCTGAACCTCTTGGTTAGTAATTTATTTGATCTTAGTGTTGTGATGACATCATTTATTGGGAAGGTACATAATTTATGATTAATTTCTTTTTCAGCTGATATGGTAGAGAATTCTCGACACTCTTCGAAGGGAAAGATGGTCCTTTCCAAATCTTCTAAATCCGCCGAGAATGCGCCTATTGAGCAGAGAGCGTCATGAAAAAGGAAGTTGGAGTTAGGCCATGAATCCGAAGAGGACAGAGAGGAATCATCAGAATCTCCTCCGGAGCCCCCTATTCGTCAGGGCACGGGACCTGGTTATCCTCCTCTTTCTCTTAGAACATCTTTAGGCGTTCGAGGATGTCACACCTGGTCGAAGCCTTATCCAACTAATAATCCAGTCGATAGGAAGAGGAGTTATTATGGACGTTCCGGCCAGGATCTTTCTTTAGTCGGAGAAAAACACCCAAGACCTACTCTTGTCGAAATGATCGAGGAACATTTGGAGGGAAAGAGAGCCGCTGGTTATTCCGAGAAGGACTCTTTTATCCACGATGATAACGAGAACGCGATCGATAAGGCAACTCGTGTTCTTTTGTCTGGTGTTTTTACCCGCGATCTGAATAAACTTCTTCATAAGGATCCTCTGGAGAAATTCCAACGAGCTTGTCTTTATGCTGAAAAGGTGATATCCTTTTCCTTCAATTATGTTAATAGATAACTCTAAGTGTCTTCCTTAGTTTACTTAATCCATCTCTTTTTCTTGCCCTCTTTACTTGTTCAGACTAAGACGTGTCTTACGTCTTACGCCTATGAGAATGCACTTTGGAAACAACAGTGCGAGTTCTTGGAGGAGAAGAATAAAGCTTTGCTTCATAAATCTTCTGGTTCAGAGGTTGGTCCCTCGACATCTTCTTCTGTTCCCGTCGTAGAAACTCGTGCTGCCGAGACCGACGATCAAGAAGTGTTGAATAGGGTGATGGAGGTTTCTCGTGCTCAAGAGCAGGCCAATCAAATGGCTAGAAAGTTAGAAGAATTTCAGATACAGAGCACGGCTCGAATTAGTGAGCTGGAATCTCAAGTGTCAAGCCTCGAAGCTTCTTTAGAGGAGCATGAAAACGATGTCCCCCTTAGGCAAAGAGATAGATATGTCAGGAAATCTGACGAATGTGCTGTTCGCGAATTCCTCAACTCTCCTGTTCATACGGCGTTGGTGTATCGGATGGTCGGCCCTTTACTTGAAAATACTTTTAAGAAAGCGATTCATCAGCTGGTCGCTATGGAGATGATCGATGATCGTCGAAAAGAGTATTTCAAGGCCGCTCATATTCGGTTGAATCGGTATGGTGAACTTTATTCTTCTTCCGAGGTCCCAGATGTTCTATATCAAGGTCTTCCTCTAGCTCACCTTGTCGAAGAATTTGGAAATCCATTGCCCATTCCTCCTTCTGACGTCAATGAAGAGCTCGATAATACTTTTGTTGATCCCGAAGTCGAGGAAGAAGAGGAAGCGGACATTGGTACAACTGAGGTCGTCGGTAGCGACCAGAGAGCTTCGGATAGTGAGCAGGCTCTTTAAGATAGTGATTTCTTTGAATAATCCTTGTAATTATTTTACTCGTATGCAATAATTGTAATTTTACCTTTTCTTCTCTATGTACGCTAAGCGTTTCGTATTCTGACAGTCGTGTCTTTTCGGCTTCGCCGTAATAATTCAGACAAGTCATTAAATCTGGCGTAATCATTATGCGTGTGTCTTTTCATATTCTAGTGTTTGCTCCAAGGTCATTTCTGCTGTTTCACGCCCTTTCTTTAGGTCTATCGCGTCCTTTCGCGTAGTATAAATACGAAAGGTAAAATCTTGACTTGTTTTTACTGCTATACTTCTCTCTTGATAGAATACTCGTCTTTTAGTTAGTCGATAAACCTTCTCGATATTAAATTGTGCTTTTTCATAATCCGACCATGAGTAACCTCTTTGGCAATACTTCGAAGCGACCTTCTCGTGAGGGCGCTCGTGATAATAGATCCAAAAAGCATCGAAGAGATGGACCGTCGATGGAACCTCCTCGTTCGTCCCAAACAATTAGGTCGGAGATCGATACCAGTGTTATTGTTTCTGAGCCTCTCTCTGCGGTAGACTCGTCGTTTTCTGAACCAATCCTTCCTGCTTCCACTCAAGTAGGAAGAATGCCTTCTCCTGGTCGGTATGCCTTTGGCGATATGTCGAACGAGGAACCGGCTTATAATATTGCTGTTAGTTCAAATGCTCCTTCCTTTGAGCATGTTTTTCATGGAGGGGATTTTGCTATTTCCCTCCCTTTGTCTATTTCCACTGCCCCAGTCGCTAGCGGAGGGCAAACTGGCGACGATTTATTTGTCAATCCTTCCGTAGCACAATCTATTGTGCAGGATTGCCCAGAATTTTTGTTTAATGATACTACTGTGATGACTACCTCCTTTGAGTCTGGAGGACCTTCCGGAGGTCAAACTGGTTCCGGGTCTGGCCGCCGAACCGTAATTTCTGCTTCGGGCAAGGAGACCACTGTTAGTCCCGACGGGAGAGAATCTCCTCGTCAATTAGATGATCGATGCATCCTTCAGCAAGTTGAAGACATTCTTTTGTCGGAGACTCCTCGTTCTGATGGTGTCCCTTTGACCATCGAACTGCCTGGTTCTGTTGAACCCGATGCTTTGTCATGGGACCTAGGCATGAGTACTATTTTGCCTGGCGAGTTGAGGAAGCTCGAAGGTGCCTCCAATGTTCGCCTTGTTCAATCTTTGGTGAAGATATGTGAGCAGGTAAAGATATTTCGAATATTTTTCCTGTTCTTTGTTTAGAATTCCTCGTTGTAAGGCGATTTCTTTTACTCTTTCTATTCTTAGGGCAAGTATTTTGCGCTCCAGTTGGGTGTGCAAAATGACGAACTGTGGAATCATCGGAGAGTTCTTCAGAGTCAGTTGGAGTCCGAGAAAGCTAAAAGCAGAGGTTTGGAGTTGCATCTGCAACTTGATAGAGATGATCTTCAAAAATTGGAGGCCGAAAAAGTTGTCCTTGAAAAGGAGAAAAATAATTTAGCTGAAGCAGCTGTTCTGGCGGAAGAATTTCGTCGGCAGTCCTATGAGGAAGGTTATGACGCCGGTTATCTAAAGCGTCAAGAAGAATTGATGGCTTTTGCTGGGAGTCTGACTCCTCGGAAAGCTGTTTCTGGTAGTCGGCCTGCTGACCGTTCTTCTCAGTGACCTTTGCTCGACCTGGCAGGCCTTGGACTGTCTCTTTTTTTTTTTTTTTTTTTTTTTTTTTTTTTTTGTGTGGCCCGACGTTTGTGTATTTACTTGGGCTGAAATTTTTGTAATGGGAGGAGTATGAGATTAGAACTGATGATCTTTTTGTAGGCAGGCTCTTGCCTGATCAATTATCTTCTTTATATACACTTTGTTATGCTCGTTCTTCCTTTGTACTCATATACAATGTTAGCTTCTGCAAGTCGAGTCGTTTGTCGATCAAATCCAGTATATTCCTTTGGTTTACATGCACTTTAGCATGTTTTAGTCATAATTTAGACAATGTGTTGTTTATATCGATAAAGTTCGACATCTTTGTCGATGCTCATTCTACGCTTTGTACTTTTGTCTTTTTGTGATCCAAATCTTATATAAGGAGGTTACTGTCCCTTTGTTGATCCTCGGTTTTCTTTATGTCATTCTACTGAAAAATGTCCCTTTCAATTTTTTCCAAACCCTTATATTTCCCAGAATCAATTTTTGAACGATATGCTCCTTGGCTAGTGTACCATTATATCACTTTCTTGATATGGGAGGAATTGGAAAATGTAGCGTTCATGGCCAGATCTATCTTGTTCAGACCTCCTTAAGCAATTCTTTGGTATGTTAGGCAGTGACGTCTTTGCCATGTAGACTAAGGAGGACTATTCTCCTGATTTCTATGTCAGATATCTTGGACTCCATAGGAGTTTCTGTATAGCTTAGTCAATGGTCTTCCATATGATGTATGAGGCAGTGACGTCCCTCGTATGGTGAAGGGTTTGGTCTTTTATCCTCTATCTTCTATCGAGCAACTGTCCTTTTCGCTGTGATTTTCAAGATCGTTTGTGGCTTCTAGGTTTTGAAGCTATCGACCATGAAGTATGATCGTTCCAGTATGACCGGTCTGGAGTTCTTTAGGTTTACTTGTGTTATTTGGTGATCGCTTCGATCCAAGACTTTTCCCGTTGTCGATCAGTTGAGGCGAATAGATGGTGCCGTTCCAACTTATTTGCATTTATTACGGGGAGTCAAAGGGTCGTATCTGTATCCGTTGATCAAATACTTTTTCAGCCGTTGGATCCCTTAGATCTACCCTTATAAATAGGGGGCTGGTTTATGTTCTTCATTTGCAATTTACCAAAAAGATGGAGATCTCAAATTCCTTAGATTTTATTCTGCCCTCTGATCCCATCGTCTTCAAAAAATCACATTATCACGATTTATTTATTCAAAATAGTGAAGTTGTTCCCAGTCTTGTATTGACGGGTCCCATGTCAGCCCTACCTTGTATCGACGGGTCCCATGAGATCTTCAGTTTTTGTCTTCATCAATTTGAGGTCCGTGGTTTCCGTTCGCACATGGTGGGTTCATACTTGCCAGTCATCCCTGTTCTTGGATGTTATCTCAGGGGTGATAGACCCCCGGGGTGGCTGGTAATCTTACCGTTTCACGACGGTCCCGAAGAGATGCTGCTTTAGGATAAAATGTTTTATAGATAAAGTAAAAGCAGTATCTTCTTGCGGGTGAGTGAGCATTGCTGGCTTATCTGGCTGGTAATGTTCATTTCGTCTGGAAGAACATTTGATCTTCAGAGCCTGGCCGTCGAACCAAAGAAGTCGACCATCCTGAGCAGCATGCTTCTTAGGTGGTTTATTATAATCGACGAGGTACTAGGGAGGAGATTGGTGTTTCCGTGGACATTGTCGTGAAGATCGCCGATAATAGAGGATCATCTTATTTAAATCTTTGTAATTATCTTTAAGTAGTATGTAGATCTTTGTAACGTAGGACTTTTGTATGTAACAAATTTGATGAATAAAATATACTTTATTCCTTATATCTTCCTTGTCGTTAATTCTGTCATAATTTACTTATGAGTAGCTTTATCCGAGCAGACTGTGTTATTCTTTGTCTATCTTCGAAACATCAGGAGTGTTAGCAGATCATTTAGATCATTAAGAACAGATCAAGGAGTTTTTATTGAGCGTATCAATGTTTACTCGACTTGTTATGATTTAGAACTTAGGTTTTTAACCCAAAAGGTCCTTTTGATCGTCGTAAATAGTTCGAGGAGTGTTTATCGAGCGGATCGATGTTTACTCGACTCTTTTCTGATTAGACTTAGATTTTTAATCCAAAAAGTCTTTTTGATCGTCTTAAATAGTTCGAGGAGTGTTTATTGAGCGGATCAATGTTTACTCGACTCTTTTCTGATTAGACTTAGATTTTTAATCTAAAAAGTCTTTTTGATCGTTGATTATATCGAGGAGTTTTTATTGAGCGGATCAATGTTTACTCGACTCGTTTTTAATTAGACTTAGGTTTTTAACCCAAAAAGTCTTCTTTAATCGTTTATTATATCGAAGAGTTTTTATTGAGCGGATCAATGTTTACTCGACTCGTTTTTGATTGTAGACTTAGGTTTTTAACCAAAAAGTCTTTTTGATATATCGAGGAGTTTTATTGAGCGGATCAATGTTTACTCGACTCGTTTTTAATTAGACTTAGGTTTTTAACCCAAAAAGTCTTCTTTTGATCTATCGAGGAGTTTTTATTGAGCGGATCAATGTTTACTCGACTCGTTTTTGATTGTAGACTTAGGTTTTTAACCAAAAAGTCTTTTTGATATATCGAGGAGTTTTATTGAGCGGATCAATGTTTACTCGACTCGTTTTTAATTAGACTTAGGTTTTTAACCCAAAAAGTCTTCTTTTGATCTATCGAGGAGTTTTTATTGAGCGGATCAATGTTTACTCGACTCGTTTTTGATTGTAGACTTAGGTTTTTAACCAAAAAGTCTTTTTGATATATCGAGGAGTTTTATTGAGCGGATCAATGTTTACTCGACTCGTTTTTAATTAGACTTAGGTTTTTAACCCAAAAAGTCTTCTTTTGATCTATCGAGGAGTTTTTATTGAGCGGATCAATGTTTACTCGACTCGTTTTTGATTAGACTTAGGTTTTTAACCCAAAAAGTCTTCTTTTGATCTATCGAGGAGTTTTTATTGAGCGGATCAATGTTTACTCGACTCGTTTTTGATTGTAGACTTAGGTTTTTAACCAAAAAGTCTTTTTGATATATCGAGGAGTTTTTATTGAGCGGATCAATGTTTACTCTACTCGTTTTGTTTCTGGCAATATGATTGTGCGATTCCGATGAATGTTTAACCGATATAATCGACATATATAAAATGCCAAAGAAATCTTTAATAATTGAACTTTAGGCCTAGGCCTTTATTACAAAGATTGAAATTTGATGAAGTAAAAAGTAGAATAATGCAATATAACCTGCTAAAATTTATTTACCATAGTATTTCCTAAGGTTGACAGCATTCCAGGTTCTTGGTAAGGCAGTTCCATCCAAGTGTGCAATTCTGTATGAACCTTTCTTCCCCACGCCAATGACGATGTAAGGTCCATCCCAATTTTGTTGTAACTTTCCCACATGTTTGGATACTTCTACCTTTTTCAAGACCAAATCTCCTTCCTTGAAGGTTCGGATGCGTACTTTTTGATTGTATGCTTTCTCCATATTAGCTTTAGTGGCTTGTAAGCGTACAACAGCTTTATCTCTTAAAGCTTCTGTTAAATCAATGTCGTTTTCTCTTGACTTTTCATTTTCTTTATCATCGAACATTTCTACTCTTGGCGTTGGGATTAGTGTTTCCACAGGGATAACCGCTTCCGACCCATATACCAAGCTAAATGGGGTTTCCCCAGTTGAGCTCCTTACTGTGGTCCGATTAGCCCATAATACTCCTGGGAGTTCATCAAGCCATTTTCCTTTGGCTGCTCCTAATCTTTTTTCCAAAGATTTTATTATTTCTCGGTTTGCTACTTCAGTTTGTCCATTTGCTCGAGGATGTCCTACGGAGGTAAAATTCTGTTGGATTCCAAGTTTTGTACACCATTCTATTATTTGTTTGCCCGCGAATTGAGTTCCATTATCGGAGATAAGGACCCTTGGGATGCCGAATCGACAAACTATGAATTTCCATAGGAAATTGATAACTTGGAATTGGGTTATTCGTGCGAGGGCGACGCATTCTATCCATTTGCTGAAGTACTCTACGGCGACCAGGACATAAGATCTTTTTGATCTGGCCACTGGGAAAGGTCCCACGATGTCCATTCCCCATTGATCGAATGGCCAACAAACTGGAATAGGGTGCATGTTTTCTGCTGGTCGATGGCATATGTTAGCATGGATCTGGCAGTGATGACATTCTTGGACATATTGAGCGGCATCTTTATTGATGGTCGGCCAATAGTAACCCGTCCTGAGACATTTTAAAGCCAATGCTCTTGATCCGCTATGATTTCCTGCATCCCCATCATGTATTTCCCGTAGTATATCGAGGGTTTGTGATTCAGGTACGCATTTTAGAAGAATCCCTGATACTGATCTTCGGTAGAGTTTTCCTTCTATGAGTGTATATTTCGGAGCTCGATATTTTATTTTCCGAGCTTCATTTTGGTCGGGTGGTAATTTTCCTTCTCGAAGATAGTCTATCATAGGGGTCATCCAGTTCCCTTCGGCTTCTTCGATTTCCATTATATCCACCGCTGGTGTTTCATCGATGTCAATTGCTGGCGTATTAGAGATCAACCAGTTGATCACCCGTTCGGTCTTTCCGTCATGGGATCCTGTGAATTTTGATAACTGATCGGCCCATTTATTTTCCGAACGTGGGATGTTCTGGATACTAAAACTTTCAAATTTCTCGGCCAGAGTCTTCACTTTGGCGAGGTATTTGACCATGTTGAATTCCTTAGCCTCGTATAGGCCTTCTATCTGTCTTTGCACTAATTCTGAATCAGTTAGGACTTTAAGACTTTTTATATTGGCTTTGATCGCCATTTCCATTCCTGCGATTAATGCTTCATATTCAGCTTCATTGTTTGTCACAACGAAGTCCAGTGTTATTGCGTAATTTAAATCTTCCTTGTTTGGTCCGGTGAAGTTGATTCCGGCGCCTCCTCCTTCTCGGCATGAAGCACCATCGACGTGCATTAGCCAAGTTTGATCTTCAATGATCAAGACATCGCTGCTGAGGCAGCTCGATGATTCAGTAGCCTGTGTCGGTGTTTCTAATATAAAATCGGCCAACACTTGGGCCTTGATGGCAATCCTTGGTTTGTAGTCTACCTCGAACTGACTGAGTTCGATGGCCCATTTGATTAATCGACCGGAGGCTTCTGGTTTTGCTAGAACTTGCCTTAGTGGCTGATTCGTCAGGACGATGATTTTGTAAGTTAAGAAGTAAGGTCGGAGTTTCCGCGCGGCCACCACTAAGGCCAGTGTGAATTTTTCTATTTCTAAGTAATTCTTCTCCGCCCCTTGTAATAACTTGCTGAGATAATATACAGGCTTATGCTCTGAGCCCTCGACTTTAATTAGTACTGAACTAATTGCTACGTCGGAAATGGAAATGTACATAAACAATGGTTCTCCTTCTGTTGGTTTTGCCAACATCGGGGGTGTCGTCAAATATTCTTTGAGCTGCTCGAAGGCCTGATCGCACTCTTCGGTCCAAACAAAGTTCTTTGCCTTTCGGAGAGTTTTGAAAAAAGGGAGGCTTTTGTCTGCAGACTTTGATATAAACCTGTTTAATGCTACGATCTTTCCAACTAGGCTTTGTACTTGAGAGATTGTTTTAGGAGGTTTCATTTCAGTTATGGCTCGGATTTTTTCTGGGTTGGCTTCTATTCCGCGTTGGTGGACTAGATATCCCAAGAATTTTCCTGATTTGACACCAAAGGTGCATTTTGCGGGGTTTAACTTCATACGATATTTTCTTAAGATCTGAAAGCATCGATCGAGATGCTTTACATGATCTGCTTCGTTCATACTTTTGACCAGCATGTCGTCCACGTAGACTTCCATCAGTTCTCCGATTAATTCTTTGAACATTAGGTTTACTAACCTTTGGTAAGTAGCTCCGGCATTTCTTAAGCCGAATGGCATCACTATGAAGCAATAAACTCCCTGCTCGGTTACGAACGCGGTCTTTTCTTGGTCCCGCTCATCCATGTATATTTGGTAAAACCCTTGGAAGGCGTCCATCATACTGAATAACGCGAAGCCAGCGGTCGAGTCGACCAATAAGTCAATCCTCGGGAGGGGATATGGGTCGCGTGGACACAACTTGTTAAGGTCGGTGAAATCATTACACATCCTCCATTTATTATCTTTTTTGTCTCCTTTAGCGACTAGTACTACATTGCATAGCCATTCCGAGAAATGAATTTCTCGGATTTGTTTTGCCTCGAGCAACCTTTCTACCTCGGCTTTGATAATTTTATCTTTCACCGGTCCATGATTTCTCTTCTTCTGTCTAGCGGGTTTCGCCAAAGGATCTATTTTTAGGGAATGCTTTATTATTCGAGGATCAATTCCTTCAATGTCATTTGCGCTCCAAGCGAAGACATCGGCATTGTTTCTGAGGAAGTCGATCAGCATTATTTCTCCTTCTTCGCTCAACTCTGTACCAATTCTCGTCTTTTTGGATGAGTCGCCTTCTACTAGAATTATATCTTTGTGTTCAGGGGGTTTCAAAGATAAGTCTAGCGGTTCTTTCCCCTTTTTATGATTATCTCGCTCTATGTATTCGTCGAGTTTTCCTTGCTCGATAAGTTTCTCAACTTCTCTCTTAAGGTGAAAACAATTCTCCGTTCGATGTCCATGTGCCCTATGGTATTTGCAGTATTGATCGTAGTTTCGAGAGCCTGGTCTTGGCTGCGCGATTTTCCTCGCTTCAGGAATCCAGTTATTTCTTTCTAGGACTTCCAATATTTCTTCCATTGGAACATTTAACCTTGGGTGTTCTACTTGATTCACCCTGCTTCTTATTGGTTGATCTTGGTTTCTTGGTCTTTGGTAGAAATTAGGTTGTCTGTCATGATCGGCTTTGTTGTATTCCAGTCGGTGGAAAACATTACCTCTCCTGGAAGATCGCTCGTAATCCGAAGCTTTTTGGGTAGGAAACCTATCGTGCCGTTTGGAGCCTGAGGTGGTGGCTTTGTTTTTGTTTTTATCCTTAAAGGAATTCATCTCTTCTTGGGTCATATACTTAGAAGCCAAGCTCATAATGTCGGCAAATGTTCTCGGTTGTTTTCGACTAAGGGCGTTTCCAAACTGCCTATTTTTAGTGAGGTCGAAGAGGATAGAAATTATGTAATCGATATTCGGTGAGTCGATTTTGAGTAATTCTACGTTGAACCTTGCCAACCAATTTCTTAGGGATTCTCCCTCTTGTTGGTGTATGGTTCCTAGGTAGCTCATCGGAAGTTTTTGCCTCCTCTGACTGGCAAATTGTTGTATTAGTTTATTGCATAATTCCCGGAAACTGAATATAGAGTTGGCCGGCTGTTTGGCGAACCAATCCAGCGCGAGTCCTTCGAATGTTGTTACCATTAGCTTGGCGGTGAATTCGGCGGAGTGAGCATACAAATTCATTATGTTCGTAAAGCTAAAGATATAATCGTCCGGGTCGGTGGTTCCATCATATCGGGGTAGTCTTCCCGGGACCTGTCCTGCGGACTGTGCTTCTTTTATTTCCCTGCAGAAAGGAGAGCAAGCCGCAAGGCTTTCCTGGAGTTCTGTAGTCCGGGCCCAGGGGTTTTGTGCAGATCGTAATCGTTGTTCGAGTCGCTCCTGTACCATCCTTTCAATTTCTCGTTCTGAGAATCGAGTCGCTCTTGGTCTATAGGGGATTGTATCATCTATATCATCTTCGATTGGGATGATCGTTCGTTCCTTCGATCCGCTGCGAACTGCTTGTGGTACTCTTCGACCAGTTCTTCTTTGGGGACGGTTGTCGGAGGGTTTAGAATTGACCTGCTGTGGGCTGTGCAGCGAGCGACGCTCACTTGCTGGGCTGTCAGCTTGTTGAGAGGTCCGTTCGTTCGGCCTTGGCACTCCTGTCGCAGGAGTTGCTCCGGGAGCCGTAACGTTTCGAGGAATTTGGTCTAAAACTAGCAATTCTTCTGGAGAGAGTGACTTGAAGAGCATCGCTATTTGTTTCAGTTTTTCCTGAGCGCCAGGGAGAGGAGCGGGTATTTCGGGGAGCTCCGGTTCCTCTGGTATTGTACCGGTAAGACCTCCTTGGTGTTCCTGCTGACGGGAACGGGTATCTGGGAGGTTTTCATTGGTGTTTGGATTGTTGTTATCGTTGTTGTCTTGTGGATCTTCAGATGTGTTGTGACCTGTGGTCGTATTGCTTCTCGCTCCGACGCGAGCGCTTTTCCTTGGGCGAGCCATGTGTCGATTCGAATAATTAACCTAGCCCCACGGTGGGCGCCAACTGATTTAACCGGATTTCGTTGGGTTAATTGTATATCAGTAAATTTGTAATATCGGTGGGGTTTACGATATTTGTGTATATATATTAAGTAGGGCTCTGTTACTTTATTCCGGATGGATCAAACACAAAGAAAAGCAGTGATTAAGAACAAGAAGCAAAACCACAAAGAAAGCTAATAACACTTTAATCTGGAGATCAAAATACTATGAATAATATTGATTCTTATTCAGTTGTAATGCCTTAGGCAGAGAATATATGAGTATCCTTAAAGTGGAGGATTTCGTAGTTGTTTAGTACAATGATTAGCCAGGTATTTATACAATGTTTAACCTAGCGTTACATGGAAACATAGTCCTAATAGGACTCGGCCCAATTATCCTTCATGGGTCCGGAGTATCATCTTCTGATCGAAGAGAGCTGCGCTTTGCTGGGTCTGCGAGGGAATCCCGATCTGTTTGGGTTGGTCGGATCGATCTTAATTTCTTCATTCGATTCGAGTAATATATAGGGTGCGAAATAGCCCCCATCACATTTGTTAACATAGCAGCCCTTGATTTCATTCTATATGATAATACAAAGAAAACCTAATTTCAATTAGTTCATCTCTTCCACTCACTCTCTTTGGCGACCGACGACACATGGATTCGAGTACATATCCGCAGGGCCGGCCCTAGCTTTTCGGGGGCCCTAGGCGAAATTATAAAATGAGGCCTCAAGCAAATATATACTTTAAACCTTTTTTTTTTTTACCCCTATCGAACAACAAACAAATTGAAGGATTCTTTTCATATCTTCTTAAGCTTTAATGGTGATTTTTGGTGTGCTTAAAATTATGCTCAAATTTTTTACCATAGCATGCTTATGTGCTCTATATCATATCTGAAAATTATTGTGACATGATTCCTTGTTAATTATGTGATATGATTTAATTTTGATTAATGTCCCGAGACATTTTTAATTTTCTGCGGATTATTTATTATGTTTCATGAAATGAAACTTAATTGTATCATTAGAAAGCTCTAATCAAGAGATTTTCAGTCATATAAAGAACACAAAATTTGACCCCAAAAAATTGACAGAGAAAGGAAATGTGAAAAAAAGTCATTCAATTTTGGTATTAAATATGTATTATTTGATGGTTTGATACCAAATATCTAATGTAGGTAAAAATTTGATAGAATAGTGTCCTGCAAGCCAACTATTTGGCTGCATTTAATTGAAAGGACCATTCAATTGGATTAATAAATGCATTTTATTATATGGTCATCTTTATCTTATGTAATAATAATCTACGCATAAGGATAGAAGTCCTTAGATCACAGGGCTATGGGACAACCCGTGGACTGATCTCCAAGGCCGTGATTTAGAAAATATTCAAGAGTCGTAGAATCCAATCGAGATAGGACATCGTTGGATTCGGTTAGACTCTCACTATTGTGTATACTCCGATGAACTGGAGAACGCTGGGGTCCACGAGCGTGACTGGGATAGTCGATACACATAAGTGGGTGGCTTGCTGGGATGGCAAGCGCACTGAATACCCCAATTAGGAAATAACTCACCATGGAAGCGGTAGTCGCATATCGGGGTTGAAGTTATTCCAATTTACAATAGTATACGAGGAACGATCCCTAACTACTTGAGATGATAGGGTTTATCTGGTGCGAGAACGTCTATGCTTTGATTTGAGTCCCGACTGACTGGAGATCGCCAGAAAGTCTCTGTGGACTCATATTGGGTATAGAGGAACTCGTATGCAGATTCATATCATCAACAAAGGATCCATTGACCCGACTTGATAGGTTGGGAAATTCTCCTATGGAATTCTGTGAGAAATTAATTCTGGTAAAATCCTC
Organism: Penstemon barbatus; assembly: GCA_003313485.2. Taxonomy (NCBI): domain Eukaryota; kingdom Viridiplantae; phylum Streptophyta; class Magnoliopsida; order Lamiales; family Plantaginaceae; genus Penstemon; species Penstemon barbatus. The sequence goes on along the minus strand of CM064878.1, from coordinate 32,557,688 downwards.
GGCCGAGGTATCTGACAGCTTTATGTAAGTAGCTCATAAAGGTTAAGTCAAAGAGAATTATTTCGAGACCAGAATGCATAAGGTCAAGACAAAAGAAAAAGGGAAACCGATGAAAGACCATACCCTTAAGTCTCGACTGGGAGATTGATCGATGGAGAGATTATGTCGTATATGGTAATTGTAAATGATAAAAGGTTCACTGAATTAATTCACCAGTGATTGGGCTCCATGGGCTTGTGGCTGGACATCGACCGTGGAGTGTGGGAGAATTCCCAAATTGGCAGGGGTGCTAATTTTGGAATGATCAATCGACAGAGTGTTCGATTGATTTAGAGTAAGTCTTACTCGAATAATTAAATAATATTTAATTATAACCCACGGCCAATTATGTGGTGAACCTACGGGGGCATACACAATACACATGAAGCGAAAGCGAGGAAATAAGAACGACCGAGTCGACTGGTCGACTGGGTAAATAATCGACTGGGTCGATTATTATGGATGGGTCGACTGGGTCGACCCAATTGGAACAAAATGGGATCCAATTGGAATTGGATCAGGATCATAAATTAAATTGGAATTTAATTTGTGGATTAATTAATTAAGTTGGATTATAATTAATTAAATGGACTTAGAGTCTGATTTAATTAAATGTGAGATTAGTTAATTAATTGGGCTATTTAATTGGGAGATTAAATAAAGCCTGGTCAAATTAATTAACTGGGCCATGAATTAATTAGAAGAGTTGGTCTTCTAATTAAAGAGGGCCATGGCCCATGTAGGAGAGAAGAGCCCTAGTCCTAATAGGACTAGGTTAGAGAGATAACTATAAGTAGCCTTCTTGTAGTTATTTTTCAAAAAACTCCATAAGCAAAAATTGAGCAAGAGCAAAAATTCTCTCTCCCTCTCCCACACTGCA